>RCWM02000369.1:0-600000 GCA_003667255.2 Euschistus heros | reverse complement strand
TGTTAAATGTTTATAAATTTAATATAATTATATTTTTCAATGGTTAATTACTAGTAATAGGATATATGAAAAAAAAATGACCATTTGTTAAACAAATATTTATATACAATTATTACTCAAAACATAGTTGATTATTGTCAAAAACCATTAGCCATCTGTTGGCCAAATGCACTACCCCAACCTGATACAACTCCACAGATGGCTGCCGAAGAACTTTTGGGCCCCAATGTCGATTTCTGCATTTTTTTTTTTTTTTTTTTTTTTTATTTCCTGAAAATTGTTAAAACCAACGCCTTGCTGTTCGCTAACCTTCTCTTTCAGTTTTTATTTTATTTCATGAAGCGATTTGCTGGGTGGCTACGATTTTTTTCAATAACATCTATAAATCCTTAGAATTTATAATTAAAAAATGGAGATTTTTAACTTAAAAAAACAACTCATTAAACAACCACACTAGTACGTCAATGACAAAATATTACACATAGAATTACGCATGCGCATGGTACAATATCACATTCAGACTTCATACAAAAATTTCATGACAAACTCTGCAGACATATCTACTATCTAATACAAACCAGAGTTGGGCAAATTGTAATTGAAATTAAACCTATTAAATAATTGGATTACTGATATCGATTACTTGTAATTTAAGGCTTCAATTATTTACAGATATAATTTGATTACAATATTTCTACCATTAAATAGGCAAAGAAATATCGGAAAATCAGTTTTGACCTCCACCATTTAAGTTTTATTTATTTATTCATAGGTAGGGGGGTGGTGGTAAAGGCTATTTTCCTACACCAGGAACGGCTCGGCCGATTTTGATGAAATTTGATAATTATGTTTCTTTCGTACTTATTAACATTTTTAAGGGTTTTATCAGTTTTATTAATCAGTGGGAGTGAGGAAGGGGCAATATATCAACATTAAGAACGGCTCGGCCGATTTTAATGAAATTTGATAATTATGTTTCTTTCATACTTATTAACAGTTTTTTAGAGGGTTTTAACAGATTTATAATTAGAGGGGGGGGGGGTGGGCTATATTCGTACATTGGAAACGATTTCGCCGATTTTGATGAATTTCTGTCGTTAATGTTTATCTATATTTTATAAAATTTACGTTCCAAATATTGAATGAAGTTTATTATGTACCTAAATTGAACGAAATTAAATATATAGCTATATTACTGATCCATGCATGAATATAGCTATATTCTCTGAAATAGTTTAAAATTCATTTAATTATTTTGGGAAATAAATTAAAATGTTTTTAATATAATTTAAAAATATAATAATGAAGTTGAACTCATTTCAAAAAAGCATATATATATATATATATATATATATATATATATATATATATATATATATATGGATAAATTTCTTGACTGTTACTATTAAAAGTTTAGTAAGGTTATTGAGGTTCAGTCGATAAATAGAAAACAACTATTTAGGCGACGTTTTGAGACTATATTGTTCTCATAATCATGCCCTACAGTGAAAAAACAGGTTACAATAAAATTATATAAGTTATACAAGTTATTTCAAAACAAAAAGTTAGCTACAGAACAGGTATATAACAACGTGTGTAGGATAATAAAACTATATATAATTACAGAATATAGAGGAGTATGAAGCTACTTACAATGTTACTAGTGGATATGAGTAGACTAGCAATTCTAGTACACAACTAACCTAGGGAGGTTTAAACAGACAGTTAACAAAGGTTAGTGGGGAAAACCCTATTTCTTACAAATTAAGTTAAAAGGACTGGACAGGTATTCCCAAAGATGCAGGTACAAAAATATTTCAGTGTAATATACTAACAAATGGAAGAATGATATGCATGATGCATATAAATGTAAATGAATATTATTGGTCTGAATGTATTAAGTTGGAATAACAGGTGTTAAGATTTACAACGTCTGATGTTTTGTTTATTGCGCGGTTTTTAAATTTTTCTATGGTTAGCATTTCTTTAATATTTCTTTTAAAATTATTTTGTTCATGGTGAATAATTTTGGGGAAATCAAATTTAAAAGAATGTTTTGTTTGCCTGTAATGTGTGGTGATATACTTAGACATATACTAAGAGGATCTCCTAGATTCAGTTATCCCCAAAATCCCCTTCAACATTCCATTTCTATTCAAATATGTAGATGATATCCTTACTGCTATACCTACAGAAGACATTAAATATGAAATAATTTTAGCCGAATTTAATAAATTTTCAAATGGATAATATTTTACAATGGAATTTGAATACGATAATAAAATACCGTTTTTAGACTTACTTTTAATTCGAATCCCTAATGGAATAATAGATACAAAATGGTGGAAAAAAAAAAAAAATTCCGAAAAATATTTACATTATAATAGTCAATGCCATAAAAGTTATAAAATCAACACCGCAAAAAATTAATAAATCGTGCAATAAAGTTATCTACAGAAAAATATAAACAAACCGCGGAAAATAAAGTAGTAGACCTTCTTTTAATAAATGGATATCCACATAGACTCATTTGTAGCTTACTAAAACAAACAAATACTCAACAGAAACAACAAGAAAATATGAATAAAAGATATTACACCATCCCATATATACAAACACTATCAGAAAGGCTCAGGAAAACACTCACAAATAACCATAAAACTGACTATACGGTCACATTCAAAAATACCTTCACCATTAATAAATTATTCACCAAAACCAAAGATACGGATAAGTTAGAGTTCCAGTCTAATATTGTTTATGAAATTCCGTGTAAAGATAGTTGTAGCAAGTCTTATTTTGGTACATCGAAACAATATCTTAAACGAAAAGTGTATCAACATAAATATAGTTGCACGTCTATAAATAAAAACCCGAAAAAACCTGACCAAACAGGTCTCACCACACATTACAGGCAAAAAAAATATTCTTTTAAATTTGATTTCCCCAAAATTATTCACCATGAAAAAAATAATTTAAAAAAAAATATTAAAGAAATGATAACCATAGAAAAATTTAAAAACCGCGCAATAAACAAAACATCAGACGTTCTTAATCTTAACACCTGCTATTCCAACTTAATACATTCAGACCAATAATATACATTTACATTTATATGCATCATACAAATCATTCTTTCATTTGTTAGTATATTACACAGAAATATTTTTGTACCTGCATCTTTGGGAATACCCACCCAGTCCTTTTAACTCAATTTTTAAGAAATAGGGTTTCCCCACTAACCTTTGTTAACTGTCTCTTTAAACTCCCTTAGGTTAGTTGTGTACTAGAATTGTTAGTCTATTCATATCCACTAGTAACATTGTAAGTAGCTTCATACTCCTATATATTCTGTAATTATATATAGTTTTAATAAGTTCTTCAATGAAGGAGTTACTTTTATTGATCAATAACAGTATAATAAACAGCATTCAACTCCTCTTTATTAAAAGTATAAACAAGTGTCATGTTTCGGGAAACAAGGTCCCATCATCAGACTGAAAACAGTATTAAACAATTTATTATAACCACACTATATTTTCAACATTTAAACAATACTATTCATATTTCTATCTATCACAATGTATATATTATAAATTACCTTTAAAATGATTTCTTGGTGTTAACACACCGTGTCTGTTTCTCTTTTACATAGTCAATAGAATAATTATCTACCTTATGGGTACAAGGGTCAATCCTAATTTCTACAGTTGTTATTTGGTACTAAGTTGCCCAATCTTATATTATTAATTCATTAATTATACTAGCATATATGGATCCTATTTTATCTGTGTTTGTTTTGTAGTTTTTTGCATTATTTATTGTTTTATTAATGTATATTGCTTCTTTTATTTTTCTATTATGTGTTTTGGTTTCGTGTTGTAAGATTTTAACATTATCAAAATTGAATTTGTGGTTCAGTTTTTGTACGTGTTCTAAAAGGGCTGTTTTATTGCTGTTTGATTTGCTAATTTTTTTAGTGTCGTATTTATGTTGATTAACTCTTTTATATAAATTCTGCTTAGTTTCTCCAATATAATGTTTTTTGCAATCCAAGCAGTCAATCTTATATATGACATCTTTCTTATTCATATATTCTATTTCATTTTTTGTTATTGTTGAGGCCAACATGTGTTTTGTTTATATACATGAGGTTATGTAATTCTTGATTCAAATTCAGATTGTTATAATTATTTTTACCTCATGTACAATTGAATTAGTTATAAAAATTCAATTTGTTTTTTAGTTTATCAATTGTATAAATTTAATTTTATGGTTATTAATAAAAACATCTGTCATATATCGAGGCCTACAGATTAGTGTCTGTTATATATTTGGATTGAATTGATTGTTTTAATTGATTAATTTATGTGTGGGTCTTCTGGCGGCTGCGTGAGTCACGTGACGTGCCACCTCTCCTCCTCAAGAAGAGGCAGTGAGTTCCAGACATTCAAGGAAAGAGTATGCCTCCCACCCTCGCTGGGATTAGGTTGGCGACCTGTATGATAGCCACATTTTCGGCGTCAGAAAGACGTTAAACCTGAACAGACAGTTTTCCTCATGGCCAGTTGTTATGCTTAAGTGGGTCATCATCGAGGTTTATTAAGCTAGATCTAAATGCAACATTGGTGTTACTTGCAGAGATGAGTTCCTTTAATGTGTTCTGTATTGATCACTATTTGTCGTGAATAGTATATTTTTGCTTGCTAATAATATTGAATATGGATAAATTCATGGTGTTTATAAATGAAAGCACAGAAATTTAACATGCTATTGTCAAATAAATATCTGAATTTGGTAAATTGTTTATTAATCATTATTCATTATATTGAGCTACCAGCTTCACAAAAGTGGACGGTTTTCGGCTGAGTTCACTACGAACTTCTAGCCACCGCAACAGTTATTATATTTTTATTTTATTCGTGTTATATAGTGCAACATCTATTTTAAAATTTTCATTATTCAATTTCTTGACTACTTTTTGAGTTAATTTTGGTATATATTGTAATCTATTATATTTCTTAATGTATATTGTATTGTTTGTATTATTTGTTATATTTTCATTATTTTTAACCCTTTGACCTATTTCTTTTATTTTATTTTCATTATTCATTGAATTATCATAATATTCGGTTATTTTCTTTTGTTCCATTACTCTATTGTTTTTATTATTATTTGTGTTTGGTTTCAGTATATTATCATTCTTTATTTCATTTCTTAATATTTGTTTATTATTATTTCCATTAGTTTCATTATTTTTTTCATTATTAATATTTATATTTTTATTCCACATTTTATTAATTATTTTAGTGGGCACCATATTGTCTCCCAAATCCTTAATAATCTCTCTTTTTATTTGGTTAGTGTAAATTCCATCTGTTAATATTATAGCTGTTTTTATATAGTTTTCTATGGTATTAAGTTTTTGGTGGAGGGGGGTGGTGGCTATAAAAATATAATAATCTATTACTCGATTCTTCCTTCTTTATCCATTTAGTGTTTATTTTATCTTTGTTTTTACTATTAACATATTTAAATATTTAATTTTATTTTCACTCATATTCTCTCTGGTAAATTCTAATTTTTTATTCATTTTATTAAAACTATTAAATATTACATCCATTTCATTATTGTTATTTGTTATAATTAATAGGTCATCTATATATTTTACTATTAATATCGGTTCTTTAATTATTTCTTCTTTAAGACTTTTTTCCATTAAATAATTTAATGTTATTCCACTTATATTAACACCTAAACTCGACCCCATTGGGATTCCGTTAATTTGTCTATAATATTCGTTTTCATAAATAAAATAATTGTTATTTAGACAAATCTTCAATCCTTCAATATATAATTTTTTATTTTAGTATGTTGTTTAATTTTTTCCCATTTATTTTCTATTATTTTAATTGTTATGTCTAGTGGTATATTAGTGTATAAGTTTTTTACATCAAAGCTATTAATTACTATGTTGTTGTTGTATTTTATTTCATTTAATTTATTTTTTAATTCGATGGCATTTTTAATATCAAAGTTATTGTCTTTATTTACTACATTCAAGGTATCATTAAAATATTTATTTAGACTATATGTAGGGCCATTAATATTATTAACTAATAATCTTAGATTTTCTTCTTTTTTATGTAATTTTATTAATCCATATGCTCGAGGCTTATATACGAGTTATATTGTTTGGTGCCAAATTATTTTTTTCTTTTTTATTAATATAGCCTTCTTTTTCTAATTTTTCCAAATATTTATTTATTTCATTAGTATAATTTTTAGTTGGGTCCACTCTAAGTTTTCTGTATGTGTTTTTATCATTTAATATATCAAACATTTTTTTCTTATAGTCTTCAACGTATATTATAGCTAATTGCTTAGTTTTGTCAGATCTTATTATTCTTATATTCTTATTGTTTTTTATAAATTTATTTAACTCTTTAATATCTTTCTCTATTATACTGTCTATTAATAGACAGTATAATAGAGAAAGATATTAATTACATGTTTGTCTTCTATTATGTTTGTTTTTATTTTTATTTTTATTTAGAAAATTACTAATGGTAGTGCTAATATTATTTCTTAAAATGTTTTTATGGTTTTCTGTAATGAGTTCATTACTTATTATTACTTCTAGGTCTGTTATTAGGTTTATTATATCTTTATTAATTTTAATATTATTATTCACATTGAAACAAAAATTGTCTCCCAATGAGATTATGTTTAATATACGAGGGTGAATCAAATATAAACGGTAATTTTCAAAATTATATTTATTGAATAATATTTTACAGAAACTATACCTTCAACATTTTTCGATGTAGTCTCCTGCATTATCTACGCAGTTCTGCCACCGATTTGGAAGCTTGAATATTCCCTGTTCATAAAAAGACTGAGGGCGAGTTTTTAACCATTCGCGCACGTGCTTTTCGACGTCTTCATTGTTTTCAAATCGTTTTCCTCCAAGTGATTCTTTCAGGGGCGCAAACAAAAAATAGTCACAAGGGGACAGGTCTGGACTGTAAGGAGGGTGTTCGAGAGTTTCCCAGCCCATTTCTTCCAATTTATCCCTTGTCAACAATGCGGTGTGAGGCCTTGCGTTGTCATAGAGAAGGATGACATCTCTAATGGGCACACCTCGTCTTTTGTTCCGGTAACTGGTTTTTGCTGACTGTAGCACCTGGCAGTAGTAAGCCGCATCCACTGTTCGTTGATCATGAAGAAAATCAATGAGTAGAACTCCCCTTGAGTCAAAAAAAATTGTTGCAAGAACTTTTCCGGCTGAGAGACGAGTTTTGGCTTTCACTGGGCAGCCTTCATCCTTCCTTCGCCACTCCTTACTTGCCATTTTCGATTCGGGGGTGTAATGGTGGACCCACGTCTCATCACATGTGACGATGCGCCTCAAAAAATCTGGGAGGAAAACGATTTGAAAACAATGAAGACGTCGAAAAGCACGTGCGCGAATGGTTAAAAACTCGCCCTCAGTCTTTTTATGAACAGATAATATTCAAGCTTCCAAATCGGTGGCAGAAGTGTGTAGATAATGCAGGAGACTACATTGAAAAATGTTAAAGGTATAATTTCTGTAAAATATTATTCAATAAATATAATTTTGAAAATTACCGTTTATATTTGATTCACCCTCGTATTTACTGGTATGGTTAGTTCAGTTTTATTTATTACTCTGTTCATTAAATATAAGGTTTTATATTTATTAATTAAGTTATTTTCTATGTATTTTATGTTATTATTAATGTTCTGCTCTTTTGTATCTATATTATTAGTTATAAAGGATTGTATTCTATTATTGTTTTTATTTTTTGAAACATTTGGTATTTCAATTTTATTTGTTTTGATTTTGAATTTTCTATTAATGTTCTTATTCATATTTTCTTCATCTCATTTTTTATTTTGTTGTGATCTATTATATGTTTCCTAGTTTTATATGTGATCCAATATGCCTGTCTAATTTCGAGTTTAATAATCTTCTTATAAACATTGGTAAAGAAATTATTATTAGTAGTATTAAATAAAAATTCGTTGTTAAATAGATTGTCCAACTTTACTATGTTATATATCATATGTTTAGGACATATGTTATTGATTATACAATATTTCCAATAATTAATCGTACAATAACAGTTAAAAATTTTAAACAATAGATTCATAATCTTCATTCTGTTAATTCGTTCAAAATTATCCAACTCTCTCAGAATGTATTGTTTGACTTGCCTTATGACTGTTTCCATTTCTATTCCACCTTCTTCATCACTATAATTCTTCAAGTGGTTATTCATCATGCCATCCACTATATTATCAAATTTTATTAAAATTGGCCGAGCCGTTCCTGTAATAGAAATATAGCCACCTCCAACCTCCCACTAACTAAAAAAACTGTTAATACCCTATACAAATGTTAATTATTACCAAAGAATCATGTTATCAAATTTTATTAAAATCGACCGAGCCGTTCCTGTAATAGAAATATAGCCACCTCCAACCTCCCACTAACTAATAAAACTGTTAATACCCTATACAAACGTTAATTATTACCAAAGAATCATATTATCAAATTTTATTAAAATCGGCCGAGCCGTTCCTGTAATAGAAATATAGCCACCTCCAGCCTTCAACTAACTAAAAAAAACTGTTAATACCCTATACAAATGTTAATTATTACCAAAGAATCATATTATCAAATTTTATTAAAATCAGCCGAGCCGTTCCTGTAATAGAAATATAGCCACCTCCAACCTCCCACTAACTAATAAAACTGTTAATACCCTATACAAATGTTAATTATTACCAAAGAATCATATTATCAAATTTTATTAAAATCTGCCAAGCCGTTCCTGTAATAGAAATATAGCCACCTCCAACCTTCAACTAACTAATAAAACTGTTAATACCCTATACAAATGTTAATTATTACCAAAGAATCATATTATCAAATTTTATTAAAATCAGCCGAGCCGTTCCTGTAATAGAAATATAGCCACCTCCAACCTCCCACTAACTAATAAAACTGTTAATACCCTATACAAATGTTAATTATTACCAAAGAATCATATTATCAAATTTTATTATAATCTGCCAAGCCGTTCCTGTAATAGAAATATAGCCACCTCCAACCTCCCACTAACTAATAAAAACTGTTATTACCCTTTTGAATGGTTATTAGTACGAAAGAATCATATTATCAAATTTCTTTAAAATTGGCCGAGCCGTTTCTGCTATTGAAATATAGCCACCTCCAACCTTCAACTAACTAATAAAACTGTTAATACCCTATACAAATGTTAATTATTACCAAAGAATCATATTATCAAATTTTATTAAAATCGGCCGAGCCGTTCCTGTAATAGAATATAGCCACCTCCAACCTCCCACTAACTAATAAAACTGTTATTAACCTTTTCGAATAGTTATTAGTACGAAAGAATCATATTAACAAATTTCATTAAAATTGGCCGAGCCGTTTCAGTTATTGAAATATAGCCACCTCCAACCTTCAACTAACTAATAAAACTGTTAATACCCTAAACAAATGTTAATTATTACCAAAGAATCATATTATCAAATTTTATTAAAATCGGCCGAGCCGTTCCTGTAATAGAAATATAGCCACCTACAACCTCCCACTAACTAATAAAACTGTTATTACCCTTTTCGAATGGTTATTAGTACCAAAGAATCATATTATCAAATTTCATTAAAATTGGCCGAGCCGTTCCTGTTATTGAAATATAGCCACCTCCAACCTTCAACTAACTAATAAAACTGTTAATACCCTATACAAATGTTAATTATTACCAAAAAATCATATTATCAAATTTTATTAAAATCGGCCGAGCCGTTCCTGTAATAGAAATATTGCCACCTCCAACCTCCCACTAACTAATAAAACTGTTATTACCCTTTTCGTATAGTTATTAGTACGAAAGAATCATATTGTCAGATTTCATTAAAATTGGCTGAGCCGTTTCTGTTATTGAAATATAGCCACCTACAACCTCCCACTAACTAATAAAATTGTTATTTCCCTTTTCGAATGATTATTAGTACGAAAGAATCATATTATAAAATTTCATTAAAATTGGCCGAGCCGTTTCTGTTATTGAAATATAGCCACCTCCAACCTTCAACTAACTAATAAAACTGTTAATACCCTATACAAATGTTAATTATTACCAAAAAATCATATTATCAAATTTTATTAAAATCGGCCGAGCCGTTCCTGAAATAGAAATATAGCCACCTCCAACCTCCCACTAACTAATAAAACTGTTATTACCCTTTTCGTATAGTTATTAGTACGAAAGAATCATATTATCAAATTTTATTAAAATTAACCGAGCCGTTCCTGTAATAGAAATATAGCCACCTCCAACCTTCAACTAACTAATAAAACTGTTATTACCCTTTTCGAATGGTTATTAGTACCAAAGAATCATATTATCAAATTTCATTAAAATTAACCGAGCCGTTCCTGTAATAGAAATATAGCCACCTACAACCTCCCACTAACTAATAAAACTGTTAATACCCTATACAAATGTTATTTATTACCAAAGAATCATATTATCAAATTTTATTAAAATCTGCCAAGCCGTTCCTGTAATAGAAATATAGCCACCTCCAACCTCCCACTAACTAATAAAACTGTTATTACCCTTTTGAATGGTTATTAGTACGAAAGAATCATATTATCAAATTTCTTTAAAATTGGCCGAGCCGTTTCTGCTATTGAAATATAGCCACCTCCAACCTTCAACTAACTAATAAAACTGTTAATACCCTATACAAACGTTAATTATTACCAAAGAATCATATTATCAAATTTTATTAAAATCGGCCGAGCCGTTCCTGTAATAGAAATATAGCCACCTCCAGCCTTCAACTAACTAATAAAACTGTTAATACCCTATACAAATGTTAATTATTACCAAAGAATCATATTATCAAATTTTATTAAAATCAGCCGAGCCGTTCCTGTAATAGAAATATAGCCACCTCCAACCTCCCACTAACTAATAAAACTGTTAATACCCTATACAAATGTTAATTATTACCAAAGAATCATATTATCAAATTTTATTAAAATCTGCCAAGCCGTTCCTGTAATAGAAATATAGCCACATCCAACCTTCAACTAACTAATAAAAAACTGTTAATACCCTATACAAATGTTAATTATTACCAAAGAATCATATTATCAAATTTTATTAAAATCAGCCGAGCCGTTCCTGTAATAGAAATATAGCCACCTCCAACCTCCCACTAACTAATAAAACTGTTAATACCCTATACAAATGTTAATTATTACCAAAGAATCATATTATCAAATTTTATTATAATCTGCCAAGCCGTTCCTGTAATAGAAATATAGCCACCTCCAACCTCCCACTAATAAAACTGTTATTACCCTTTTGAATGGTTATTAGTACAAAAGAATCATATTATCAAATTTCTTTAAAATTGGCCGAGCCGTTTCTGCTATTGAAATATAGCCACCTCCAACCTTCAACTAACTAATAAAACTGTTAATACCCTATACAAATGTTAATTATTACCAAAGAATCATATTATCAAATTTTATTAAAATCGGCCGAGCCGTTCCTGTAATAGAATATAGCCACCTCCAACCTCCCACTAACTAATAAAACTGTTATTAACCTTTTCGAATAGTTATTAGTACGAAAGAATCATATTATAAAATTTCATTAAAATTGGCCGAGCCGTTTCTGTTATTGAAATATAGCCACCTCCCAACCTTCAACTAACTAATAAAACTGTTAATACCCTATACAAATGTTAATTATTACCAAAAAATCATATTATCAAATTTTATTAAAATCGGCCGAGCCGTTCCTGTAATAGAAATATAGCCACCTCCAACCTCCCACTAACTAATAAAACTGTTAATACCCTATACAAATGTTAATTATTACCAAAAAATCATATTATCAAATTTTATTAAAATCGGCCGAGCCGTTCCTGTAATAGAAATATTGCTACCTCCAACCTCCCACTAACTAATAAAACTGTTATTACCCTTTTCGTATAGTTATTAGTACGAAAGAATCATATTGTCAAATTTCATTAAAATTGGCTGAGCCGTTTCTGTTATTGAAATATAGCCACCTACAACCTCCCACTAACTAATAAAACTGTTATTTCCCTTTTCGAATGATCATTAGTACGAAAGAATCATATTATAAAATTTCATTAAAATTGGCCGAGCCGTTCCTGTAATAGAAATATAGCCACCTACAACCTCCCACTAACTAATGAAACTGTTAATACCCTATACAAATGTTATTTATTACCAAAGAATCATATTATCAAATTTTATTAAAATCTGCCAAGCCGTTCCTGTAATAGAAATATAGCCACCTCCAACCTCCCACTAACTAATAAAACTGTTATTACCCTTTTGAATGGTTATTAGTACGAAAGAATCATATTATCAAATTTCTTTAAAATTGGCCGAGCCGTTTCTGCTATTGAAATATAGCCACCTCCAACCTTCAACTAACTAATAAAACTGTTAATACCCTATACAAATGTTAATTATTACCAAAGAATCATATTATCAAATTTTATTAAAATCGGCCGAGCCGTTCCTGTAATAGAATATAGCCACCTCCAACCTCCCACTAACTAATAAAACTGTTATTAACCTTTTCGAATAGTTATTAGTACGAAAGAATCATATTATAAAATTTCATTAAAATTGGCCGAGCCGTTTCTGTTATTGAAATATAGCCACCTCCAACCTTCAACTAACTAATAAAACTGTTAATACCCTATACAAATGTTAATTATTACCAAAAAATCATATTATCAAATTTTATTAAAATCGGCCGAGCCGTTCCTGTAATAGAAATATAGCCACCTCCAACCTCCCACTAACTAATAAAACTGTTATTACCCTTTTCGTATAGTTATTAGTACGAAAGAATCATATTAACAAATTTCATTAAAATTGGCCGAGCCGTTTCTGTTATTGAAATATAGTCACCTCCAACCTTCAACTAACTAATAAAACTGTTATTACCCTTTTCGAATGGTTATTAGTACCAAAGAATCATATTATCAAATTTCATTAAAATTGGCCGAGCCGTTTCTGTTATTGAAATATAGCCACCTCCAACCTTCAACTAAATAATAAAACTGTTAATACCCTATACAAATGTTAATTATTACCAAAGAATCATATTATCAAATTTTATTAAAATCGGCCGAGCCGTTCCTCTAATAGAAATATAGCCACCTACAACCTCCCACTAACTAATAAAACTGTTATTACCATTTTCGAATGGTTATTAGTACGAAAGAATCATATTATCAAATTTTATTAAAATTAACCGAGCCGTTCCTGTAATAGAAATATAGCCACCTCCAACCTTCAACTAACTAATAAAACTGTTATTACCCTTTAATGGTTATTAGTACCAAGAATTCATATTATCGAATGGTTATTAGTACCAAAGAATCATATTATCAAATTTCATTAAAATAACCGAGCCGTTCCTGTAATAGAAATATAGCCACCTACAACCTCCCACTAACTAATAAAACTGTTAATACCCTATACAAATGTTATTTATTACCAAAGAATCATATTATCAGATTTTATTAAAATTGGATGAGTCGTTTCTGTTATTGAAATATAGCCACCTCCAACCTTCAACTAACTAATAAAACTATTAATACCCTATACAAATGTTTATTAGTACCAAAGAATCATATTATCAAATTTTATTAAAATCGGCCGAGCCGTTCCTGTAATAGAAATATAGCCACCTACAACCTTCCACTAACTAATAAAACTGTTATTACCCTTTTCGAATGGTTATTAGTACCAAAGAATCATATTATCAAATTTCATTAAAATTGGCCAAGCCGTTTCTGTTATTGAAATATAGCCACCTCCAACCTTCAACTAACTAATAAAAAACTGTTAATACCCTATACAAATGTTATTTATTACTAAAGAATCATATTATCAGATTTCATTAAAATTGGCCGAGCCGTTTCTGTTATTGAAATATAGCCACCTCCAACCTTCAACTAACTAATAAAACTGTTAATACCCTTTACAAATGTTAATTATTACCAAAGAATCATATTATCAAACTTTATTAAAATCGGCCGAGCCGTTCCTCTAATAGAAATATGGCCACCTACAACCTCCCACTAACTAATAAAACTGTTATTACCCTTTTCGAATGGTTATTAGTACGAAAGAATCATATTATCAAATTTCATTAAAATTAACCGAGCCGTTCCTGTAATAGAAATATAGCCACCTACAACCTCCCACTAACTAATAAAACTGTTATTACATTTTTCGAATGGTTATTAGTACCAAAGAATCATATTATCAAATTTCATTAAAATTAACCGAGCCGTTCCTGTAATAGAAATATAGCCACCTACAACCTCCCACTAACTAATAAAAAACTGTTATTACCCTTTTCGAATGGTTATTAGTACCAAAGAATCATATTATCAAATTTTATTAAAATTGGCCAAGCCGTTTCTGTTATGGAAATATAGCCACCTCCAACCTTCAACTAACTAATAAAAACTGTTATTATTCTTTTCGAATGATTATTAGTACCAAAGAATCATATTATCAAATTTCATTAAAATTGGCCGAGCCGTTTCTGTTATTAAAATATAGCAACCTCCAACCTTCAACTAACTAATAAAACTGTTAATACCCAATACAAATGTTAATTATTACCAAAGAATCATATTATCAAATTTCATTAAAATTAACCGAGCCGTTCCTGTAATAGAAATATAGCCACCTACAACCTCCCACTAACTATTAAAACTGTTAATACCCTATACAACTGTTATTTATTACCAAAGAATCATATTATCAGATTTCATTAAAATTGGCCGAACTGTTTCTGTTATTGAAATATAGCCACCTTCAACCTTCAACTAACTAATAAAACTGCTAATACCCTATACAAATGTTAATTATTACCAAAGAATCATATTGTCAGATTTCATTAAAATTGGCCGAGCCGTTTCTGTTATTGAAATATGGCCACCTCCAACCTTCAACTAACTAATAAAACTGTTATTATTCTTTTCGAATGATTATTAGTACCAAAGAATCATATTATCAAATTTCATTAAAATTGGCCGAGCCGTTTCTGTTATTGAAATATAGCCACCTCCAACCTTCAACTAACTAATAAAACTGTTAATACCCAATACAAATGTTAATTATTACCAAAGAATCATATTATCAAATTTTATTAAAATCGGCCGAGCCAATCCTGTAATAGAAATATAGCCACCTACAACCTCCCACTAACTAATAAAACTGTTATCACCCTTTTCGAATGGTTATTAGTACCAAAGAATCATATTATCAAATTTTATTAAAATCGGCCGTGCCGTTCCTGTAATAGAAATATAGCCACCTACAACCTCCCACAAACTAATAAAACTGTTATTACCCTTTTCGAATGGTTATTAGTACGAAAGAATCATATTATCAAATTTCATTAAAATTAACCGAGCCGTTCCTGTAATAGAAATATAGCCACCTACAACCTCCCACTAACTAATAAAACTGTTATTACCCTTTTCGAATGGTTATTAGTACCAAAGAATCATATTATCAAATTTCATTAAAATTGGCCAAGCCGTTTCTGTTATTGAAATATAGCCACCTCCAACCTTCAACTAACTAATAAAACTGTTAATACCCTATACAAATGTTATTTATTACCAAAGAATCATATTATCAGATTTTATTAAAATTGGCCGAGCCGTTTGTGTTATTGAAATATAGCCACCTCCAACCTTCAACTAACTAATAAAACTATTAATACCCTATACAAATGTTTATTATTACCAAAGAATCATATTATCAAATTTTATTAAAATCGGCCGAGCCGTTCCTGTAATAGAAATATAGCCACCTACAACCGCCGACTAACTAATAAAACTGTTATTACCCTTTTCGAATGGTTATTAGTACCAAAGAATCATATTATCAAATTTCATTAAAATTGGCCAAGCCGTTTCTGTTATTGAAATATAGCCACCTACAACCTCCCACTAACTAATAAAACTGTTATTACCCTTTTCGAATGGTTATTAGTACCAAAGAATCATATTATCAAATTTTATTAAAATCGGCCGAGCCGTTCCTGTAATAGAAATATAGCCACCTACAACCTCCCACTAACTAATAAAACTGTTAATACCCTTTTCGAATGGTTATTAGTACCAAAGAATCATATTATCAAATTTCATTAAAATTGGCAAAGCCGTTTCTGTTATTGAAATATAGCCACCTCCAACCTTCAACTAACTAATAAAACTGTTAATACCCTATACAAATGTTATTTATTACCAAAGAATCATATTATCAGATTTTATTAAAATTGGATGAGTCGTTTCTGTTATTGAAATATAGCCACCTCCAACCTTCAACTAACTAATAATAAAACTATTAATACCCTATACAAATGTTTATTAGTACCAAAGAATCATATTATCAAATTTTATTAAAATCGGCCGAGCCGTTCCTGTAATAGAAATATAGCCACCTACAACCTTCCACTAACTAATAAAACTGTTATTACCCTTTTCGAATGGTTATTAGTACCAAAGAATCATATTATCAAATTTCATTAAAATTGGCCAAGCCGTTTTTGTTATTGAAATATAGCCACCTCCAACCTTCAACTAACTAATAAAACTGTTAATACCCTATACAAATGTTATTTATTACTAAAGAATCATATTATCAGATTTCATTAAAATTGGCCGAGCCGTTTCTGTTATTGAAATATAGCCACCTCCAACCTTCAACTAACTAATAAAACTGTTAATACCCTTTACAAATGTTAATTATTACCAAAGAATCATATTATCAAACTTTATTAAAATCGGCCGAGCCGTTCCTCTAATAGAAATATAGCCACCTACAACCTCCCACTAACTAATAAAACTGTTATTACCCTTTTCGAATGGTTATTAGTACGAAAGAATCATATTATCAAATTTCATTAAAATTAACCGAGCCGTTCCTGTAATAGAAATATAGCCACCTACAACCTCCCACTAACTAATAAAACTGTTATTACATTTTTCGAATGGTTATTAGTACCAAAGAATCATATTATCAAATTTCATTAAAATTAACCGAGCCGTTCCTGTAATAGAAATATAGCCACCTACAACCTCCCACTAACTAATAAAAAACTGTTATTACCCTTTTCGAATGGTTATTAGTACCAAAGAATCATATTATCAAATTTTATTAAAATTGGCCAAGCCGTTTCTGTTATGGAAATATAGCCACCTCCAACCTTCAACTAACTAATAAAACTGTTATTATTCTTTTCGAATGATTATTAGTACCAAAGAATCATATTATCAAATTTCATTAAAATTGGCCGAGCCGTTTCTGTTATTGAAATATAGCCACCTCCAACCTTCAACTAACTAATAAAACTGTTAATACCCAATACAAATGTTAATTATTACCAAAGAATCATATTATCAAATTTCATTAAAATTAACCGAGCCGTTCCTGTAATAGAAATATAGCCACCTACAACCTCCCACTAACTATTAAAACTGTTAATACCCTATACAACTGTTATTTATTACCAAAGAATCATATTATCAGATTTCATTAAAATTGGCCGAACTGTTTCTGTTATTGAAATATAGCCACCTTCAACCTTCAACTAACTAATAAAACTGCTAATACCCTATACAAATGTTAATTATTACCAAAGAATCATTTTGTCAATTTCATTAAAATTGGCCGAGCCGTTTCTGTTATTGAAATATGCCACCTCCAACCTTCAACTAACTAATAAAACTGTTATTACCCTTTTCGAATGATTATTAGTACCAAAGAATCATATTATCAAATTTCATTAAAATTAACCGAGCCGTTCCTGTAATAGAAATATAGCCACCTACAACCTCCCACTAACTATTAAAACTGTTAATACCCTATACAACTGTTATTTATTACCAAAGAATCATATTATCAGATTTCATTAAAATTGGCCGAACTGTTTCTGTTATTGAAATATAGCCACCTACAACCTCCCACTAACTAATAAAACTGTTATTACCCTTTTCGAATGGTTATTAGTACCAAAGAATCATATTATCAAATTTCATTAAAATTGGCCAAGCCGTTTCTGTTATTGAAATATAGCCACCTCCAACCTTCAACTAACTAATAAAACTGTTAATACCCTATACAAATGTTATTTATTACCAAAGAATCATATTATCAGATTTTATTAAAATTGGCCGAGCCGTTTGTGTTATTGAAATATAGCCACCTCCAACCTTCAACTAACTAATAAAACTATTAATACCCTATACAAATGTTTATTATTACCAAAGAATCATATTATCAAATTTTATTAAAATCGGCCGAGCCGTTCCTGTAATAGAAATATAGCCACCTACAACCGCCCACTAACTAATAAAACTGTTATTACCCTTTTCGAATGGTTATTAGTACCAAAGAATCATATTATCAAATTTCATTAAAATTGGCCAAGCCGTTTCTGTTATTGAAATATAGCCACCTACAACCTCCCACTAACTAATAAAACTGTTATTACCCTTTTCGAATGGTTATTAGTACCAAAGAATCATATTATTAAATTTCATTAAAATTAACCGAGCAGTTCCTGTAATAGAAATATAGCCACCTACAACCTCCCACTAACTAATAAAACTGTTATTACCCTTTTCGAATGGTTATTAGTACCAAAGAATCATATTATCAAATTTCATTAAAATTGGCCAAGCCGTTTCTGTTATGGAAATATAGCCACCTCCAACCTTCAACTAACTAATAAAACTGTTAATACCCTATACAAATGTTATTTATTACCAAAGAATCATATTGTGAGATTTCATTAAAATTGGCTGAGCCGTTTCTGTTATTGAAATATAGCCACCTCCAACCTTTAACTAACTAATAAACTGCTAATACCCTATACAAGTGTTAATTATTACCAAAGAATCATATTATCAAATTTTATTAAAATCGGCCGAGCCGTTCCTGTAATAGAAATATAGCCACCCACAACCTCCCACTAACTAATAAAACTGTTATTACCCTTTTCGAATGGTTATTAGTACGAAAGAATCATATTATAAAATTTCATTAAAATTGGCCGAGCCGTTTCTGTTATTGAAATATAGCCACCTCCAACCTTCAACTAACTAATAAAACTGTTAATACCCTATACAAATGTTAATTATTACCGAAGAATCATATTATCAAATTTTATTAAAATCGGCCGAGCCTATCCTGTAATAGAAATATAGCCACCTACAACCTCCCACTATCTAATAAAACTGTTATTACCCTTTTCGAATGGTTATTAGTACGAAAGAATCATATTATCAAATTTTATTAAAATCGGCCGAGCCGTTCCTTTAATAGAAATATAGCCACCTCCAACCTCCCACTAACTAATAAAACTGTTATTACCCTTTTCGAATAGTTATTAGTACGAAAGAATCATATTATCAAATTTCATTAAAATTGGCCGAGCCGTTTCTGTTATTGAAATATAGCCACCTCAAACCTTCAACTAACTAATAAAACTGTTAATACCCTATACAAATGTTAATTATTACCAAAGAATCATATTATCAAATTTTATTAAAATCGGCCGAGCAGTTCCTGTAATAGAAATATAGCCACCTACAACCTCCCACTAACTAATAAAACTGTTATTACCCTTTTCGAATGGTTATTAGTACGAAAGAATCATATTATCAAATTTCATTAAAATTAACCGAGCCGTTCCTGTAATAGAAATATAGCCACCTACAACCTCCCACTAACTAATAAAACTGTTATTACCGTTTTCGAATGGTTATTAGTACCAAAGAATCATATTATCAAATTTCATTAAAATTGGCCAAGCCGTTTCTGTTATTGAAATATAGCCACCTCCAACCTTCAACTAACTAATAAAACTGTTAATACCCTATACAAATGTTATTTATTACCAAAGAATCATATTATCAGATTTTATTAAAATTGGCCGAGCCGTTTCTGTTATTGAAATATAGCCACCTCCAACCTTCAACTAACTAATAAAACTGTTAATACCCTATACAAATGTTAATTATTACCAAAGAATCATATTATCAAATTTTATTATAATCGGCCGAGCCGTTCGTCTAATAGAAATATAGCCACCTACAACCTCCCACTAACTAATAAAACTGTTATTACCCTTTTCGAATGGTTATTAGTACGAAAGAATCATATTATCAAATTTCATTAAAATTAACCGAGCCGTTCCTGTAATAGAAATATAGCCACCTACAACCTCCCACTAACTAATAAAACTGTTATTACCCTTTTCGAATGGTTATTAGTACCAAAGAATCATATTATTAAATTTCATTAAAATTAACCGAGCAGTTCCTGTAATAGAAATATAGCCACCTACAACCTCCCACTAACTAATAAAAAACTGTTATTACCCTTTTCGAATGGTTATTAGTACCAAAGAATCATATTATCAAATTTCATTAAAATTGGCCAAGCCGTTTCTGTTATGGAAATATAGCCACCTCCAACCTTCAACTAACTAATAAAACTGTTAATACCCTATACAAATGTTATTTATTACCAAAGAATCATATTGTCAGATTTCATTAAAATTGGCTGAGCCGTTTCTGTAATTAAAATATAGCCACCTCCAACCTTCAACTAACTAATAAACTGCTAATACCCTATACAAGTGTTAATTATTACCAAAGAATCATATTATCAAATTTTATTAAAATCGGCCGAGCCGTTCCTCTAACAGAAATATAGCCACCTACAACCTCCCACTAACTAATAAAACTGTTATTACCCTTTTCGAATGATTATTAGTACGAAAGAATCATATTATAAAATTTCATTAAAATTGGCCGAGCCGTTTCTGTTATTGAAAAATAGCCACCTCCAACCTTCAACTAACTAATAAAATTGTTAATACCCTATACAAATGTTAATTATTACCGAAGAATCATATTATCAAATTTTATTAAAATCGGCCGAGCCTATCCTGTAATAGAAATATAGCCCCCTACAACCTCCCACTAACTAATAAAACTGTTATTACCCTTTTCGAATGGTTATTAGTACGAAAGAATCATATTATCAAATTTTATTAAAATCGGCCGAGCCGTTCCTGTAATAGAAATATAGCCACCTCCAACCTCCCACTAACTAATAAAACTGTTATTACCCTTTTCGAATAGTTATTAGTACGAAAGAATCATATTATCAAATTTCATATAAATTGGCCGAGCCGTTTCTGTTATTGAAATATAGCCACCTCCAACCTTCAACTAACTAATAAAACTGTTAATACCCTAAACAAATGTTAATTATTACCAAAGAATCATATTATCAAATTTTATCAAAATCGGCCGAGCCGTTCCTGTAATAGAAATATAGCCACCTACAACCTCCCACTAACTAATAAAACTGTTAATACCCTTTTCGAATAGTTATTAGTACCAAAGAATCATATTATCAAATTTCGTTAAAATTGGCCGAGCCGTTTCTGTTATTGAAATATAGTCACCTAAACCTTCAACTAACTAATAAAACTGTTAATACCCTATACAAATGTTAATTATTACCAAAGAATCATATTATCAAATTTTATTAAAATCGGCCGAGCAGTTCCTGTAATAGAAATATAGCCACCTACAACCTCCCACTAACTAATAAAACTGTTATTACCCTTTTCGAATGGTTATTAGTACGAAAGAATCATATTATCAAATTTCATTAAAATTAACCGAGCCGTTCCTGTAATAGAAATATAGCCACCTACAACCTCCCACTAACTAATAAAAAACTGTTATTACCGTTTTCGAATGGTTATTAGTACCAAAGAATCATATTATCAAATTTCATTAAAATTGGCCGAGCCGTTTCTGTTATTGAAATATAGCCACCTCCAACCTTCAACTAACTAATAAAACTATTAATACCCTATACAAATGTTAATTATTACCAAAGAATCATATTATCAAATTTTATTAAAATCGGCCGAGCCGTTCCTGTAATAGAAATATAGCCACCTACAACCTCCCACTAACTAATAAAACTGTTATTACCCTTTTCGAATGGTTATTAGTACCAAAGAATCATACTATCAAATTTCATTTAAATTGGCCAAGCCGTTTCAGTTATTGAAATATAGCCACCTCCAACCTTCAACTAACTAATAAAACTGTTAATACCCTATACAAATGTTAATTATTACCAAAGAATCATATGATCAAATTTTATTAAAGTCTGCCGAGCCGTTCCTGTAATAGAAATATAGCAACCTCCAACCTCCCACTAACTAATAAAACTGTTAATACCCTATACAAATGTTAATTATTACCAAAGAATCATATTATCAAATTTTATTAAAATCGGCCGAGCCGTTTCTGTTATTGAAATATAGCCACCTCCAACCTTCAACTAACTAATAAAACTATTAATACCCTATACAAATGTTTATTAGTACGAAAGAATCATATAATCAAATTTCAATAAAATTAACCGAGCCGTTCCTGTAATAGAAATATAGCCACCTACAACCTCCCACTAACTAATAAAACTGTTATTATTCTTTTCGAATGGTTATTAGTACCAAAGAATCATATTATCAAATTTCATTAAAATTAACCGAGCCGTTCCTGTAATAGAAATATAGCCACCTACAACCTCCCACTTACTAATAAAACTGTTATTACCCTTTTCGAATGGTTATTAGTACCAAAGAATCATATTATCAAATTTCATTAAAATTGGCCAAGCCGTTTCTGTTATGGAAATATAGCCACCTCCAACCTTCAACTAACTAATAAAACTGTTAATACCCTATACAAGTGTTATTTATTAGCAAAGAATCATATTGTCAGATTTCATTAAAATTGGCCGAGCCGTTTCTGTTATTGAAATATAGCCACCTCCAACCTTCAACTAACTAATAAACTGCTAATACCCTATACAAATGTTAATTATTACAAAAGAATCATATTATCAAATTTTATTAAAATCGGCCGAGCCGTTCCTGTAATAGAAATATAGCCACCTACAACCTCCCACTAACTAATAAAACTGTTAATACCCTTTTCGAATAGTTATTAGTACCAAAGAATCATATTATCAAATTTCATTAAAATTGGCCGAGCCGTTTGTGTTATTGAAATATAGCCACCTCCAACCTTCAACTAACTAATAAAACTATTAATACCCTAGACAAATGTTTATTATTACCAAAGAATCATATTATCAAATTTTATTAAAATCGGCCGAGCCGTTCCTGTAATAGAAATATAGCCACCTACAACCTCCCACTAACTAATAAAACTGTTATTACCCTTTTCGAATGGTTATTAGTACCAAAGAATCATATTATCAAATTTCATTAAAATTGGCCAAGCCGTTTCTGTTATTGAAATATAGCCACCTACAACCTCCCACTAACTAATAAAACTGTTATTACCCTTTTCGAATGGTTATTAGTACCAAAGAATCATATTATTAAATTTCATTAAAATTAACCGAGCAGTTCCTGTAATAGAAATATAGCCACCTACAACCTCCCACTAAACTAATAAAACTGTTATTACCCTTTTCGAATGGTTATTATTAGTACCAAAGAATCATATTATCAAATTTCATTAAAATTGGCCAAGCCGTTTCTGTTATGGAAATATAGCCACCTCCAACCTTCAACTAACTAATAAAACTGTTAATACCCTATACAAATGTTATTTATTACCAAAGAATCATATTATCAGATTTCATTAAAATTGGCCGAACCGTTTCTGTTATTGAAATATAGCCACCTTCAACCTTCAACTAACTAATAAAACTGCTAATACCCTATACAAATGTTAATTATTACCAAAGAATCATATTGTCAAATTTCATTAAAATTGGCCAAGCCGTTTCTGTTATGGAAATATAGCCACCTCCAACCTTCAACTAACTAATAAAACTGTTAATACCCTTTTCGAATGGTTATTAGTACCAAAGAATCATATTATCAAATTTCATTTAAATTGGCCGAGCCGTTTCTGTTATTGAAATATAGCCACCTCCAACCTTCAACTAACTAATAAAACTGTTAATACCCAATACAAATGTTAATTATTACCAAAGAATCATATTATCAAATTTTATTAAAATCGGTCGAGCCAATCCTGTAATAGAAATATAGCCACCTACAACCTCCCACTAACTAATAAAACTGTTATTACCCTTTTCGAATGGTTATTAGTACCAAAGAATCATATTATCAAATTTTATTAAAATCGGCCGAGCCGTTCCTGTAATAGAAATATAGCCACCTACAACCTCCCACTAACTAATAAAACTGTTATTACCCTTTTCGAATGGTTATTAGTACGAAAGAATCATATTATCAAATTTCATTAAAATTAACCGAGCCGTTCCTGTAATAGAAATATAGCCACCTCCAACCTCCCACTAACTAATAAAACTGTTATTACCCTTTTCGAATAGTTATTAGTACGAAAGAATCATATTATCAAATTTCATTAAAATTGGCCGAGCCGTTTCTGTTATTAAAATATAGCCACCTCCAACCTTCAACTAACTAATAAAACTGTTAATACCCTAAACAAATGTTAATTATTACCAAAGAATCATATTATCAAATTTTATCAAAATCGGCCGAGCCGTTCCTGTAATAGAAATATAGCCACCTACAACCTCCCACTAACTAATAAAACTGTTAATACCCTTTTCGAATAGTTATTAGTAACAAAGAATCATATTATCAAATTTTATTAAAATTGGCCGAGCCGTTTCTGTTATTGAAATATAGCCACCTCAAACCTTCAACTAACTAATAAAACTGTTAATACCCTATACAAATGTTAATTATTACCAAAGAATCATATTATCAAATTTTATTAAAAATCGGCCGAGCCGTTCCTGTAATAGAAATATAGCCACCTACAACCTCCCACTAACTAATAAAACTGTTATTACCCTTTTCGAATGGTTATTAGTACCAAAGAATCATATTATCAAATTTCATTAAAATTGGCCAAGCCGTTTCTGTTATTGAAATATAGCCACCTCCAACCTTCAACTAACTAATAAAACTGTTAATACCCTATACAAATGTTATTTATTACCAAAGAATCATATTATCAAATTTTATTAAAATTGGCCGAGCCGTTTCTGTTATTGAAATATAGCCACCTCCAACCTTCAACTAACTAATAAAACTGTTAATACCCTATACAAATGTTAATTATTACCAAAGAATCATATTATCAAATTTTATTATAATCGGCCGAGCCGTTCCTCTAAAGAATCATATTGTAAGATTTCATTAAAATTGGCTGAGCCGTTTCTGTAATTAAAATATAGCCACCTCCAACCTTCAACTAACTAATAAACTGCTAATACCCTATACAAGTGTTAATTATTACCAAAGAATCATATTATAAAATTTCATTAAAATTGGCCGAGCCGTTTCTGTTATTGAAATATAGCCACCTCCAACCTTCAACTAACTAATAAAATTGTTAATACCCTATACAAATGTTACCTAATAACCTTCAACTAACTAATAAAACTGTTAATACCCTATACAAATGTTATTTATTACCAAAGAATCATATTGTCAGATTTCATTAAAATTGGCTGAGCCGTTTCTGTAATTAAAATATAGCCACCTCCAACCTTCCCACTACTAACTAATAAACTGTTAATACCCTATACAAATGTTAATTATTACCAAAGAATCATATTATCAAATTTTATTAAAATCGGCCGAGCCGTTCCTCTAACAGAAATATAGCCACCTACAACCTCCCACTAACTAATAAAACTGTTATTACCCTTTTCGAATGATTATTAGTACGAAAGAATCATATTATCAAATTTCATTAAAATTGGCCGAGCCGTTTCTGTTATTGAAATATAGCCACCTCCAACCTTCAACTAACTAATAAACTGTTAATACCCTATACAAATGTTAATTATTACCAAAGAATCATATTATCAAATTTTATTAAAATCGGCCGAGCCGTTCCTGTAATAGAAATATAGCCACCTACAACCTCCCACTAACTAATAAAACTGTTATTACCCTTTTCGAATGTTATTAGTACGAAAGAATCATATTATCAAATTTTATTAAAATTGGCCGAGCCGTTTCTGTTATAAAATATAGCCACCTCCAACCTTCCCAACTAACTAATAAAACTGTTAATACCCTATACAAATGTTAATTATTACCAAAGAATCATATTATCAAATTTTATTAAAATCGGCCGAGCCGTTCCTGTAATAGAAATATAGCCACCTCAACCTCCCACTAACTAATAAAACTGTTAATACCCTATACAAATGTTTATTATTACCAAAGAAATCATATTATCAAATTTTATTAAAATTGGCCGAGCCGTTCCTGTATTAGAAATATAGCCACCTCAAACCTCCCACTAACTAATAAAACTGTTAATACCCTATACAAATGTTAATTATTACCAAAGAATCATATTATCAAATTTTATTAAAATCGGCCGAGCCGTTCCTGTAATAGAAATATAGCCACCTCCAACCTCCCACTAACTAATAAAAACTGTTAATACCCTTTTCGAATGTTATTATTACCAAAGAATCATATTATCAAATTTTATTAAAATCGGCCGAGCCGTTCCTGTAATAGAAATATAGCCACCTCCAACCTCCCACTAACTAATAAAAAAACTGTTATTACCCTTTTCGAATGTTATTAGTACCAAAGAATCATATTATCAAATTTTTTAAAATTAACCGAGCCGTTCCTGTAATAGAAATATAGCCACCTCCAACCTCCCACTAACTAATAAAACTGTTATTACCCTTTTCGAATGTTAATTATTACCAAAGAATCATATTATCAAATTTTATTAAAATTGGCCGAGCCGTTTCCTGTAATAGAAATATAGCCACCTCCAACCTTCCCACTAACTAATAAAACTGTTAATACCCTATACAAATGTTAATTATTACCAAAGAATCATATTATCAAATTTTATTAAAATCGGCCGAGCCGTTTCCTGTAATAGAAATATAGCCACCTCCAACCTCCCACTAACTAATAAAACTGTTAATACCCTTTACTAATGTTAATTATTACTAAAGAATCATATTATCAAATATTATTAAAATCGGCCGAGCCCTTCCTGTAACAGAAATATAGCCACCTCCAACCTCCCACTAACTAATAAAACTGTTAATACCCTATACAAATGTTAATTATTACCAAAGAATCATATTATCAAATTTTATTAAAATCGGCCGAGCCGTTCCTGTAATAGAAATATAGCCACCTCCAACCTCCCACTAACTAATAAAAAAACTGTTATACCCTATTTCGAATGTTAATTATACCAAAGAATCATATTATCAAATTTTATTAAAATCGGCCGAGCCGTTTCTGTTATAGAAATATAGCCACCTCCAACCTCCCACTAACTAATAAAACTGTTAATACCCTATACAAATGTTAATTATTACCAAAGAATCATATTATCAAATTTTATTAAAATTGGCCGAGCCGTTTCTGTTATAGAAATATAGCCACCTCCAACCTTCACTAACTAATAAAACTGTTAATACCCTATACAAATGTTAATTATTACCAAAGAATCATATTATCAAATTTTATTAAAATCGGCCGAGCCGTTCCTGTAATAGAAATATAGCCACCTCCAACCTCCCCTCCAACTAACTAAAATAAACTGTTAATACCCTATACAAATGTTAATTATTACCAAAGAATCATATTATCAAATTTTCATTAAAATTGGCCGAGCCGTTCTGTAATAGAAATATAGCCACCTCCAACCTCCCACTAACTAATAAAACTGTTAATACCCTATACAAATGTTAATTATTACCAAAGAATCATATTATCAAATTTTATTAAAATCGGCCGAGCCGTTCCTGTAATAGAAATATAGCCACCTCCAACCTCCCACTAACTAATAAAACTGTTAATACCCTATACAAATGTTAATTATTACCAAAGAATCATATTATCAAATTTTATTAAAATCGGCCGAGCCGTTCCTGTAATAGAAATATAGCCACCTCCAACCTCCCACTAACTAATAAAACTGTTATTACCCTATACAAATGTTATTATTACCAAAGAATCATATTATCAAATTTTATTAAAATCGGCCGAGCCGTTCCTGTAATAGAAATATAGCCACCTCCAACCTCCCACTAACTAATAAAACTGTTATACCCTATACAAATGTTAATTATTACCAAAGAATCATATTATCAAATTTTATTAAAATCGGCCGAGCCGTTCCTGTAATAGAAATATAGCCACCTCCAACCTCCCACTAACTAATAAAACTGTTAATACCCTATACAAATGTTAATTATTACCAAAGAATCATATTATCAAATTTTTTAAAATCGGCCGAGCCGTTTCTGTAATAGAAATATAGCCACCTCCAACCTCCCACTAACTAATAAAACTGTTAATACCCTATACAAATGTTAATTATTACCAAAGAATCATATTATCAAATTTTATTAAAATCGGCCGAGCCGTTCCTGTAATAGAAATATAGCCACCTCCAACCTCCCACTAACTAATAAAACTGTTAATACCCTATACAAATGTTAATATTACCAAAGAATCATATTATCAAATTTTATTAAAATCGGCCGAGCCGTTTCTGTAATAGAAATATAGCCACCTCCAACCTCCCACTAACTAATAAAACTGTTAATACCCTATACAAATGTTAATTATTACCAAAGAATCATATTATCAAATTTTATTAAAATCGGCCGAGCCGTTTCTGTAATAGAAATATAGCCACCTCCAACCTCCCACTAACTAATAAAACTGTTAATACCCCTATACAAATGTTAATTATTACCAAAGAATCATATTATCAAATTTTATTAAAATCGGCCGAGCCGTTCCTGTAATAGAAATATAGCCACCTCCAACCTCCCACTAACTAATAAAACTGTTAATACCCTATACAAATGTTAATTATTACCAAAGAATCATATTATCAAATTTTATTAAAATCGGCCGAGCCGTTCTGTAATAGAAATATAGCCACCTCCAACCTCCCACTAACTAATAAAACTGTTAATACCCTATACAAATGTTAATTATTACCAAAGAATCATATTATCAAATTTTATTAAAATCGGCCGAGCCGTTCCTGTAATAGAAATATAGCCACCTCCAACCTCCCACTAACTAATAAAACTGTTATTACCCTATACAAATGTTAATTATTACCAAAGAATCATATTATCAAATTTTATTAAAATTGGCCGAGCCGTTCCTGTAATAGAAATATAGCCACCTCCAACCTCCCACTAACTAATAAAACGGTTATACCCTATTCAAATGTTAATTATTACCAAAGAATCATATTATCAAATTTTATTAAAATCGGCCGAGCCGTTCCTGTAATAGAAATATAGCCACCTCCAACCTCCCACTAACTAATAAAACTGTTATTACCCTATACAAATGTTAATTATTACCAAAGAATCATATTATCAAATTTTATTAAAATCGGCCGAGCCGTTCCTGTAATAGAAATATAGCCACCTCCAACCTCCCACTAACTAATAAAACTGTTATACCCCTATACAAATGTTAATTATTACCAAAGAATCATATTATCAAATTTTATTAAAATCGGCCGAGCCGTTCCTGTAATAGAAATATAGCCACCTCCAACCTCCCACTAACTAATAAAACTGTTAATACCCTATACAAATGTTAATTATTACCAAAGAATCATATTATCAAATTTTATTAAAATCGGCCGAGCCGTTCCTGTAATAGAAATATAGCCCACCTCCAACCTCCCACTAACTAATAAAACTGTTATACCCTATACAAATGTTAATTATTACCAAAGAATCATATTATCAAATTTTATTAAAATCGGCCGAGCCGTTCCTGTAATAGAATATATAGCCACCTCCAACCTCCCACTAACTAATAAAACTGTTAATACCCTATACAAATGTTAATTATTACCAAAGAATCATATTATCAAATTTTATTAAAATCGGCCGAGCCGTTCCTGTAATAGAAATATAGCCACCTCCAACCTCCCACTAACTAATAAAACTGTTATACCCTATACAAATGTTAATTATTACCAAAGAATCATATTATCAAATTTTATTAAAATCGGCCGAGCCGTTCCTGTAATAGAAATATAGCCACCTCCAACCTCCCACTAACTAATAAAAAACTGTTATACCCTATACAAATGTTAATTATTACCAAAGAATCATATTATCAAATTTTATTAAAATCGGCCGAGCCGTTCCTGTAATAGAAATATAGCCACCTCCAACCTCCCACTAACTAATAAAACTGTTAATACCCTATACAAATGTTAATTATTACCAAAGAATCATATTATCAAATTTTATTAAAATCGGCCGAGCCGTTCCTGTAATAGAAATATAGCCACCTCCAACCTCCCACTAACTAATAAAACTGTTAATACCCTATACAAATGTTAATTATTACCAAAGAATCATATTATCAAATTTTATTAAAATCGGCCGAGCCGTTCCTGTAATAGAAATATAGCCACCTCCAACCTCCCACTAACTAACTAATAAAACTGTTAATACCCTATACAAATGTTAATTATTACCAAAGAATCATATTATCAAATTTTATTAAAATCGGCCGAGCCGTTCCTGTAATAGAAATATAGCCACCTCCAACCTCCCACTAACTAATAAAACTGTTATTACCCTATACAAATGTTAATTATTACCAAAGAATCATATTATCAAATTTTATTAAAATCGGCCGAGCCGTTCCTGTAATAGAAATATAGCCACCTCCAACCTCCCACTAACTAATAAAACTGTTATACCCTATACAAATGTTAATTATTACCAAAGAATCATATTATCAAATTTTATTAAAATCGGCCGAGCCGTTCCTGTAATAGAAATATAGCCACCTCCAACCTCCCACTAACTAATAAAACTGTTATTACCCTATACAAATGTTAATTATTACCAAAGAATCATATTATCAAATTTTATTAAAATCGGCCGAGCCGTTCCTGTAATAGAAATATAGCCACCTCCAACCTCCCACTAACTAATAAAACTGTTATTACCCTATACAAATGTTAATTATTACCAAAGAATCATATTATCAAATTTTATTAAAATCGGCCGAGCCGTTCCTGTAATAGAAATATAGCCACCTCCAACCTCCCACTAACTAATAAAACTGTTATTACCCTATACAAATGTTAATTATTACCAAAGAATCATATTATCAAATTTTATTAAAATCGGCCGAGCCGTTCCTGTAATAGAAATATAGCCACCTCCAACCTCCCACTAACTAATAAAACTGTTATACCCTATACAAATGTTTATTATTACCAAAGAATCATATTATCAAATTTTATTAAAATTGGCCGAGCCGTTCCTGTAATAGAAATATAGCCACCTCCAACCTCCCACTAACTAATAAAACTGTTAATACCCTATACAAATGTTAATTATTACCAAAGAATCATATTATCAAATTTTTTTTAAAATCGGCCGAGCCGTTCCTGTAATAGAAATATAGCCACCTCCAACCTCCCACTAACTAATAAAACTGTTATTACCCTATACAAATGTTAATTATTACCAAAGAATCATATTATCAAATTTTATTAAAATCGGCCGAGCCGTTTCTGTAATAGAAATATAGCCACCTCCAACCTCCCACTAACTAATAAAACTGTTATACCCTATACAAATGTTAATTATTACCAAAGAATCATATTATCAAATTTTTTAAAATCGGCCGAGCCGTTCCTGTAATAGAAATATAGCCACCTCCAACCTCCCACTAACTAATAAAAACTGTTATTACCCTATACAAATGTTAATTATTACCAAAGAATCATATTATCAAATTTTATTAAAAATCGGCCGAGCCGTTCCTGTAATAGAAATATAGCCACCTCCAACCTCCCACTAACTAATAAAAAACTGTTATTACCCTATACAAATGTTAATTATTACCAAAGAATCATATTATCAAATTTTATTAAAATCGGCCGAGCCGTTCCTGTAATAGAAATATAGCCACCTCCAACCTCCCACTAACTAATAAAACTGTTAATACCCTATACAACAAATGTTAATTATTACCAAAGAATCATATTATCAAATTTTATTAAAATCGGCCGAGCCGTTCCTGTAATAGAAATATAGCCACCTCCAACCTCCCACTAACTAATAAAACTGTTATTACCCTATACGAATGTTAATTATTACCAAAGAATCATATTATCAAATTTTATTAAAATCGGCCGAGCCGTTCCTGTAATAGAAATATAGCCACCTCAACCTCCCACTAACTAATAAAACTGTTAATACCCTATACAAATGTTAATTATTACCAAAGAATCATATTATCAAATTTTATTAAAATCGGCCGAGCCGTTCCTGTAATAGAAATATAGCCACCTCCAACCTCCCACTAACTAATAAAACTGTTATACCCTATACAAATGTTAATTATTACCAAAGAATCATATTATCAAATTTTATTAAAATCGGCCGAGCCGTTCCTGTAATAGAAATATAGCCACCTCCAACCTCCCACTAACTAATAAAACTGTTATTACCCTATACAAATGTTAATTATTACCAAAGAATCATATTATCAAATTTTATTAAAATCGGCCGAGCCGTTCCTGTAATAGAAATATAGCCACCTCCAACCTCCCACTAACTAATAAAAACTGTTATACCCTATACAAATGTTAATTATTACCAAAGAATCATATTATCAAATTTTATTAAAATCGGCCGAGCCGTTCCTGTAATAGAAATATAGCCACCTCCAACCTCCCACTAACTAATAAAACTGTTAATACCCTATACAAATGTTAATTATTACCAAAGAATCATATTATCAAATTTTATTAAAATCGGCCGAGCCGTTCCTGTAATAGAAATATAGCCACCTCCAACCTCCCACTAACTAATAAAACTGTTAATACCCTATACAAATGTTAATTATTACCAAAGAATCATATTATCAAATTTTATTAAAATCGGCCGAGCCGTTCCTGTAATAGAAATATAGCCACCTCCAACCTCCCACTAACTAATAAAACTGTTAATACCCTATACAAATGTTAATTATTACCAAAGAATCATATTATCAAATTTTATTAAAATCGGCCGAGCCGTTCCTGTAATAGAAATATAGCCACCTCCAACCTCCCACTAACTAATAAAACTGTTAATACCCTATACAAATGTTAATTATTACCAAAGAATCATATTATCAAATTTTATTAAAATCGGCCGAGCCGTTCCTGTAATAGAAATATAGCCACCTCCAACCTCCCACTAACTAATAAAACTGTTAATACCCTATACAAATGTTAATTATTACCAAAGAATCATATTATCAAATTTTATTAAAATCGGCCGAGCCGTTCCTGTAATAGAAATATAGCCACCTCCAACCTCCCACTAACTAATAAAACTGTTATACCCTATACAAATGTTAATTATTACCAAAGAATCATATTATCAAATTTTATTAAAATCGGCCGAGCCGTTCCTGTAATAGAAATATAGCCACCTCCAACCTCCCACTAACTAATAAAACTGTTAATACCCTATACAAATGTTAATTATTACCAAAGAATCATATTATCAAATTTTATTAAAATCGGCCGAGCCGTTCCTGTAATAGAAATATAGCCACCTCCAACCTCCCACTAACTAATAAAACTGTTATTACCCCTATACAAATGTTAATTATTACCAAAATCAATCATATTATCAAATTTTATTAAAATCGGCCGAGCCGTTCCTGTAATAGAAATATAGCCACCTCCAACCTCCCACTAACTAATAAAACTGTTATTACCCTATACAAATGTTAATTATTACCAAAGAATCATATTATCAAATTTTATTAAAATCGGCCGAGCCGTTCCTGTAATAGAAATATAGCCACCTCCAACCTCCCACTAACTAATAAAACTGTTATTACCCTATACAAATGTTAATTATTACCAAAGAATCATATTATCAAATTTTATTAAAATCGGCCGAGCCGTTCCTGTAATAGAAATATAGCCACCTCCAACCTCCCACTAACTAATAAAACTGTTATACCCTATACAAATGTTAATTATTACCAAAGAATCATATTATCAAATTTTATTTAAAATCGGCCGAGCCGTTCCTGTAATAGAAATATAGCCACCTCCAACCTCCCACTAACTAATAAAACTGTTATACCCTATACAAATGTTAATTATTACCAAAGAATCATATTATCAAATTTTATTAAAATCGGCCGAGCCGTTCCTGTAATAGAAATATAGCCACCTCCAACCTCCCACTAACTAATAAAACTGTTAATACCCTATACAAATGTTAATTATTACCAAAGAATCATATTATCAAATTTTATTAAAATCGGCCGAGCCGTTCCTGTAATAGAAATATAGCCACCTCCAACCTCCCACTAACTAATAAAAAAACTGTTATTACCCTATACAAATGTTAATTATTACCAAAGAATCATATTATCAAATTTTATTAAAATCGGCCGAGCCGTTCCTGTAATAGAAATATAGCCACCTCCAACCTCCCACTAACTAATAAAACTGTTAATACCCTATACAAATGTTAATTATTACCAAAGAATCATATTATCAAATTTTATTAAAATCGGCCGAGCCGTTCCTGTAATAGAAATATAGCCACCTCCAACCTCCCACTAAACTAATAAAACTGTTATACCCTATACAAATGTTAATTATTACCAAAGAATCATATTATCAAATTTTATTAAAATCGGCCGAGCCGTTCCTGTAATAGAAATATAGCCACCTCCAACCTCCCACTAACTAATAAAACTGTTAATACCCTATACAAATGTTAATTATTACCAAAGAATCATATTATCAAATTTTATTAAAATCGGCCGAGCCGTTCCTGTAATAGAAATATAGCCACCTCCAACCTCCCACTAACTAATAAAACTGTTAATACCCTATACAAATGTTAATTATTACCAAAGAATCATATTATCAAATTTTATTAAAATCGGCCGAGCCGTTCCTGTAATAGAAATATAGCCACCTCCAACCTCCCACTAACTAATAAAAAACTGTTATACCCTATACAAATGTTAATTATTACCAAAGAATCATATTATCAAATTTTATTAAAATCGGCCGAGCCGTTCCTGTAATAGAAATATAGCCACCTCCAACCTCCCACTAACTAATAAAACTGTTATACCCTATACAAATGTTAATTATTACCAAAGAATCATATTATCAAATTTTATTAAAATCGGCCGAGCCGTTCCTGTAATAGAAATATAGCCACCTCCAACCTCCCACTAACTAATAAAAACTGTTAATACCCTATACAAATGTTAATTATTACCAAAGAATCATATTATCAAATTTTATTAAAATCGGCCGAGCCGTTCCTGTAATAGAAATATAGCCACCTCCAACCTCCCACTAACTAATAAAACTGTTATACCCTATACAAATGTTAATTATTACCAAAGAATCATATTATCAAATTTTTTAAAATCGGCCGAGCCGTTCCTGTAATAGAAATATAGCCACCTCCAACCTCCCACTAACTAATAAAACTGTTAATACCCTATACAAATGTTAATTATTACCAAAGAATCATATTATCAAATTTTATTAAAATCGGCCGAGCCGTTCCTGTAATAGAAATATAGCCACCTCCAACCTCCCACTAACTAATAAAAAACTGTTATTACCCTATACAAATGTTAATTATTACCAAAGAATCATATTATCAAATTTTATTAAAATCGGCCGAGCCGTTCCTGTAATAGAAATATAGCCACCTCCAACCTCCCACTAACTAATAAAAAACTGTTATACCCTATACAATGTTAATTATTACCAAAGAATCATATTATCAAATTTTATTAAAATCGGCCGAGCCGTTCCTGTAATAGAAATATAGCCACCTCCAACCTCCCACTAACTAATAAAACTGTTATTACCCTATACAAATGTTAATTATTACCAAAGAATCATATTATCAAATTTTATTAAAATCGGCCGAGCCGTTCCTGTAATAGAAATATAGCCACCTCCAACCTCCCACTAACTAATAAAACTGTTATACCCTATACAAATGTTAATTATTACCAAAGAATCATATTATCAAATTTTATTAAAATCGGCCGAGCCGTTCCTGTAATAGAAATATAGCCACCTCCAACCTCCCACTAACTAATAAAACTGTTATTACCCTATACAAATGTTAATTATTACCAAAGAATCATATTATCAAATTTTATTAAAAAATCGGCGAGCCGTTCCTGTAATAGAAATATAGCCACCTCCAACCTCCCACTAACTAATAAAACTGTTATACCCTATACAAATGTTAATTATTACCAAAGAATCATATTATCAAATTTTATTAAAATCGGCCGAGCCGTTCCTGTAATAGAAATATAGCCACCTCCAACCTCCCACTAACTAATAAAACTGTTATACCCTATACAAATGTTAATTATTACCAAAGAATCATATTATCAAATTTTATTAAAACCGGCCGAGCCGTTCCTGTAATAGAAATATAGCCACCTCCAACCTCCCACTAACTAATAAAACTGTTATTACCCTATACAAATGTTAATTATTACCAAAGAATCATATTATCAAATTTTATTAAAATCGGCCGAGCCGTTCCTGTAATAGAAATATAGCCACCTCCAACCTCCCACTAACTAATAAAACTGTTAATACCCTATACAAATGTTAATTATTACCAAAGAATCATATTATCAAATTTTATTAAAATCGGCCGAGCCGTTCCTGTAATAGAAATATAGCCACCTCCAACCTCCCACTAACTAATAAAACTGTTATACCCTATACAAATGTTAATTATTACCAAAGAATCATATTATCAAATTTTATTAAAAATCGGCCGAGCCGTTCCTGTAATAGAAATATAGCCACCTCCAACCTCCCACTAACTAATAAAAACTGTTAATACCCTATACAAATGTTAATTATTACCAAAGAATCATATTATCAAATTTTATTAAAATCGGCCGAGCCGTTCCTGTAATAGAAATATAGCCACCTCCAACCTCCCACTAACTAATAAAAAAAACTGTTAATACCCTATACAAATGTTAATTATTACCAAAGAATCATATTATCAAATTTTATTAAAATCGGCCGAGCCGTTCCTGTAATAGAAATATAGCCACCTCCAACCTCCCACTAACTAATAAAAAACTGTTAATACCCTATACAAATGTTAATTATTACCAAAGAATCATATTATCAAATTTTATTAAAATCGGCCGAGCCGTTCCTGTAATAGAAATATAGCCACCTCCAACCTCCCACTAACTAATAAAACTGTTAATACCCTATACAAATGTTAATTATTACCAAAGAATCATATTATCAAATTTTATTAAAATCGGCCGAGCCGTTCCTGTAATAGAAATATAGCCACCTCCAACCTCCCACTAACTAATAAAACTGTTATACCCTATACAAATGTTAATTATTACCAAAAGAATCATATTATCAAATTTTATTAAAATCGGCCGAGCCGTTCCTGTAATAGAAATATAGCCACCTCCAACCTCCCACTAACTAATAAAACTGTTATACCCTATACAAATGTTAATTATTACCAAAGAATCATATTATCAAATTTTATTAAAATCGGCCGAGCCGTTCCTGTAATAGAAATATAGCCACCTCCAACCTCCCACTAACTAATAAAAAACTGTTAATACCCTATACAAATGTTAATTATTACCAAAGAATCATATTATCAATTTTATTAAAATCGGCCGAGCCGTTCCTGTAATAGAAATATAGCCACCTCCAACCTCCCACTAACTAATAAAAAACTGTTATACCCTATACAAATGTTAATTATTACCAAAGAATCATATTATCAAATTTTATTAAAATCGGCCGAGCCGTTCCTGTAATAGAAATATAGCCACCTCCAACCTCCCACTAACTAATAAAACTGTTATACCCTATACAAATGTTAATTATTACCAAAGAATCATATTATCAAATTTTATTAAAATCGGCCGAGCCGTTCCTGTAATAGAAATATAGCCACCTCCAACCTCCCACTAACTAATAAAACTGTTATTACCCTATACAAATGTTAATTATTACCAAAGAATCATATTATCAAATTTTATTAAAATCGGCCGAGCCGTTCCTGTAATAGAAATATAGCCACCTCCAACCTCCCACTAACTAATAAAAACTGTTAATACCCTATACAAATGTTAATTATTACCAAAGAATCATATTATCAAATTTTATTAAAATCGGCCGAGCCGTTCCTGTAATAGAAATATAGCCACCTCCAACCTCCCACTAACTAATAAAAAACTGTTATACCCTATACAAATGTTAATTATTACCAAAGAATCATATTATCAAATTTTATTAAAATCGGCCGAGCCGTTCCTGTAATAGAAATATAGCCACCTCCAACCTCCCACTAACTAATAAAACTGTTATTACCCTATACAAATGTTAATTATTACCAAAGAATCATATTATCAAATTTTATTAAAATCGGCCGAGCCGTTCCTGTAATAGAAATATAGCCACCTCCAACCTCCCACTAACTAATAAAACTGTTATTACCCTATACAAATGTTAATTATTACCAAAGAATCATATTATCAAATTTTATTAAAAAATCGGCCGAGCCGTTCCTGTAATAGAAATATAGCCACCTCCAACCTCCCACTAACTAATAAAACTGTTATACCCTATACAAATGTTAATTATTACCAAAGAATCATATTATCAAATTTTATTAAAATCGGCCGAGCCGTTCCTGTAATAGAAATATAGCCACCTCCAACCTCCCACTAACTAATAAAAAACTGTTATTACCCTATACAAATGTTAATTATTACCAAAGAATCATATTATCAAATTTTATTAAAATCGGCCGAGCCGTTCCTGTAATAGAAATATAGCCACCTCCAACCTCCCACTAACTAATAAAAAAACTGTTATACCCTATACAAATGTTAATTATTACCAAAGAATCATATTATCAAATTTTATTAAAATCGGCCGAGCCGTTCCTGTAATAGAAATATAGCCACCTCCAACCTCCCACTAACTAATAAAACTGTTATTACCCTATACAAATGTTAATTATTACCAAAGAATCATATTATCAAATTTTATTAAAATCGGCCGAGCCGTTCCTGTAATAGAAATATAGCCACCTCCAACCTCCCACTAACTAATAAAACTGTTATTACCCTATACAAATGTTAATTAATACTAAAGAATCATATTATCAAATTTTTTTTTAAATCGGCCGAGCCGTTCCTGTAATAGAAATATAGCCACCTCCAACCTCCCACTAACTAATAAAACTGTTATACCCTATACAAATGTTAATTATTACCAAAGAATCATATTATCAAATTTTATTAAAATCGGCCGAGCCGTTCCTGTAATAGAAATATAGCCACCTCCAACCTCCCACTAACTAATAAAACTGTTAATACCCTATACAAATGTTAATTATTACCAAAGAATCATATTATCAAATTTTATTAAAATCGGCCGAGCCGTTCCTGTAATAGAAATATAGCCACCTCCAACCTCCCACTAACTAATAAAACTGTTAATACCCTATACAAATGTTAATTATTACCAAAGAATCATATTATCAAATTTTATTAAAATCGGCCGAGCCGTTCCTGTAATAGAAATATAGCCACCTCCAACCTCCCACTAACTAATAAAACTGTTATTACCCTATACAAATGTTAATTATTACCAAAGAATCATATTATCAAATTTTATTAAAATCGGCCGAGCCGTTCCTGTAATAGAAATATAGCCACCTCCAACCTCCCACTAACTAATAAAAAACTGTTATTACCCTATACAAATGTTAATTATTACCAAAGAATCATATTATCAAATTTTATTAAAATCGGCCGAGCCGTTCCTGTAATAGAAATATAGCCACCTCCAACCTCCCACTAACTAATAAAACTGTTATACCCTATACAAATGTTAATTATTACCAAAGAATCATATTATCAAATTTTCTTAAAATCGGCCGAGCCGTTCCTGTAATAGAAATATAGCCACCTCCAACCTCCCACTAACTAATAAAACTGTTAATACCCTATACAAATGTTAATTATTACCAAAGAATCATATTATCAAATTTTATTAAAATCGGCCGAGCCGTTCCTGTAATAGAAATATAGCCACCTCCAACCTCCCACTAACTAATAAAACTGTTAATACCCTATACAAATGTTAATTATTACCAAAGAATCATATTATCAAATTTTATTAAAATCGGCCGAGCCGTTCCTGTAATAGAAATATAGCCACCTCCAACCTCCCACTAACTAATAAAACTGTTAATACCCTATACAAATGTTAATTATTACCAAAGAATCATATTATCAAATTTTATTAAAATCGGCCGAGCCGTTCCTGTAATAGAAATATAGCCACCTCCAACCTCCCACTAACTAATAAAACTGTTATACCCTATACAAATGTTAATTATTACCAAAGAATCATATTATCAAATTTTATTAAAATCGGCCGAGCCGTTCCTGTAATAGAAATATAGCCACCTCCAACCTCCCACTAACTAATAAAACTGTTAATACCCTATACAAATGTTAATTATTACCAAAGAATCATATTATCAAATTTTATTAAAATCGGCCGAGCCGTTCCTGTAATAGAAATATAGCCACCTCCAACCTCCCACTAACTAATAAAACTGTTATTACCCTATACAAATGTTAATTATTACCAAAGAATCATATTATCAAATTTTATTAAAATCGGCCGAGCCGTTCCTGTAATAGAAATATAGCCACCTCCAACCTCCCACTAACTAATAAAACTGTTATTACCCTATACAAATGTTAATTATTACCAAAGAATCATATTATCAAATTTTATTAAAATCTGCCGAGCCGTTCCTGTAATAGAAATATAGCCACCTCCAACCTCCCACTAACTAATAAAACTGTTAATACCCTATACAAATGTTAATTATTACCAAAGAATCATATTATCAAATTTTATTAAAATCGGCCGAGCCGTTCCTGTAATAGAAATATAGCCACCTCCAACCTCCCACTAACTAATAAAAACTGTTATTACCCTATACAAATGTTAATTATTACCAAAGAATCATATTATCAAATTTTATTAAAATCGGCCGAGCCGTTCCTGTAATAGAAATATAGCCACCTCCAACCTCCCACTAACTAATAAAACTGTTATTACCCTATACAAATGTTAATTATTACCAAAGAATCATATTATCAAATTTTATTAAAATCGGCCGAGCCGTTCCTGTAATAGAAATATAGCCACCTCCAACCTCCCACTAACTAATAAAACTGTTAATACCCTATACAAATGTTAATTATTACCAAAGAATCATATTATCAAATTTTATTAAAATCGGCCGAGCCGTTCCTGTAATAGAAATATAGCCACCTCCAACCTCCCACTAACTAATAAAAAACTGTTAATACCCTATACAAATTAATTATTACCAAAGAATCATATTATCAAATTTTATTAAAATCGGCCGAGCCGTTCCTGTAATAGAAATATAGCCACCTCCAACCTCCCACTAACTAATAAAACTGTTATTACCCTATACAAATGTTAATTATTACCAAAGAATCATATTATCAAATTTTATTAAAATCGGCCGAGCCGTTCCTGTAATAGAAATATAGCCACCTCCAACCTCCCACTAACTAATAAAAAACTGTTAATACCCTATACAAATGTTAATTATTACCAAAGAATCATATTATCAAATTTTATTAAAATCGGCCGAGCCGTTCCTGTAATAGAAATATAGCCACCTCCAACCTCCCACTAACTAATAAAACTGTTATTACCCTATACAAATGTTAATTATTACCAAAGAATCATATTATCAAATTTTATTAAAATCGGCCGAGCCGTTCCTGTAATAGAAATATAGCCACCTCCAACCTCCCACTAACTAATAAAAACTGTTATACCCCTTTACAAATGTTAATTATTACCAAAGAATCATATTATCAAATTTTATTAAAATCGGCCGAGCCGTTCCTGTAATTGAAATATAGCCACCTCCAACCTCCCACTAACTAATAAAACTGTTATACCCTATACAAATGTTAATTATTACCAAAGAATCATATTATCAAATTTTATTAAAATCGGCCGAGCCGTTCCTGTAATAGAAATATAGCCACCTCCAACCTCCCACTAACTAATAAAACTGTTATTACCCTATACAAATGTTAATTATTACCAAAGAATCATATTATCAAATTTTATTAAATCTGCCGAGCCGTTCCTGTAATAGAAATATAGCCACCTCCAACCTCCCACTAACTAATAAAACTGTTAATACCCTATACAAATGTTAATTATTACCAAAGAATCATATTATCAAATTTTATTAAAATCGGCCGAGCCGTTCCTGTAATAGAAATATAGCCACCTCCAACCTCCCACTAACTAATAAAAACTGTTATTACCATGTACAAATGTTAATTATTACCAAAGAATCATATTATCAAATTTTATTAAAATCGGCCGAGCCGTTCCTGTAACAGAAATATAGCCACCTCCAACCTCCCACTAACTAATAAAACTGTTAATACCCTATATAAATGTTAATTATTACCAAAGAATTATATTATCAAATTTTTTTTAAAATCGGCCGAGCCGTTCCTGTAATAGAAATATAGCCACCTCTAACCTCCCTCTAACTAATAAAACTGTTATTACCCTATACAAATGTTAATTATTACCAGAGAATTATATTATCAAATTTTATTAAAATCGGCCGAGCCGTTCCTGTAATAGAAATATAGCCACCTCCAACCTCCCACTAACTAATAAAACTGTTATTACCCTATACAAATGTTAATTATTACCAAAGAATCATATTATCAAATTTTATTGAAATCTGCCGAGCCGTTCCTGTAATAGAAATATAGCCACCTCCAACCTCCCACTAACTAATAAAAAACTGTTAATACCCTATACAAATGTTAATTATTACCAAAGAATCATATTATCAAATTTTATTAAAATCGGCCGAGCCGTTCCTGTAATAGAAATATAGCCACCTCCAACCTCCCACTAACTAATAAAACTGTTATTACCCTATACAAATGTTAATTATTACCAAAGAATCATATTATCAAATTTTATTAAAATCGGCCGAGCCGTTCCTGTAATAGAAATATAGCCACCTCCAACCTCCCACTAACTAATAAAACTGTTATTACCCTATACAAATGTTAATTATTACCAAAGAATCATATTATCAAATTTTATTAAAATCGGCCGAGCCGTTCCTGTAATAGAAATATAGCCACCTCCAACCTCCCACTAACTAATAAAACTGTTATTACCCTATACAAATGTTAATTATTACCAAAGAATCATATTATCAAATTTTATTAAAATCGGCCGAGCCGTTCCTGTAATAGAAATATAGCCACCTCCAACCTCCCACTAACTAATAAAACTGTTATACCCTATACAAATGTTAATTATTACCAAAGAATCATATTATCAAATTTTATTAAAATCGGCCGAGCCGTTCCTGTAATAGAAATATAGCCACCTCCAACCTCCCACTAACTAATAAAACTGTTAATACCCTATACAAATGTTAATTATTACCACCAAAGAATCATATTATCAAATTTTATTAAAATCGGCCGAGCCGTTCCTGTAATAGAAATATAGCCACCTCCAACCTCCCACTAACTAATAAAACTGTTATTACCCTATACAAATGTTAATTATTACCAAAGAATCATATTATCAAATTTTATTAAAATCGGCCGAGCCGTTCCTGTAATAGAAATATAGCCACCTCCAACCTCCCACTAACTAATAAAACTGTTATTACCCTATACAAATGTTAATTATTACCAAAGAATCATATTATCAAATTTTATTAAAACCGGCCGAGCCGTTCCTGTAATAGAAATATAGCCACCTCCAACCTCCCACTAACTAATAAAAAACTGTTAATACCCTATACAAATGTTAATTATTACCAAAGAATCATATTATCAAATTTTATTAAAATCGGCCGAGCCGTTCCTGTAATAGAAATATAGCCACCTCCAACCTCCCACTAACTAATAAAACTGTTAATACCCTATACAAATGTTAATTATTACCAAAGAATCATATTATCAAATTTTATTAAAATCGGCCGAGCCGTTCCTGTAATAGAAATATAGCCACCTCCAACCTCCACTAACTAATAAAACTGTTATTACCCTATACAAATGTTAATTATTACCAAAGAATCATATTATCAAATTTTATTAAAATCGGCCGAGCCGTTCCTGTAATAGAAATATAGCCACCTCCAACCTCCCACTAACTAATAAAAACTGTTAATACCCTATACAAATGTTAATTATTACCAAAGAATCATATTATCAAATTTTATTAAAATCGGCCGAGCCGTTCCTGTAATAGAAATATAGCCACCTCCAACCTCCCACTAACTAATAAAACTGTTAATACCCTATACAAATGTTAATTATTACCAAAGAATCATATTATCAAATTTTATTAAAATCGGCCGAGCCGTTCCTGTAATAGAAATATAGCCACCTCCAACCTCCCACTAACTAATAAAACTGTTAATACCCTATACAAATGTTAATTATTACCAAAGAATCATATTATCAAATTTTATTAAAATCGGCCGAGCCGTTCCTGTAATAGAAATATAGCCACCTCCAACCTCCCACTAACTAATAAAAACTGTTATTACCCTATACAAATGTTAATTATTACCAAAGAATCATATTATCAAATTTTATTAAAATCGGCCGAGCCGTTCCTGTAATAGAAATATAGCCACCTCCAACCTCCCACTAACTAATAAAACTGTTAATACCCTATACAAATGTTAATTATTACCAAAGAATCATATTATCAAATTTTATTAAAATCGGCCGAGCCGTTCCTGTAATAGAAATATAGCCACCTCCAACCTCCCACTAACTAATAAAACTGTTAATACCCTATACAAATGTTAATTATTACCAAAGAATCATATTATCAAATTTTATTAAAATCGGCCGAGCCGTTCCTGTAATAGAAATATAGCCACCTCCAACCTCCACTAACTAATAAAAAACTGTTATTACCCTATACAAATGTTAATTATTACCAAAGAATCATATTATCAAATTTTATTAAAATCGGCCGAGCCGTTCCTGTAATAGAAATATAGCCACCCTCCAACCTCCCACTAACTAATAAAAACTGTTATTACCCTATACAAATGTTAATTATTACCAAAGAATCATATTATCAAATTTTATTAAAATCGGCCGAGCCGTTCCTGTAATAGAAATATAGCCACCTCCAACCTCCCACTAACTAATAAAACTGTTAATACCCTATACAAATGTTAATTATTACCAAAGAATCATATTATCAAATTTTATTAAAATCGGCCGAGCCGTTCCTGTAATAGAAATATAGCCACCTCCAACCTCCCACTAACTAATAAAACTGTTATTACCCTATACAAATGTTAATTATTACCAAAGAATCATATTATCAAATTTTATTAAAATCTGCCGAGCCGTTCCTGTAATAGAAATATAGCCACCTCCAACCTCCCACTAACTAATAAAACTGTTAATACCCTATACAAATGTTAATTATTACCAAAGAATCATATTATCAAATTTTATTAAAATCGGCCGAGCCGTTCCTGTAATAGAAATATAGCCACCTCCAACCTCCCACTAACTAATAAAACTGTTATTACCCTATACAAATGTTAATTATTACCAAAGAATCATATTATCAAATTTTATTAAAATCGGCCGAGCCGTTCCTGTAATAGAAATATAGCCACCTCCAACCTCCCACTAACTAATAAAACTGTTAATACCCTATACAAATGTTAATTATTACCAAAGAATCATATTATCAAATTTTATTAAAATCGGCCGAGCCGTTCCTGTAATAGAAATATAGCCACCTCCAACCTCCCACTAACTAATAAAAAACTGTTATTACCCTATACAAATGTTAATTATTACCAAAAAATCATATTATCAAATTTTATTAAAATCGGCCGAGCCGTTCCTGTAATAGAAATATAGCCACCTCCAACCTCCCACTAACTAATAAAACTGTTATTACCCTATACTAATGTTAATTATTACCAAAGAATCATATTATCAAATTTTATTAAATCTGCCGAGCCGTTCCTGTAATAGAAATATAGCCACCTCCAACCTCCCACTAACTAATAAAACTGTTAATACCCTTACAAATGTTAATTATTACCAAAGAATCATATTATCAAATTTTATTAAAATCGGCCGAGCCGTTCCTGTAATAGAAATATAGCCACCTCCAACCTCCCACTAACTAATAAAAAACTGTTATTACCCTATACAAATGTTAATTATTACCAAAGAATCATATTATCAAATTTTATTAAAATCGGCCGAGCCGTTCCTGTAATAGAAATATAGCCACCTCCAACCTCCCACTAACTAATAAAACTGTTATTACCCTATACAAATGTTAATTATTACCAAAGAATCATATTATCAAATTTTATTAAAATCGGCCGAGCCGTTCCTGTAATAGAAATATAGCCACCTCCAACCTCCCACTAACTAATAAAACTGTTATACCCTATACAAATGTTAATTATTACCAAAGAATCATATTATCAAATTTTATTAAAATCTGCCGAGCCGTTCCTGTAATAGAAATATAGCCACCTCCAACCTCCCACTAACTAATAAAACTGTTAATACCCTATACAAATGTTAATTATTACCAAAGAATCATATTATCAAATTTTATTAAAATCGGCCGAGCCGTTCCTGTAATAGAAATATAGCCACCTCCAACCTCCCACTAACTAATAAAACTGTTATTACCCTATACAAATGTTAATTATTACCAAGGAATCATACTATCAAATTTTATTAAAATCGGCCGCGCCGTTCCTGTAATAGAAATATAGCCACCTCCAACCTCCCACTAACTAATAAAACTGTTAATACCCTATACTAATGTTAATTATAACCAAAGAATCATATTATCAAATTTTATTAAAATTGGCCGAGCCGTTCCTGTAATTTTGAAATATAGCCACCTCCAACCTCCCACTAACTAATAAAACTGTTATTACCCTATACAAATGTTAATTATTACCAAAGAATCATATTATCAAATTTTATTAAAATCGGCCGAGCCGTTTCCTGTAATAGAAATATAGCCACCTCCAACCTCCCACTAACTAATAAAACTGTTATTACCCTTTTCGAATGTTAATTATTACCAAAGAATCATATTATCAAATTATATTATAATCGGCCGAGCCGTTCTTGTAATAGAATTATAGCCACCTCCAACCTCCCACTAACTAATAAAACTGTTAATACCCTATACAAATGTTAATTATTACCAAAGAATCATATTATCAAATTTTATTAAAACTGGCCGAGCCGTTCCTGTAATAGAAATATAGCCACCTCCAACCTCCCACTAACTAATAAAAAACTGTTATTACCCTATACAAATGTTAATTATTACCAAAGAATCATATTATCAAATTTTATTATAATCTGCCGAGCCGTTCCTGTAATAGAATTATAGCCACCTCCAACCTCCCACTAACTAATAAAACTGTTAATACCCTATACAAATGTTAATTATTACCAAAGAATCATATTATCAAATTTTATTAAAATCGGCCGAGCCGTTCCTGTAATAGAAATATAGCCACCTCCAACCTCCCACTAACTAATAAAACTGTTATTACCCTATACAAATGTTAATTATTACCAAAGAATCATATTATCAAATTTTATTAAAATCGGCCGAGCCGTTCCTGTAATAGAAATAAAGCCACCTCCAACCTCCCACTAACTAATAAAACCGTTAATACCTTATACAAATGTTAATTATTACCAAAGAATCATATTATCAAATTTTCTTAAAATCGGCCGAGCCGTTCCTGTAATAGAAATATAGCCACCTCCAACCTCCCATACTAACTAATAAAACTGTTATTACCCTATACAAATGTTAATGAATACCAAAAAATCATATTATCAAATTTTATTAAAATCGGCCGAGCCGTTCCTGTAATAGAAATATAGCCACCTCCAACCTCCCACTAACTAATAAAACTGTTATTACCCTATACTAATGTTAATTATTACCAAAGAATCATATTATCAAATTTTATTATAATCTGCCGAGCCGTTCCTGTAATAGAATTATAGCCACCTCCAACCTCCCACTAACTAATAAAACTGTTAATACCCTTTACAAATGTTAATTATTACCAAAGAATCATATTATCAAATTTTATTAAAATCGGCCGAGCCGTTCCTGTAATTGAAATATAGCCACCTCCAACCTCCCACTATCTAATAAAAGTGTTATTACCCTATACAAATGTTAATTATTACCAAAGAATCATATTATCAAATTTTATTAAAATCGGCCGAGCGTTCCTGTAATAGAAATATTACCACCTCCAACCTCCCACTAAGTAATAAAACTGTTATTACCCTATACAAATGTTAATTATTACCAAAGAATCATATTATCAAATTTTATTAAGATCGGCCGAGCCGTTCCTGTAATAGAAATATAGCCACCTCCAACCTCCCACTAACTAATAAAACTGTTATACCCTATACAAATGTTAATTATTACCAAAGAATCATATTATCAAATTTTATTAAAATCGGCCGAGCCGTTCCTGTAATAGAAATATAGCCACCTCCAACCTCCCACTAACTAATAAAACTGTTAATACCCTATACTAAATGTTAATTATTACCAAAGAATCATATTATCAAATTTTATTAAAATCGGCCGAGCCGTTCCTGTAATAGAAATATAGCCACCTCCAACCTCCCACTAACTAATAAAACTGTTAATACCCTATACAAATGTTAATTATTACCAAAGAATCATATTATCAAATTTTATTAAAATCGGCCGAGAACCGTTCCTGTAATAGAAATATAGCCACCTCCAACCTCCCACTAACTAATAAAACTGTTATTACCCTATACAAATGTTAATTATTACCAAAGAATCATATTATCAAATTTTATTAAAATCGGCCGAGCCGTTCCTGTAATAGAAATATAGCCACCTCCAACCTCCACTAACTAATAAAACGGTTATTACCCTATACAAATGTTAATTATTACCAAGGAATCATACTATCAAATTTTATTAAAATCGGCCGCGCCGTTCCTGTAATAGAAATATAGCCACCTCCAACCTCCCACTAACTAATAAAACTGTTAATACCCTATACAAATGTTAATTATTACCAAAGAATCATATTATCAAATTTTATTAAAATCGGCCGAGCCGTTCCTGTAATAGAAATATAGCCACCTCCAACCTCCCACTAACTAATAAAACTGTTAATACCCTATACAAATGTTAATTATTACCAAAGAATCATATTATCAAATTTTATTAAAATCGGCCGAGCCGTTCCTGTAATAGAAATATAGCCACCTCCAACCTCCCACTAACTAATAAAACTGTTATTACCCTATATAAAATGTTAATTATTACCAAAGAATCATATTATCAATTTTTTTTAAAATCGGCCGAGCCGTTCCTGTAATAGAAATATAGCCACCTCCAACCTCCCACTAACTAATAAAACTGTTAATACCCTATACAAATGTTAATTATTACCAAAGAATCATATTATCAAATTTTATTAAAATCTGCCGAGCCGTTCCTGTAATAGAAATATAGCCACCTCCAACCTCCCACTAACTAATAAAACTGTTAATACCCTATACAAATGTTAATTATTACCAAGGAATCATACTATCAAATTTTATTAACATCGGCCGCGCCGTTCCTGTAATAGAAATATAGCCACCTCCAACCTCCCACTAACTAATAAAACTGTTAATACCCTATACAATGTTAATTATTACCAAAGAATCATATTATCAAATTTTATTAAAATCGGCCGAGCCGTTCCTGTAATAGAAATATAGCCACCTCCAACCTCCCACTAACTAATAAAACTGTTATTACCCTATACAAATGTTAATTATTACCAAAGAATCATATTATCAAATTTTATTAAAATCGGCCGAGCCGTTCCTGTAATAGAAATATAGCCACCTCCAACCTCCCACTAACTAATAAAACTGTTAATACCCTATACAAATGTTAATTATTACCAAAGAATCATATTATCAAATTTTATTAAATCGGCCGAGCCGTTCCTGTAATAGAAATATAGCCACCTCCAACCTCCCACTAACTAATAAAACTGTTAATACCCTATACAAATGTTAATTATTACCAAAGAATCATATTATCAAATTTTATTAAAATCGGCCGAGCCGTTCCTGTAATAGAAATATAGCCACCTCCAACCTCCCACTAACTAATAAAACTGTTAATACCCTATACAAATGTTAATTATTACCAAAGAATCATATTATCAAATTTTATTAAAATCGGCCGAGCCGTTCCTGTAATAGAAATATAGCCACCTCCAACCTCCCACTAACTAATAAAACTGTTAATACCCTATACAAATGTTAATTATTACCAAAGAATCATATTATCAAATTTTATTAAAATCGGCCGAGCCGTTCCTGTAATAGAAATATAGCCACCTCCAACCTCCCACTAACTAATAAAACTGTTATTACCCTATACAAATGTTAATTATTACCAAAGAATCATATTATCAAATTTATTATTAAAATCGGCCGAGCCGTTCCTGTAATAGAAATATAGCCACCTCCAACCTCCCACTAACTAATAAAACTGTTAATACCCTATACAAATGTTAATTATTACCAAAGAATCATATTATCAAATTTTATTAAAATCGGCCGAGCCGTTCCTGTAATAGAAATATAGCCACCTCCAACCTCCCACTAACTAATAAAAACTGTTATTACCCTATACAAATGTTAATTATACCAAAAAATCATATTATCAAATTTTATTAAAATCGGCCGAGCCGTTCCTGTAATAGAAATATAGCCACCTCCAACCTCCCACTAACTAATAAAACTGTTATTACCCTATACTAATGTTAATTATTACCAAAGAATCATATTATCAAATTTTATTAAAATCTGCCGAGCCGTTCCTGTAATAGAATTATAGCCACCTCCAACCTCCCACTAACTAATAAAACTGTTAATACCCTATACAAATGTTAATTATTACCAAAGAATCATATTATCAAATTTTATTAAAATCGGCCGAGCCGTTCCTGTAATAGAAATATAGCCACCTCCAACCTCCCACTAACTAATAAAAACTGTTATTACCCTATACAAATGTTAATTATTACCAAAGAATCATATTATCAAATTTTATTAAAATCGGCCGAGCCGTTCCTGTAATAGAAATATAGCCACCTCCAACCTCCCACTAACTAATAAAACTGTTATTACCCTATACAAATGTTAATTATTACCAAAGAATCATATTATCAAATTTTATTAAAATCGGCCGAGCCGTTCCTGTAATAGAAATATAGCCACCCCATTCTCCCACTAACTAATAAAACGGTATATACCCTATACAAATGTTAATTATTACCAAGGAATCATACTATCAAATTTTATTAAAATCGGCCGCGCCGTTCCTGTAATAGAAATATAGCCACCTCCAACCTCCCACTAACTAATAAAACTGTTAATACCCTTTACTAATGTTAATTATTACCAAAGAATCATATTATCAAATTTTATTAAAATCTGCCGAGCCGTTCCTGTAATAGAAATATAGCCACCTCCAACCTCCCACTAACTAATAAAACTGTTAATACCCTATACAAATGTTAATTATTACCAAAGAATCATATTATCAAATTTTATTAAAATCGGCCGAGCCGTTCCTGTATTAGAAATATAGCCACCTCCAACCTCCCACTAACTAATAAAAAACTGTTATTACCCTATACAAATGTTAATTATTACCAAAGAATCATATTATCAAATTTTATTAAAATCGGCCGAGCCGTTCCTGTAATAGAAATATAGCCACCTCCATTCTCCCACTAACTAATAAAACGGTTATTACCCTATACAAATGTTAATTATTACCAAGGAATCATACTATCAAATTTTATTAAAATCAGCCGCGCCGTTCCTGTAATAGAAATATAGCCACCTCCAACCTCCCACTAACTAATAAAACTGTTAATACCCTATACAAGTGTTAATTATTACCAAAGAATCATATTATCAAATTTTATTAAAATCTGCCGAGCCGTTCCTGTAATAGAAATATAGCCACCTCCAACCTCCCACTAACTAATAAAACTGTTAATACCTTATACAAATGTTAATTATTACCAAAGAATCATATTATCAAATTTTATTAAAATCGGCCGAGCCGTTCCTGTAATTGAAATATAGCCACCTCCAACCTCCCACTAACAAATAAAACTGTTATTACCCTATATAAATGTTAATTATGACCAAAGAATCATATGTTCAATTTATTTTTAAAATCGGCCGAGCTGTTCCTGTAACAGAAATATTGCCACCTCCAACCTCCCACTAACTAATAAAACTGTTAATACCCTTTACAAGTGTTAATTATTACCAAAGAATCATATTATCAAATTTTATTAAAATCTGCCGAGCCGTTCCTGTAATAGAAATATAGCCACCTCCAACCTCCCACTACTAATAAAACTGTTAATACCCTATACAAATGTTAATTATTACCAAGAATCATACTATCAAATTTTATTAAAATCGGCCGCGCCGTTCCTGTAATAGAAATATAGCCACCTCCAACCTCCCACTAACTAATAAAACTGTTAATACCCTATACTAATGTTAATTATTACCAAAGAATCATATTATCAAATTTTATTAAAATCGGCCGAGCCGTTCCTGTAATAGAAATATAGCCACCTCCAACCCCACTAACTAATAAAACGTTTATTACCCTATACAAATGTTAATTATTACCAAGAATCATATATATCAAATTTTATTAAAATCGGCCGCGCCGTTCCTGTAATAGAAATATAGCCACCTCCAACCTCCCACTAACTAATAAAACTGTTAATACCCTATACAAATGTTAATTATTACCAAAGAATCATATTATCAAATTTTATTAAAATCTGCCGAGCCGTTCCTGTAATAGAAATATAGCCACCTCCAACCTCCCACTAACTAACTAATAAAACTGTTAATACCTTATACAAATGTTAATTATTACCAAAGAATCATATTATCAAATTTTCTTAAAATCGGCCGAGCCGTTCCTGTAATAGAAATATAGCCACCTCCAACCTCCCACTAACTAATAAAACTGTTAATACCCTATACAAATGTTAATTATTACCAAAGAATCATATTATCAAATTTTATTAAAATCGGCCGAGCCGTTCCTGTAATAGAAATATAGCCACCTCCAACCTCCCACTAACTAATAAAACTGTTATTACCCTATACAAATGTTAATTATTACCAAAGAATCATATTATCAAATTTTATTAAAATCGGCCGAGCCGTTCCTGTAATAGAAATATAGCCACCTCCAACCTCCCACTAACTAATAAAACTGTTAATACCCTTTACAAATGTTAATTATTACCAAAGAATCATATTATCAAATTTTATTAAAATCTGCCGAGCCGTTCCTGTAATAGAAATATAGCCACCTCCAACCTCCCACTAACTAATAAACTGTTAATACCCTATACAAATGTTAATTATTACCAAAGAATCATATATCAAATTTTATTAAAATCGGCCGAGCCGTTCCTGTAATAGAAATATAGCCACCTCCAACCTCCCACTAACTAATAAAACTGTTAATACCCTATACTAATGTTAATTATTACCAAAGAATCATATTATCAAATTTTATTAAAATCGGCCGAGCCGTTCCTGTAATAGAAATATAGCCACCTCCAACCTCCCACTAACTAATAAAACTGTTATATACCCTATACAAATGTTAATTATTACCAAAGAATCATATTATCAAATTTTATTAAAATCGGCCGAGCCGTTTCTGTAATAGAAATATAGCCACCTCCAACCTCCCACTAACTAATAAAACTGTTATTACCCTTTTCGAATGTTAATTATTACCAAAGAATCATATTATCAAATTTTATTATAATCGGCCGAGCCGTTCCTGTAATAGAATATAGCCACCTCCAACCTCCCACTAACTAATAAAACTGTTAATACCCTATACAAATGTTAATTATTACCAAAGAATCATATTATCAAATTTTATTAAAATCGGCCGAGCCGTTCCTGTAATAGAAATATAGCCACCTCCAACCTCCCACTAACTAATAAAACTGTTATTACCCTATACAAATGTTAATTATTACCAAAGAATCATATTATCAAATTTTATTAAAATCGGCCGAGCCGTTCCTGTAATAGAAATATAGCCACCTCCAACCTCCCACTAACTAATAAAACTGTTATTACCCTATACTAATGTTAATTATTACCAAAGAATCATATTATCAAATTTTATTATAATCTGCCGAGCCGTTCCTGTAATAGAATTATAGCCACCTCCAACCTCCCACTAACTAATAAAACTGTTAATACCCTTTACAAATGTTAATTATTACCAAAGAATCATATTATCAAATTTTATTAAAATCGGCCGAGCCGTTCCTGTAATTGAAATATAGCCACCTCCAACCTCCCACTATCTAATAAAAGTGTTATTACCCTATACAAATGTAATTATTACCAAAGAATCATATTATCAAATTTTATTAAAATCGGCCGAGGCGTTCCTGTAATAGAAATATACCACCTCCAACCTCCCACTAAGTAATAAAACTGTTATTACCCTATACAAATGTTAATTATTACCAAAGAATCATATTATCAAATTTTATTAAATCGGCCGAGCCGTTCCTGTAATAGAAATATTGCCACCTCCAACCTCCCACTAACTAATAAAACTGTTAATACCCTATACAAGTGTTAATTATTACCAAAGAATCATATTATCAAATTTTATTAAAATCTGCCGAGCCGTTCCTGTAATAGAAATATAGCCACCTCCAACCTCCCACTAACTAATAAAACTGTTAATACCCTATACTAATGTTAATTATTACCAAAGAATCATATTATCAAATTTTATTAAAATCGGCCGAGCCGTTCCTGTAATAGAAATATAGCCACCTCCATTCTCCCACTAACTAATAAAACGGTTATTACCCTATACACAAATGTTAATTATTACCAAAGAATCATACTATCAAATTTTATTAAAATCGGCCGCGCCGTTCCTGTAATAGAAATATAGCCACCTCCAACCTCCCACTAACTAATAAAACTGTTAATACCCTTACAAATGTTAATTATTACCAAAGAATCATATTATCAAATTTTATTAAAATCTGCCGAGCCGTTCCTGTAATAGAAATATAGCCACCTCCAACCTCCCACTAACTAATAAAAACTGTTAATACCCTATACAAATGTTAATTATTACCAAAGAATCATATTATCAAATTTCATTAAAATCGCCGAGCCGTTCCTGTAATAGAAATATAGCCACCTCCAACCTCCCACTAACTAATAAAACTGTTAATACCCTATACAAATGTTAATTATTACCAAAGAATCATATTATCAAATTTTATTAAAATCGGCCGAGCCGTTCCTGTAACAGAAATATAGCCACCTCCAACCTCCCACTAACTAATAAAACTGTTAATACCCTATACAAATGTTAATTATTACCAAAGAATCATATTATCAAATTTTATTAAAATTGGCCGAGCCGTTCCTGTAATAGAAATATAGCCACCTCCAACCTCCCACTAATTAATAAAACTGTTAATACCCTATATAAATGTTAATTATTACCAAAGAATCATATTATCAAATTTTTTTTTAAATCGGCCGAGCCGTTCCTGTAATAGAAATATAGCCACCTCCAACCTCCCACTAACTAATAAAACTGTTATTTCCCTATACAAATGTTAATAATTACCAAGAATCATATTATCAAATTTTATTAAAATCGGCCGAGCCGTTCCTGTAATAGAAATATAGCAACCTCCAACCTCCCACTAACTAATAAAACTGTTATTACCCTTTTCGAATGTTAATTATTACCAAAGAATCATATTATCAAATTTTATTAAAACCGGCCGAGCCGTTCCTGTAATAGAAATATAGCCACCTCCAACCTCCCACTAACTAGAAAAACTGTTATTACCCTTTTCGAATGTTAATTATTACCAAGGAATCATACTATCAAATTTTATTAAAATCGGCCGCGCCGTTCCTGTAATAGAAATATAGCCACCTCCAACCTCCCACTAACTAATAAAACTGTTAATACCCTATACTAATGTTAATTATTGCCAAAGAATCATATTATCAAATTTCATTAAAATTGGCCGAACCGTTTCTGTTATTGAAATATAGCCACCTCCAACCTTCAACTAACTAATAAAACTGTTATTACCCTATACAAATGTTAATTATTACCAAAGAATCATATTATCAAATTTTATTAAAATCGGCTGAGCCGTTCCTGTAATAGAAATATAGCCACCTTCAACCTCCCACTAACTAATAAAACTGTTATTACCCTTTTCGAATGTTAATTATTACCAAAGAATCATATTATCAAATTTTATTATAATCTGCCGAGCCGTTCCTGTAATAGAAATATAGCCACCTCCAACCTCCCACTAACTAATAAAACTGTTAATACCCTATACAAATGTTAATTATTACCAAAGAATCATATTATCAAATTTTATTAAAATCAGCCGAGCCGTTCCTGTAACAGAAATATAGCCACCTCCAACCTCCCACTAACTAATAAAACTGTTACTACCTTATACAAATGTTAATTATTACCAAAGAATCATATTATCAAATTTTATTAAAATCGGCCGAGCCGTTCCTGTAATAGAAATATAGCCACCTCCAACCTCCCACTAATTAATAAAACTGTTAATACCCTATATAAATGTTAATTATTACCAAAGAATCATATTATCAAATTTCATTAAAATCGGCTGAGCCGTTCCTGTAATAGAAATATAGCCACCTCCAACCTCCCACTAACTAATAAAACTGTTACTACCCTATACAAATGTTAATTATTACCAAAGAATCATATTATCAAATTTTATTAAAATCGGCCGAGCCGTTCCTGTAACAGAAATATAGCCACCTCCAACCTCCCACTAACTAATAAAACTGTTACTACCTTATACAAATGTTAATTATTACCAAAGAATCATATTATCAAATTTTATTAAAATTGGCCGAGCCGTTCCTGTAATAGAAATATAGCCACCTCCAACCTCCCACTAATTAATAAAACTGTTAATACCCTATATAAATGTTAATTATTACCAAAGAATCATATTATCAAATTTTTTTTAAATCGGCCGAGCCGTTCCTGTAATAGAAATATAGCCACCTTCAACCTCCCACTAACTAATAAAACTGTTATTTCCCTATACAAATGTTAATAATTACCAGAGAATCATATTATCAAATTTTATTAAAATCGGCTGAGCCGTTCCTGTAATAGAAATATAGCAACCTCCAACCTCCCACTAACTAATAAAACTGTTATTACCCTTTTCGAATGTTAATTATTACCAAAGAATCATATTATCAAATTTTATTATAATCTGCCGAGCCGTTCCTGTAATAGAATTATAGCCACCTCCAACCTCCCACTAACTAATAAAACTGTTAATACCCTATACAAATGTTAATTATTACCAAAGAATCATATTATCAAATATTATTAAAATCGGCCGAGCCGTTCCTGTAACAGAAATATAGCCACCTCCAACCTCCCACTAACTAATAAAAAAACTGTTAATACCCTATACAAATGTTAATTATTACCAAAGAATCATATTATCAAATTTTATTATAATCGGCCGAGCCGTTCTTGTAATAGAATTATAGCCACCTCCAACCTCCCACTAACTAATAAAACTGTTAATACCCTATACAAATGTTAATTATTACCAAAGAATCATATTATCAAATTTTATTAAAACTGGCCGAGCCGTTCCTGTAATAGAAATATAGCCACCTCCAACCTCCCACTAACTAATAAAACTGTTATTACCCTATACAAATGTTAATTATTACCAAAGAATCGTATTATCAAATTTTATTATAATCTGCCGAGCCGTTCCTGTAATAGAATTATAGCCACCTCCAACCTCCCACTAACTAATAAAACTGTTAATACCCTATACAAATGTTAATTATTACCAAAGAATCATATTATCAAATTTTATTAAAATCGGCCAGCCGTTCCTGTAATAGAAATATAGCCACCTCCAACCTCCCACTAACTAATAAAAAACTGTTATTACCCTATACAAATGTTAATTATTACCAAAGAATCATATTATCAAATTTTATTAAAATCGGCCGAGCCGTTCCTGTAATAGAAATATAGCCACCTCCAACCTCCCACTAACTAATAAAACCGTTAATACCTTATACAAATGTTAATTATTACCAAAGAATCATATTATCAAATTTTCTTAAAATCGGCCGAGCCGTTCCTGTAATAGAAATATAGCCACCTCCAACCTCATACTAACTAATAAAACTGTTATTACCCTATACAAATGTTAATGAATACCAAAAAATCATATTATCAAATTTTATTAAAATCGGCCGAGCCGTTCCTGTAATAGAAATATAGCCACCTCCAACCTCCCACTAACTAATAAAACTGTTATTACCCTATACTAATGTTAATTATTACCAAAGAATCATATTATCAAATTTTATTATAATCTGCCGAGCCGTTCCTGTAATAGAATTATAGCCACCTCCAACCTCCCACTAACTAATAAAACTGTTAATACCCTTTACAAATGTTAATTATTACCAAAGAATCATATTATCAAATTTTATTAAAATCGGCCGAGCCGTTCCTGTAATTGAAATATAGCCACCTCCAACCTCCCACTATCTAATAAAAGTGTTATTACCCTATACAAATGTTAATTATTACCAAAGAATCATATTATCAAATTTTATTAAAATCGGCCGAGGCGTTCCTGTAATAGAAATATTACCACCTCCAACCTCCCACTAAGTAATAAAACTGTTATTACCCTATACAAATGTTAATTATTACCAAAGAATCATATTATCAAATTTTATTAAGATCGGCCGAGCCGTTCCTGTAATAGAAATATTGCCACCTCCAACCTCCCACTAACTAATAAAACTGTTAATACCCTATACAAGTGTTAATTATTACCAAAGAATCATATTATCAAATTTTATTAAAATCTGCCGAGCCGTTCCTGTAATAGAAATATAGCCACCTCCAACCTCCCACTAACTAATAAAACTGTTAATACCCTATACTAATGTTAATTATTACCAAAGAATCATATTATCAAATTTCATTAAAATTGGCCGAACCGTTTCTGTTATTAAAATATAGCCACCTCCAACCTTCAACTAACTAATAAAACTGTTATTACCATATACAAATGTTAATTATTACCAAAGAATCATATTATCAAATTTTATTAAAATCGGCCGAGCCGTTCCTGTAATAGAAATATAGCCACCTCCATTCTCCCACTAACTAATAAAACGGTTATTACCCTATACAAATGTTAATTATTACCAAGGAATCATACTATCAAATTTTATTAAAATCGGCCGCGCCGTTCCTGTAATAGAAATATAGCCACCTCCAACCTCCCACTAACTAATAAAACTGTTAATACCCTTTACTAATGTTAATTATTACCAAAGAATCATATTATCAAATTTCATTAAAATTGGCCGAACCGTTTCTGTTATTGAAATATAGCCACCTCCAACCTTCAACTAACTAATAAAACTGTTATTACCCTATACAAATGTTAATTATTACCAAAGAATCATATTATCAAATTTTATTAAAATCGGCTGAGCCGTTCCTGTAATAGAAATATAGCCACCTCCAACCTCCCACTAACTAATAAAACTGTTATTACCCTTTTTAAATGTTATTTATTACCAAAGAATCATATTATCAAATTTTATTATAATCTGCCGAGCCGTTCCTGTAATAGAATTATAGCCACCTCCAACCTCCCACTAACTAATAAAACTGTTAATACCCTATACAAATGTTAATTATTACCAAAGAATCATATTATCAAATTTTATTAAAATCGGCCGAGCCGTTCCTGTAACAGAAATATAGCCACCTCAACCTCCCACTAACTAATAAAACTGTTAATACCCTATACAAATGTTAATTATTACCAAAGAATCATATTATCAAATTTTATTAAAATTGGCCGAGCCGTTCCTGTAATAGAAATATAGCCACCTCCAACCTCCCACTAAATAATAAAACTGTTAATACCCTATATAAATGTTAATTATTACCAAAGAATCATATTATCAAATTTTTTTTAAAATCGGCCGAGCCGTTCCTGTAATAGAAATATAGCCACCTCCAACCTCCCACTAACTAATAAAACTGTTATTACCCTATACAAATGTTAATAATTACCAGAGAATCATATTATCAAATTTTATTAAAATCGGCTGAGCCGTTCCTGTAATAGAAATATAGCAACCTCCAACCTCCCACTAACTAATAAAACTGTTATTACCCTTTTCGAATGTTAATTATTACCAAAGAATCATATTATCAAATTTTATTATAATCTGCCGAGCCGTTCCTGTAATAGAATTATAGCCACCTCCAACCTCCCACTAACTAATAAAACTGTTAATACCCTATACAAATGTTAATTATTACCAAAGAATCATATTATCAAATTTTATTAAAATCGGCCGAGCCGTTCCTGTAACAGAAATATAGCCACCTCCAACCTCCCACTAACTAATAAAACTGTTAATACCCTATACAAATGTTAATTATTACCAAAGAATCATATTATCAAATTTTATTATAATCGGCCGAGCCGTTCCTGTAACAGAAATATAGCCACCTCCAACCTCCCACTAACTAATAAAACTGTAAATACCTTATACAAATCTTAATTATTACCAAAGAATCATATTATCAAATTTTATTAAAATCGGCCGAGCCGTTCCTGTAATAGAAATATAGCTACCTCCAACCTCCCACTAACTAATAAAACTGTTATTACCCTATACTAATGTTTATTATTACCAAAGAATCATATTATCAAATTTTATTATAATCTGCCGAGCCGTTCCTGTAATAGAATTATAGCCACCTCCAACCTCCCACTAACTAATAAAACTGTTAATACCCTATACAAATGTTAATTATTACCAAAGAATCATATTATCAAATTTTATTAAGATCGGCCGAGCCGTTCCTGTAATAGAAATATTGCCACCTCCAACCTCCCACTAACTAATAAAACTGTTAATACCCTATACAAATGTTAATTATTACCAAAGAATCATATTATTAAATTTTATTAAAATCGCCTAAGCCGTTCCTGAAATAGAAATATAGCCACCTCCAACCTCCTACTAACTAATAAAACTGTTAATACCCTATATAAACGTTAATTATGACCAAAGAATCATATGTTCAATTTTTTTTAAAATCGGCCGAGCCGTTCCTGTAACAGAAATATTGCCACCTCCAACCTCCCACTAACTAATAAAAAACTGTTAATACCCTATACAAGTGTTAATTATTACCAAAGAATCATATTATCAAATTTTATTGAAATCTGCCGATCCGTTCCTGTAATAGAAATATAGCCACCTCCAACCTCCCACTAACTAATAAAACTGTTAATACCTTATACAAATGTTAATTATTACCAAAGAATCATATTATCAAATTTTCTTAAAATCGGCCGAGCCGTTCCTGTAATAGAAATATAGCCACCTCCAACCTCACACTAACTAATAAAACTGTTATTACCCTATACAAATGTTAATTATTACCAAAAAATCATATTATCAAATTTTATTAAAATCGGCCGAGCCGTTCCTGTAATAGAAATATAGCTACCTCCAACCTCCCACTAACTAATAAAACTGTTATTACCCTATACTAATGTTAATTATTACCAAAGAATCATATTATCAAATTTTATTATAATCTGCCGAGCCGTTCCTGTAATAGAATTATAGCCACCTCCAACCTCCCACTAACTAATAAAACTGTTAATACCCTATACAAATGTTAATTATTACCAAAGAATCATATTATCAAATTTTATTAAAATCGGCCGAGCCGTTCCTCCTGTAATAGAAATATAGCCACCTCCAACCTCCCACTAACTAATAAAACTGTTATTACCCTATACAAATGTTAATTATTACCAAAGAATCATATTATCAAATTTTATTAAAATCGGCCGAGCCGTTCCTGTAATAGGAATATAGCCACCTCCAACCTCCCACTAACTAATAAAACTGTAAATACCTTATACAAATCTTAATTATTACCAAAGAATCATATTATCAAATTTTATTAAAATCGGCCGAGCCGTTCCTGTAATAGAAATATAGCCACCTCCAACCTCACACTAACTAATAAAACTGTTATTACCCTATACAAGTGTTAATTATTACCAAAAAATCATATTATTAAATTTTCTTAAAATCGGCCGAGCCGTTCCTGTAATAGAAATATAGCTACCTCCAACCTCCCACTAACTAATAAAACTGTTATTACCCTATACTAATGTTAATTATTACCAAAGAATCATATTATCAAATTTTATTATAATCTGCCGAGCCGTTCCTGTAATAGAATTATAGCCACCTCCAACCTCCCACTAACTAATAAAACTGTTAATACCCTATACAAATGTTAATTATTACCAAAGAATCATATTATCAAATTTTATTAAAATCGGCCGAGCCGTTCCTGTAATTGAAATATAGCCACCTCCAACCTCCCACTAACTAATAAAACTGTTATTACCCTATACAAATGTTAATTATTACCAAAGAATCATATTATCAAATTTTATTAAAATCGCCTGAGCCGTTCCTGAAATAGAAATATAGCCACCTCCAACCTCCTACTAACTAATAAAACTGTTAATACCCTATATAAATGTTAATTATGACCAAAGAATCATATGTTCAATTTTTTTTAAAATCGGCCGAGCCGTTCCTGTAACAGAAATATTGCCACCTCCAACCTCCCACTAACTAATAAAACTGTTAATACCCTATACAAGTGTTAATTATTACCAAAGAATCATATTATCAAATTTTATTAAAATCTGCCGATCCGTTCCTGTAATAGAAATATAGCCACCTTCAACCTCCCACTGACTAATAAACCTGTAATACCCTATACAAATGTTAATTATTACCAAGGAATCATACTATCAAATTTTATTAACATCGGCCGCGCCGTTCCTGTAATAGAAATATAGCCACCTCCAACCTCCCACTTACTAATAAAACTGTTAATACCCTATACTAATGTTAATTATTACCAAAGAATCATATTATCAAATTTCATTAAAATTGGCCGAACCGTTTCTGTTTTTGAAATATTGCCACCTCCAACCTTCCACTAACTAATAAAACTGTTATTACCCTATACAAATGTTAATTATTACCAAAGTATCATATTATCAGATTTTATTAAAATCGGCCAAGCCGTTCCTGTAATAGAAATATAGCCACCTCCAACCTCCCACTAACTAATAAAACTGTTATTACCCTTTTCGAATGTTAATTATTACCAAAGAATCATATTATCAAATTTTATTAAAATCGGCCGAGCCGTTCCTGTAATAGAAATATAGCCACCTCCAACCTCTCACTAACTAATAAAACTGTTAATACCCTATACAAATATTAATTATTACCAAAGAAACATATTATCAATTTTATTAAAATCTGCCGAGCCGTTCTTGTAATAGAAATATAGCCACCTCCAACCTCCCACTAACTAATAAAACTGTTAATACCCTATACAAATGTTAATTATTACCAAAGAAGCATATTATCAAATTTTATTAAAATCGGCCGAGGCGTTCCTGTAATAGAAATATTACCACCTACAACCTCCCACTAACTAATAAAACTGTTTATACCCTATACAAATGTAAATTATTACCAAAGAATCATGTTATCAAATTTTATTTAAATCGGCCGAGGCGTTCCTTTAATAGAAATATAGCCACCTCCAACCTCCTACTAACTAATAAAACTGTTAATACCCTATATAAATGTTAATTATGACCAAAGAATCATATGTTCAATTTTTTTTAAAATCGGCCGAGCTGTTCCTGTAACAGAAATATTGCCACCTCCAACCTCCCACTAACTAATAAAACTGTTAATACCCTTTACAAGTGTTAATTATTACCAAAGAATCATATTATCAAATTTTATTAAAATCTGCCGATCCGTTCCTGTAATAGAAATATAGCCACCTTCAACCTCCCACTGACTAATAAACCTGGTAATACCCTATACAAATGTTAATTATTACCAAGGAATCATACTATCAAATTTTATTAACATCGGCCGCGCCGTTCCTGTAATAGAAATATAGCCACCTCCAACCTCCCACTTACTAATAAAACTGTTAATACCCTATACTAATGTTAATTATTACCAAAGAATCATATTATCAAATTTCATTAAAATTGGCCGAACCGTTTCTGTTTTTGAAATATAGCCACCTCCAACCTTCAACTAACTAATAAAACTGTTATTACCCTATACAAATGTTAATTATTACCAAAGTATCATATTATCAGATTTTATTAAAATCGGCCAAGCCGTTCCTGTAATAGAAAATATAGCCACCTCCAACCTCCCACTAACTAATAAAACTGTTATTACCCTTTTCGAATGTTAATTATTACTAAAGAATCATATTATCAAATTTTATTAAAATCGGCCGAGCTGTTCCTGTAACAGAAATATTGCCACCTCAAACCTCCCAATAACTAATAAAACTGTTAATACCCTTTACAAGTGTTAATTATTACCAAAGAATCATATTATCAAATTTTATTAAAATCTGCCGATCCGTTCCTGTAATAGAAATATAGCCACCTTCAACCTCCCACTGACTAATAAACCTGGTAATACCCTATACAAATGTTAATTATTACCAAGGAATCATACTATCAAATTTTATTAACATCGGCCGCGCCGTTCCTGTAATAGAAATATAGCCACCTCCAACCTCCCACTTACTAATAAAACTGTTAATACCCTATACTAATGTTAATTATTACCAAAGAATCATATTATCAAATTTCATTAAAATTGGCCGAACCGTTTCTGTTTTTGAAATATAGCCACCTCCAACCTTCAACTAACTAATAAAACTGTTATTACCCTATACAAATGTTAATTATTACCAAAGTATCATATTATCAGATTTTATTAAAATCGGCCAAGCCGTTCCTGTAATAGAAATATAGCCACCTCCAACCTCCCACTAACTAATAAAACTCTTATTACCCTTTTCGAATGTTAATTATTACCAAAGAATCATATTATCAAATTTTATTAAAATCGGCCGAGCCGTTCCTGTAATAGAAATATAGCCACCTCCAACCTCCCACTAACTAATAAAACTGTTAATACCCTATACAAATATTAATTATTACCAAAGAAACATATTATCAATTTTTATTAAAATCTGCCGAGCCGTTCTTGTAATAGAAATATAGCCACCTCCAACCTCCCACTAACTAATAAAACTGTTAATACCCTATACAAATGTTAATTATTACCAAAGAAGCATATTATCAAATTTTATTAAAATCAGCCGAGGCGTTCCTGTAATAGAAATATTACCACCTACAACCTCCCACTAACTAATAAAACTGTTTATACCCTATACAAATGTAAATTATTACCAAAGAATCATGTTATCAAATTTTATTTAAATCGGCCGAGGCGTTCCTTTAATAGAAATATAGCCACCTCCAACCTCCCACTAACTAATAAAACTGTTAATACCTTATACAAATGTTAATTATTACCAAAGAAACATATTATCAATTTTTATTAAAATCTGCCGAGCCGTTCTTGTAATAGAAATATAGCCACCTCCAACCTCCCACTAACTAATAAAACTGTTAATACCCTATACAAATGTTAATTATTACCAAAGAAGCATATTATCAAATTTTATTAAAATCGGCCGAGGCGTTCCTGTAATAGAAATATTACCACCTACAACCTCCCACTAACTAATAAAACTGTTTATACCCTATACAAATGTAAATTATTACCAAAGAATCATGTTATCAAATTTTATTTAAATCGGCCGAGGCGTTCCTTTAATAGAAATATAGCCACCTCTAACCTTCTACTAACTAATAAAACTGTTAATACCCTATATAAATGTTAATTATGACCAAAGAATCATATGTTCAATTTTTTTTAAAATCGGCCGAGCTGTTCCTGTAACAGAAATATTGCCACCTCCAACCTCCCACTAACTAATAAAACTGTTAATACCCTTTACAAGTGTTAATTATTACCAAAGAATCATATTATCAAATTTTATTAAAATCTGCCGATCCGTTCCTGTAATAGAAATATAGCCACCTTTAACCTCCCACTGACTAATAAACCTGTAATACCCTATACAAATGTTAATTATTACCAAGGAATCATACTATCAAATTTTATTAACATCGGCCGCGCCGTTCCTGTAATAGAAATATAGCCACCTCCAACCTCCCACTTACTAATAAAACTGTTAATACCCTATACTAATGTTAATTATTACCAAAGAATCATATTATCAAATTTCATTAAAATTGGCCGAACCGTTTCTGTTTTTGAAATATAGCCACCTCCAACCTTCAACTAACTAATAAAACTGTTATTACCCTATACAAATGTTAATTATTACCAAAGTATCATATTATCAGATTTTATTAAAATCGGCCAAGCCGTTCCTGTAATAGAAATATAGCCACCTCCAACCTCCCACTAACTAATAAAACTGTTATTACCCTTTTCGAATGTTAATTATTACCAAAGAATCATATTATCAAATTTTATTAAAATCGGCCGAGCTGTTCCTGTAACAGAAATATTGCCACCTCAAACCTCCCAATAACTAATAAAACTGTTAATACCCTTTACAAGTGTTAATTATTACCAAAGAATCATATTATCAAATTTTATTAAAATCTGCCGATCCGTTCCTGTAATAGAAATATAGCCACCTTCAACCTCCCACTGACTAATAAACCTGGTAATACCCTATACAAATGTTAATTATTACCAAGGAATCATACTATCAAATTTTATTAACATCGGCCGCGCCGTTTCTGTAATAGAAATATAGCCACCTCCAACCTCCCACTTACTAATAAAACTGTTAATACCCTATACTAATGTTAATTATTACCAAAGAATCATATTATCAAATTTCATTAAAATTGGCCGAACCGTTTCTGTTTTTGAAATATAGCCACCTCCAACCTTCAACTAACTAATAAAACTGTTATTACCCTATACAAATGTTAATTATTACCAAAGTATCATATTATCAGATTTTATTAAAATCGGCCAAGCCGTTCCTGTAATAGAAATATAGCCACCTCCAACCTCCCACTAACTAATAAAACTGTTATTACCCTTTTCGAATGTTAATTATTACCAAAGAATCATATTATCAAATTTTATTAAAATCGGCCGAGCTGTTCCTGTAACAGAAATATTGCCACCTCAAACCTCCCAATAACTAATAAAACTGTTAATACCCTTTACAAGTGTTAATTATTACCAAAGAATCATATTATCAAATTTTATTAAAATCTGCCGATCCGTTCCTGTAATAGAAATATAGCCACCTTCAACCTCCCACTGACTAATAAACCTGGTAATACCCTATACAAATGTTAATTATTACCAAGGAATCATACTATCAAATTTTATTAACATCGGCCGCGCCGTTCCTGTAATAGAAATATAGCCACCTCCAACCTCCCACTTACTAATAAAACTGTTAATACCCTATACTAATGTTAATTATTACCAAAGAATCATATTATCAAATTTCATTAAAATTGGCCGAACCGTTTCTGTTTTTGAAATATAGCCACCTCCAACCTTCAACTAACTAATAAAACTGTTATTACCCTATACAAATGTTAATTATTACCAAAGTATCATATTATCAGATTTTATTAAAATCGGCCAAGCCGTTCCTGTAATAGAAATATAGCCACCTCCAACCTCCCACTAACTAATAAAACTGTTATTACCCTTTTCGAATGTTAATTATTACCAAAGAATCATATTATCAAATTTTATTAAAATCGGCCGAGCCGTTCCTGTAATAGAAATATAGCCACCTCCAACCTCCCACTAACTAATAAAACTGTTAATACCCTATACAAATATTAATTATTACCAAAGAAACATATTATCAATTTTTATTAAAATCTGCCGAGCCGTTCTTGTAATAGAAATATAGCCACCTCCAACTCCCACTAACTAATAAAACTGTTAATACCCTATACAAATGTTAATTATTACCAAAGAAGCATATTATCAAATTTTATTAAAATCGGCCGAGGCGTTCCTGTAATAGAAATATTACCACCTACAACCTCCCACTAACTAATAAAACTGTTTATACCCTATACAAATGTAAATTATTACCAAAGAATCATGTTATCAAATTTTATTTAAATCGGCCGAGGCGTTCCTTTAATAGAAATATAGCCACCTCCAACCTCCCACTAACTAATAAAACTGTTAATACCTTATACAAATGTTAATTATTACCAAAGAAACATATTATCAATTTTTATTAAAATCTGCCGAGCCGTTCTTGTAATAGAAATATAGCCACCTCCAACCTCCCACTAACTAATAAAACTGTTAATACCCTATACAAATGTTAATTATTACCAAAGAAGCATATTATCAAATTTTATTAAAATCGGCCGAGGCGTTCCTGTAATAGAAATATTACCACCTACAACCTCCCACTAACTAATAAAACTGTTTATACCCTATACAAATGTAAATTATTACCAAAGAATCATGTTATCAAATTTTATTTAAATCGGCCGAGGCGTTCCTTTAATAGAAATATAGCCACCTCCAACCTTCTACTAACTAATAAAACTGTTATTACCCTATATAAATGTTAATTATGACCAAAGAATCATATGTTCAATTTATTTTTAAAATCGGCCGAGCTGTTCCTGTAACAGAAATATTGCCACCTCCAACCTCCCACTAACTAATAAAACTGTTAATACCCTTTACAAGTGTTAATTATTACCAAAGAATCATATTATCAAATTTTATTAAAATCTGCCGATCCGTTCCTGTAATAGAAATATAGCCACCTTTAACCTCCCACTGACTAATAAACCTGGTAATACCCTATACAAATGTTAATTATTACCAAGGAATCATACTATCAAATTTTATTAACATCGGCCGCGCCGTTCCTGTAATAGAAATATAGCCACCTCCAACCTCCCACTTACTAATAAAACTGTTAATACCCTATACTAATGTTAATTATTACCAAAGAATCATATTATCAAATTTCATTAAAATTGGCCGAACCGTTTCTGTTTTTGAAATATAGCCACCTCCAACCTTCAACTAACTAATAAAACTGTTATTACCCTATACAAATGTTAATTATTACCAAAGTATCATATTATCAGATTTTATTAAAATCGGCCAAGCCGTTCCTGTAATAGAAATATAGCCACCTCCAACCTCCCACTAACTAATAAAACTGTTATTACCCTTTTCGAATGTTAATTATTACCAAAGAATCATATTATCAAATTTTATTAAAATCGGCCGAGCTGTTCCTGTAACAGAAATATTGCCACCTCAAACCTCCCAATAACTAATAAAACTGTTAATACCCTTTACAAGTGTTAATTATTACCAAAGAATCATATTATCAAATTTTATTAAAATCTGCCGATCCGTTCCTGTAATAGAAATATAGCCACCTTTAACCTCCCACTGACTAATAAACCTGGTAATACCCTATACAAATGTTAATTATTACCAAGGAATCATACTATCAAATTTTATTAACATCGGCCGCGCCGTTTCTGTAATAGAAATATAGCCACCTCCAACCTCCTACTTACTAATAAAACTGTTAATACCCTATACTAATGTTAATTATTACCAAAGAATCATATTATCAAATTCATTAAAATTGGCCGAACCGTTTCTGTTTTTGAAATATAGCCACCTCCAACCTTCAACTAACTAATAAAACTGTTATTACCCTATACAAATGTTAATTATTACCAAAGTATCATATTATCAGATTTTATTAAAATCGGCCAAGCCGTTCCTGTAATAGAAATATAGCCACCTCCAACCTCCCACTAACTAATAAAACTGTTATTACCCTTTTCGAATGTTAATTATTACCAAAGAATCATATTATCAAATTTTATTAAAATCGGCCGAGCCGTTCCTGTAATAGAAATATAGCCACCTCCAACCTCCCACTAACTAATAAAACTGTTAATACCCTATACAAATATTAATTATTACCAAAGAAACATATTATCAATTTTTATTAAAATCTGCCGAGCCGTTCTTGTAATAGAAATATAGCCACCTCCAACCTCCCACTAACTAATAAAACTGTTAATACCCTATACAAATGTTAATTATTACCAAAGAAGCATATTATCAAATTTTATTAAAATCGGCCGAGGCGTTCCTGTAATAGAAATATTACCACCTACAACCTCCCACTAACTAATAAAACTGTTTATACCCTATACAAATGTAAATTATTACCAAAGAATCATGTTATCAAATTTTATTTAAATCGGCCGAGGCGTTCCTTTAATAGAAATATAGCCACCTCCAACCTCCCACTAACTAATAAAACTGTTAATACCTTATACAAATGTTAATTATTACCAAAGAAACATATTATCAAATTTCATTAAAATTGGCCGAACCGTTTCTGTTTTTGAAATATAGCCACCTCCAACCTTCAACTAACTAATAAAACTGTTATTACCCTATACAAATGTTAATTATTACCAAAGTATCATATTATCAGATTTTATTAAAATCGGCCAAGCCGTTCCTGTAATAGAAATATAGCCACCTCCAACCTCCCACTAACTAATAAAACTGTTATTACCCTTTTCGAATGTTAATTATTACCAAAGAATCATATTATCAAATTTTATTAAAATCGGCCGAGCCGTTCCTGTAATAGAAATATAGCCACCTCCAACCTCCCACTAACTAATAAAACTGTTAATACCCTATACAAATATTAATTATTACCAAAGAAACATATTATCAATTTTTATTAAAATCTGCCGAGCCGTTCTTGTAATAGAAATATAGCCACCTCCAACCTCCCACTAACTAATAAAACTGTTAATACCCTATACAAATGTTAATTATTACCAAAGAAGCATATTATCAAATTTTATTAAAATCGGCCGAGGCGTTCCTGTAATAGAAATATTACCACCTACAACCTCCCACTAACTAATAAAACTGTTTATACCCTATACAAATGTAAATTATTACCAAAGAATCATGTTATCAAATTTTATTTAAATCGGCCGAGGCGTTCCTTTAATAGAAATATAGCCACCTCCAACCTCCCACTAACTAATAAAACTGTTAATACCTTATACAAATGTTAATTATTACCAAAGAAACATATTATCAATTTTTATTAAAATCTGCCGAGCCGTTCTTGTAATAGAAATATAGCCACCTCCAACCTCCCACTAACTAATAAAGCTGTTAATACCCTATACAAATGTTAATTATTACCAAAGAAGCATATTATCAAATTTTATTAAAATCGGCCGAGGCGTTCCTGTAATAGAAATATTACCACCTACAACCTCCCACTAACTAATAAAACTGTTTATACCCTATACAAATGTAAATTATTACCAAAATATCATGTTATCAAATTTTATTTAAATCGGCCGAGGCGTTCCTTTAATAGAAATATAGCCACCTACAACCTTTTTTTTTTTTTTTTTTTTTTTTTTTTTTTTTTTTTTTTTTTTTTTTTTTTTTTTTTTTTTTTTTTTTTTTTTTTTTTTTTTTTTCCCCCTACCAAGCCTTTTCAGGCATACGGGGTTTTTGGCGGCAGCGGGTTCAACATATGGGATTTTTGTATGCCGCTGCCGCCAATTAAAATCTTTATTTACAATTTTACAATATTATCTGAGGGCATCGTTTATTTTATGGGCACAATTCTGTGGTGCCGCCTGGCATTTGCTTTCAGACCGCACCTTCTTACTTTTCCTGCGGTGCGGCCCGGCCATGCATAGCACGCCTTAGCGACCGCACCTTATCTCCTGTGGTGCGGCCCGGCAATGCTTTGCACGCCTTAGCGACCGCACCTTGTTTTCCGGACGGTAGCCCGGTCCAGCCCTCCTGGTCCGCCGCATCCGTCCGGTCCACTCCAGCTCTCCCGAGGACTGCCTCCGTCCGGTCTGCCTGGTCCAGCCCTCCTGGTCCACTGCATCCGTCCGGTCCTGCACGTCCTCACAGTCTCTATCCATCGTCCTCTTCATCCTGCTCCTCCGGTGGCTCGCCGACAGCGGGGATGGGCCTACCCAAGGTGAAATGTGTAGGACCCACCACTTCCTTCCACCCGTAGACAAATTCCCTGAAATATGGGTAATTGTCCTCCTCTACTAGTCGGGGGAAGTCCGCTTCGACGAGGGCGAAGATTCCTGTTTTTCTCGACAACCTGGCACGGTGTCCTTCCATCTCGGTGCAGGACAACAGAACATGTTCTGCTGTCTCTGGGACTCCACAAGTCGGGCACCGGGGGTCGATGTCCTTTCCATGTTCATGTAGTTTTCCCCGGTACCCGCCGTGTCCTGTTAGCATCTGCGAGACCCAGTAGTCCGGGAGGACCCATTTCGCTTCTAGTCTTCTTTGGACGGTGGGGAAAAACTTCCTTAATGTGGCTCCTTTCTCACTTGCCACCCACCGCCCATTCCATTCCTCTATGGAGTCCTCCCGCAGTATCTTCTTCCAAAGATTTGGGGTCTCGCCGACACGCTGTCGGAGTCCCTCCGGAAGCGCCTCCAGCCCCTGCCTCTTAACTTCATACTTTATGCTGTCTTCTCTTAGGACGAGGTCCAGGGGCATCGCTCCGGCCAGCACCTGTACCGCCTCATGCGACACCGTTCTATATGCCTTCGTGACACGCACCAGAGCCAGTCGCTGTATGGTGGCCAGTTTTCTTCTCAGTAGTTGTGCGAGGTTTCGGCTCCACGCAGGGGATGCATACCTCAGTATACCCAGGACCACACCTTTATAGATGGTCATCGTTGCTGGGTACCTGAGGCCCCAGAATGCACCCCCTATTCTACTCAGTCCATTTAGTGATAGGGTCACCCTATCCTTCAAGTACTCCAGGTGAGGGGTTGCGTCAAACTTCTTCCTGAATCTGACTCCTAGGTATGTAACCTCCTCACCTGGCCTTATTCTTTCATTGCCGATGTTCAGTGTGATAGGGTGAGCCCTATCCGTGGAGCCCTTGACGAGTATGGCCTGGGTCTTGGCTGCTGCCATACTCAACTTCTTCCTCGCACACCATTCTTCTACAAAACTGGCGCACCTCTCTGCTTCTGTCTTGATTCTGGCTCTGCTATTTGCGGCCACGATGACTGCCAGGTCGTCAACGTAGGCCGTGGCAAGGAACCCTCTCTCCTGCAGCTCCCCCAACAACTCATCAAAGATAAGCTTCCACAGGGCCGGCCCGAGGACCGAACCCTGCGGACAACCTCTTTCTATAACTCTCTCCACCTCGTAGTAGTTACCTCTTATCTTTACGCTCCTTGTACTCAGGTAACTACTAACGAGGGAGTATAGGTTGCTGGGGGCGTCGAACCTTTGCAATTGCTGGAGCACGCCCGGCCACCACACACTGTCAAAGGCGGAGGAGATGTCAAACAACAATAACATCACATACTTCTCCGCCCTTTCCTCCGCATCCTGGCGCACTCTCAGCAACGCATCAGTGGTTCCCTTGCCACGGGTCGAGCCGAACTGCCGTGGATGACTCGCTGCATTCAGGACCGGTCTGAGGCTGGTTACTATCAGGTGCTCCAGGACCTTGCTGACTACTGGGAGGAGGCATATTGGCCTGTAGGCTTTGGCCGTCTCCTTATCTTTACCTCCTCCCTTGTAGAGGAGTCTCAGATTGGCAACCCTCCATTTGCTTGGAAAGTACCCCTCATCCAGGCATCTATTGAGGATGCTGAGCAATTCATCCTCAATATACGGGGCACTGTTTTTGAGGATTGCCGCATCTATTCCGTCGAGTCCTGGAGCTCTACCGGTCCTCTGTCTATCCACGGCTAGACGAAGGTCCCACTTATCCCATGGTGGGCATAGGTCGGTACCTGGCGGGTATACCGTGGCTCTTCTTACAAACTCATCTTCTTCGTTATCCTGGGACGGATCATCCCTGGGGTACGTAGCATTGATATACATTGTCGCACTCTCCTCCAGGGTGGCTGCCTGGGCCTGTCCTTCTCTTAAAGCCGCCATCATCTGTAGCGGCTTCACCTTGCCCATTGCCACCCTGTAGGGTATCCCCCAGGGGTTCTTCTCAGATTCCTTGACGATGAATTCGTCCCAGGATATCCTCTTCTGTTTTCTTAGTTCGCCTCGGTATACCCGCTGCCTATGCTTGTACTCGTTACGGAGTGCATCTCTCCTAACTTTTTCTCTGCACTCCTGGTACCTACGCCTGGCCCTATATGCTTCTCTTTTCCTCTGTGTTAGGGCTGGCGTCCACCATGGGACCGGACGCGCTCTCACCCTACGGCTCTGGAGGGAAGTACTCGCCGCTTGTCTAATGGCGCCCGTCAGTATCGCCACTCTTTGGTCGATTTCTGACTCACCTTCCATCGGCGCCATTTCTTCCCATTCCTGGTCAACCAGTACTCCCTCCAGTTTACTGGTGTACTCCTCCCAGTTCGCCGTCCGGGTCACAAAGCCCTTCTCCACTTCTTGGGCTTCGCCTTCCTCCTCCACGACACTGAAGGCTATGACCCGGTGGTCCGAGCTCGTGTCTGACCGTAAGGTCCAGTGCGCTATTCGCCTTGCCATAACTGCCGTGGCGAGTGTCACGTCGATCCAACTCTGGCCCCTCGCTCCTACAAATGTGGGACCAGATGGCTCGTTGACAATGACGAGCTGACACCTCGCCAGGCTCTCCTCCAAGGCTCTTCCTCTTACATCTGTGCGCACCGAACCCCAGGCCGTGCTCCAGGAGTTGGTGTCGGAACAGACTATCGCATTCCTGTACTTTAGTGCGATAGCCTCCACAGCGGATATATGTTCCTCTATGTTCACTGGTCTAGGCGGCATGTACGAGGACACGAGGGCAAATGACATTTTGCCCCATCTGATGTAGCATGCCGCCTGATCCGCCGTGGTATGTTGTTTTAGTTCCATGGCGTCGAGGTTTGGGTTGACGATAATTATCGCCGCTCTGGGCCTCCTCTGTCCACTGCTCAGAGCCACGATCCTCGACGCGACACCAAATCCGCTGACCATATTTCCTTGACACCATGGCTCTTGAACAACCATGATGTCACAACTTCGGGTGAGAGCCCTTAGCTCGTCCGCGACCACTCGTCTTCGGCCCATATTGACCTGCAAAATCTGCAGCCTACGCATATCGGATCTTCTTCGCCTCCCTGTCCATCATCTCCAGGTGTACCTGGCACTCTTTGCTACCGGCACAGTGCTGGAGTTCCTTCCCCACTCTGCCTTTCTTATGGCAATTCCTACAGCACGGGGTGGTTCCTTTCGCCTTTTCCGGGCAGTTCTTAGCAACATGCCCGGTCCCCGTGCACCATCTGCAGGCCACCTCCTTCTCGCACTGCCTCGCAGTATGGCCGTAGTCCTGACATCTCAGACAGAGTGGGGTGTCGAGATGGTCTCTGATGGACAGGGACCACCATCCTCCGCTAACCTCCTCGGGGCTCAGGGTCATCAGGGCGTACCTCATTGCGGGGTGTGCCTCCAGTATCCACTCCTTCCTGGCCCCCTCATCTTGCGGCTTCTCTAGGGTTGTCTTCCCCCAGAGGTATCCCTCTATGGTTGGCCCGTCCCAATGCTTTGGGACCCCTCTTACTTCCAGTCGGGGTCTCTTTGTCCTGGCCAACCTCGCCTCTATTCCTTTTCCTTTCTACAACTCCCAGTCCATGATTTTCCTTGCCTGGTCAGCACGCTCTGTCCTGACCAGGACCGTTCCAGCCCGGGTCGCACGTATCACCTGTACTCTTGCGCCCAGGCTCTCCAACTCTTCCTTTCCTGGGAGTTGCTGCCAAAGGTTTGCCGGCGACCACTGGTCACCCTGTCCTTTGAGGGTGATGTATGTGGCCGTCTCTTCCGGCTTCTTAGGGATCCCCTGGGGTACCTTAGCCAGGATATTGGCATATGTCAACTTCTTCTTCTTTTGTCCCTCTTCTTCTTGTTCCTTCTTCTTCGGCTTCTTTTTGCGCTGGACAAGGGTATATACCTCTTCTTCTTCTTCCTCTTCCATAGGAGGCAACCCCTTGTCCATTGGGTCCTTTCCCCTGGCCATTCTATTTCCCTCTTTCCTTAAGGTGCAGGGTGCCGGGGTGTATTGGCGTATTTACTCTTAGAGGGCCCTGGCTTAGGTTCCTCTTTTTTCACGCTTTTAACATTTTTCTTTCTCTTGAGTTCCTCTATTACCTTATCTTTCTCGGCCAGGGCCCTCTCAAACACCTCCTTCTCCCCCGCCATTTTGTCCTCAGATATGGCAATGGCGGTGTCCACCACCCCCCCTATAGTGTCCACCACCTTCTTCTGCAGTCCTCCCACAAATTCCTTATCTCGGAGGACTGCCCTAGTCATTGTTCTTGGGGATACTGCCTTCTGCTCCAGCCAATCCCCCATCACCTCCTTCAGGGCCTCGTTCTTGGCTTTGAGTTCGTTGTTCTTCAGTACTTCCTTGTTGAGGAGGTCCGTTGTCTCAACCATACACCTGCTTAGGACCTCCTCAACTTCCTTATCTAGCTGGACACTCAATATCGCGGACTGGAATATAAGTACCATTCTCCGGGACTGAGTTAAGATTTCTTCGGGGGAAAGGTCCTCCTCCTCTTCCGTGGAGGTGTCTACGCCTCCTGCTGCCTTTTTCTTGTCCGGAGACTTCCCTGTAGGTGAAGCCTCTGATGATATTATCGATACCACCGATAGTCTCCTTTTTTTATTTTCTATGGCACCCGCCATTTTGTTTTCATCTGAGGGGCCGCCATCTTGAACTTCGACCTCCGCGGCCACCCTCGGTGGTTTTGGGGCCTCCTGCGTCCGTTGGCACTTCTCCGCCTCCTCCATCTCCTTCAATAGTGATTTGGCTGCTGCCATCCAATTTTACGTCTTTTATTACGTAAAATAGGGTTTTCCAAAACCCTATTTTCTGTGGTCACTTTTTGTTTTCAAACTTGACTTTATTTGAATCACAACACTTAAAAACTACTATAACACACTCCTGTTCCCAAAAATATAACAATTAGTCTATAACAAAATTCAAAAATAACAATAAACAATAGTTTTTGGATTTTTAAAAATTTTTTTTTAAAAACCCCACAGTGGTAGGGGAGTCCCGAGTCGCATTAATGTCCGTCGGGCCTCAACCGTACACACTCACCATATTTAAGCACTTAAAGACGGAGCCTTTACAAAACACGTCTTACCTCCAGCAGGTCTGAGAGAAGACTGAGCTCTGTAGAACACTGGAAAAGTGGGGGTAATCCCCAGGTGCAGCCCAGCCGTGCGTCCTACCTCTAAGAGAGTCGGGGAGCTACTAGCCACCTACAACCTCCCACTAACTAATAAAACTAGTAATACACTATACAAATGTTAATTATTACCAAAGAATCATATTATCAAATTTCATTAATATCGGCCGAGGCATTCCTGTTATAGAAATATAGCCACCTCAAACCTCTCTCTGATTAATAAAACTGTTAATACCCTTTACAAATGTTAATTATTACCAAAGAATCATATTATCAAATTTTATTAAAATCTGCCGAGCCGTTTCTGTAATAGAAATATAGCCACCTCCAACCTCCCACTAACTAATAAAACTGTTATTACCCTATACAAATGTTAATTATTACCAAAGAATCATATTATCAAATTTTATTATAATCTGCCGAGCCGTTCCTGTAATAGAAATATAGCCACCTCCAACCTCCCACTATCTAATAAAAGTGTTATTACCCTATACAAATGTTAATTATTACCAAAGAATCATATTATCAAATTTTATTAAAATCGGCCGAGCCGTTCCTGTAATAGAAATATTACCAACTACAACCTCCTACTAACTAATAAAACTGTTAATACCCTATACAAATGTAAATTATTACCAAAGAATCATGTTATCAAATTTTATTTAAATCGGCCGAGGCGTTCCTTTAATAGAAATATAGCCACCTACAACCTCCCACTAACTAATAAAACTGTTAATACCCTATACAAATGTAAATTATTACCAAAGAATCATGTTATCAAATTTTATTAAAATCGGCCGAGCCGTTCCTGTAATAGAAATATAGCCACCTCCAACCTCCCACTAACTAATAAAACTGTTATTACCCTATACTAATGTTAATTATTACCAAAGAATCATATTATCAAATTTTATTAAAATCGGCCGAGGCGTTCCTGTAATAGAAATATTACCACCTCCAACCTCCCACTAACTAATAAAACTGTTATTACCCTATACAAATGTTAATTATTACCAAAGAATCATATTATCAAATTTTATTAAGATCGGCCTAGCCGTTCCTGTAATAGAAATATAGCCACCTCCAACCTCCTACTAACTAATAAAACTGTTAATACCCTATATAAATGTTAATTATGACCAAAGAATCATATGTTCAATTTTTTTTAAAATCGGCCGAGCCGTTCCTGTAACAGAAATATTGCCACCTCCAACCTCCCACTAACTAATAAAACTGTTAATACCCTATACAAGTGTTAATTATTACCAAAGAATCATATTATCAAATTTTATTAAAATCTGCCGAGCCGTTCCTGTAATAGAAATATAGCCACCTCCAACCTCCCACTAACTAATAAAACTGTTAATACCCTATTTTAATGTTAATTATTACCAAAGAATCATATTATCAAATTTCATTAAAATTGGCCGAACCGTTTCTGTTATTAAAATATAGCCACCTCCAACCTTCAACTAACTAATAAAACTGTTATTACCATATACAAATGTTAATTATTACCAAAGAATCATATTATCAAATTTTATTAAAATCGGCCGAGCCGTTCCTGTAATAGAAATATAGCCACCTCCAACCTCCCTCTAACTAATAAAACTGTTAATACCCTATACAAATGTTAATTATTACCAAAGAATCATATTATCAAATTTTATTAAAATCGGCCGCGCCGTTCCTGTAATAGAAATATAGCCACCTCCAACCTCCCACTAACTAATAAAACTGTTAATACCCTATACTAATGTTAATTATTACCAAAGAATCATATTATCAAATTTCATTAAAATTGGCCGAACCGTTTCTGTTATTGAATTATAGCCACCTCCAACCTTCAACTAACTAATAAAACTGTTATTACCCTATACAAATGTTAATTATTACCAAAGAATCATATTATCAAATTTTATTAAAATCGGCTGAGCCGTTCCTGTAATAGAAATATAGCCACCTCCAACCTCCCACTAACTAATAAATCTGTTATTACCCTTTTCGAATGTTAATTATTACCAAAGAATCATATTATCAAATTTTATTATAATCTGCCGAGCCGTTCCTGTAATAGAATTATAGCCACCTTCAACCTCCCACTAACTAATAAAACTGTTAATACCCTATACAAATGTTAATTATTACCAAAGAATCATATTATCAAATTTTATTAAAATCGGCCGAGCCGTTCCTGTAACAGAAATATAGCCACCTCCAACCTCCCACTAACTAATAAAACTGTTAATACCTTATACAAATGTTAATTATTACCAAAGAATCATATTATCAAATTTTATTAAAATCGGCCGAGCCGTTTCTGTAATAGAAATATAGCCACCTCCAACCTCCCACTAACTAATAAAACTGTTATTACCCTATACAAAAGTTAATTATTACCAAAGAATCATATTATCAAATTTTATTATAATCTGCCGAGCCGTTCCTGTAATAGAAATATAGCCACCTCCAACCTCCCACTATCTAATAAAAGTGTTATTACCCTATAAAAATGTTAATTATTACCAAAGAATCATATTATCAAATTTTATTATAATCGGCCGAGCCGTTCTTGTAATAGAATTATAGCCACCTCCAACCTCCCACTAACTAATAAAACTGTTAATACCCTATACAAATGTTAATTATTACCAAAGAATCATATTATGAAATTTTATTAAAACCGGCCAAGCCGTTCCTGTAATAGAAATATAGCCACCTCCAACCTCCCACTAACTAATAAAACTGTTATTACCCTATACAAATGTTAATTATTACCAAAGAATCATATTATCAAATTTTTTTAAAATCGGCCGAGCCGTTCCTGTAATAGAAATATAGCCACCTCCAACCTCCCACTAACTAATAAAACTGTTAATACCCTATACAAATGTTAATTATTACCAAAGAATCATATTATCAAATTTTATTATAATCGGGCGAGCCGTTCTTGTAATAGAATTATAGCCACCTCCAACCTCCCACTAACTAATAAAACTGTTAATACCCTATACAAATGTTAATTATTACCAAAGAATCATATCATCAAATTTTATTAAAACCGGCCGAGCCGTTCCTGTAATAGAAATATAGCCACATCCAACCTCCCACTAACTAATAAAACTGTTATTACCCTTTACAAATGTTAATTATTACCAAAGAATCATATTATCAAATTTTTTTAAAATCGGCCGAGCCGTTCCTGTTATAGAAATATAGCCACCTCCAACCTCCCACTAACTAATAAAACTGTTATTACCCTATACAAATGTTAATTATTACCAAAGAATCATATTATCAAATTTTATTAAAATCGGCTGAGCCGTTCCTGTAATAGAAATATAGCCACCTCCAACCTCCCACTAACTAATAAAACTGTTAATACCCTATTTTAATGTTAATTATTACCAAAGAATCATATTATCAAATTTCATTAAAATTGGCCGAACCGTTTCTGTTATTAAAATATAGCCACCTCCAACCTTCAACTAACTAATAAAACTGTTATTACCATATACAAATGTTAATTATTACCAAAGAATCATATTATCAAATTTTATTAAAATCGGCCGAGCCGTTCCTGTAATAGAAATATAGCCACCTCCAACCTCCCTCTAACTAATAAAACTGTTAATACCCTATACAAATGTTAATTATTACCAAAGAATCATATTATCAAATTTTATTAAAATCGGCCGCGCCGTTCCTGTAATAGAAATATAGCCACCTCCAACCTCCCACTAACTAATAAAACTGTTAATACCCTATACTAATGTTAATTATTACCAAAGAATCATATTATCAAATTTCATTAAAATTGGCCGAACCGTTTCTGTTATTGAATTATAGCCACCTCCAACCTTCAACTAACTAATAAAACTGTTATTACCCTATACAAATGTTAATTATTACCAAAGAATCATATTATCAAATTTTATTAAAATCGGCTGAGCCGTTCCTGTAATAGAAATATAGCCACCTCCAACCTCCCACTAACTAATAAATCTGTTATTACCCTTTTCGAATGTTAATTATTACCAAAGAATCATATTATCAAATTTTATTATAATCTGCCGAGCCGTTCCTGTAATAGAATTATAGCCACCTTCAACCTCCCACTAACTAATAAAACTGTTAATACCCTATACAAATGTTAATTATTACCAAAGAATCATATTATTAAATTTTATTAAAATCGGCCGAGCCGTTCCTGTAACAGAAATATAGCCACCTCCAACCTCCCACTAACTAATAAAACTGTTAATACCTTATACAAATGTTAATTATTACCAAAGAATCATATTATCAAATTTTATTAAAATCGGCCGAGCCGTTTCTGTAATAGAAATATAGCCACCTCCAACCTCCCACTAACTAATAAAACTGTTATTACCCTATACAAAAGTTAATTATTACCAAAGAATCATATTATCAAATTTTATTATAATCTGCCGAGCCGTTCCTGTAATAGAAATATAGCCACCTCCAACCTCCCACTATCTAATAAAAGTGTTATTACCCTATAAAAATGTTAATTATTACCAAAGAATCATATTATCAAATTTTATTATAATCGGCCGAGCCGTTCTTGTAATAGAATTATAGCCACCTCCAACCTCCCACTAACTAATAAAACTGTTAATACCCTATACAAATGTTAATTATTACCAAAGAATCATATTATGAAATTTTATTAAAACCGGCCAAGCCGTTCCTGTAATAGAAATATAGCCACCTCCAACCTCCCACTAACTAATAAAACTGTTATTACCCTATACAAATGTTAATTATTACCAAAGAATCATATTATCAAATTTTTTTAAAATCGGCCGAGCCGTTCCTGTAATAGAAATATAGCCACCTCCAACCTCCCACTAACTAATAAAACTGTTAATACCCTATACAAATGTTAATTATTACCAAAGAATCATATTATCAAATTTTATTATAATCGGGCGAGCCGTTCTTGTAATAGAATTATAGCCACCTCCAACCTCCCACTAACTAATAAAACTGTTAATACCCTATACAAATGTTAATTATTACCAAAGAATCATATTATCAAATTTTATTAAAACCGGCCGAGCCGTTCCTGTAATAGAAATATAGCCACATCCAACCTCCCACTAACTAATAAAACTGTTATTACCCTTTACAAATGTTAATTATTACCAAAGAATCATATTATCAAATTTTTTTAAAATCGGCCGAGCCGTTCCTGTTATAGAAATATAGCCACCTCCAACCTCCCACTAACTAATAAAACTGTTATTACCCTATACAAATGTTAATTATTACCAAAGAATCATATTATCAAATTTTATTAAAATCGGCTGAGCCGTTCCTGTAATAGAAATATAGCCACCTCCAACCTCCCACTAACTAATAAAACTGTTATTACCCTATACAAATGTTAATTATTACCAAAGAATCATATTATCAAATTTTATTAAAATCGGCCGAGCCGTTTCTGTAATAGAAATATAGCCACCTCCAACCTCCCACTAACTAATAAAACTGTTATTACCCTATACAAATGTTAATTATTACCAAAAAATCATATTATCAAATTTTATTAAAATCGGCCGAGCCGTTCCTGTAATAGAAATATAGCCACCTCCAACCTCCCACTAACTAATAAAACTGTTATTACCCTATACTAATGTTAATTATTACCAAAGAATCATATTATCAAATTTTATTATAATCAGCCGAGCCGTTCCTGTAATAGAATTATAGCCACCTCCAACCTCCCACTAACTAATAAAACTGTTAATACCCTATACAAATGTTAATTATTACCAAAGAATCATATTATCAAATTTTATTAAAATCGGCCGAGGCGTTCCTTTAATAGAAATATAGCCACCTACAACCTCCCACTAACTAATAAAACTGTTAATACCCTATACAAATGTAAATTATTACCATAGAATCATGTTATCAAATTTTATTAAAATTGGCCGAGCCGTTCCTGTAATAGAAATATAGCCACCTTCAACCTTCCATTAACTAATAAAACTGTTAATACCATATACAAATGTTAATTATTACCAAAGAATCATATTATCAAATTTCATTAATATCGGCCGAGGCATTCCTGTTATAGAAATATAGCCACCTCAAACCTCTCTCTGATTAATAAAACTGTTAATACCCTTTACAAATGTTAATTATTACCAAATAATCATATTATCAAATTTCATTAAAATCGGCCGAAGCGTTTTTTATTTTTATGTTTTCTATCTTGTACTGGTGGTTTTGCATGGAACCCTTATAGCTTTATTTTTTATTGTTCTAGGTAACTTATTGAAATATGTTTTCAATAAGACCAAATTATTCTATTATATCATTTTTTTATTAATTACTACAAATCGTTGCTGCAAAGTGTGTTTGAGTTGATATTTTACACATTCGCTCAGTTCAATTCCATAAAGTGCGATTGGATATTGTACAAACCACTCGGCCAACAATAGTTAGATGCAATGTATTACAACTGGAGCTTTCCAGCTTCAACCAAATGTTAATTTTTACCAAAGAATTATGTTATCAAATTTTATGAAAATCGGCCGAGGCGTTCCTGTAATAGAAATATAGCCACCTACAACCTCCCACTGACTAATAGAACTGGTAATACCCTATACAAATGTTAATTATTACCAAGGAATCATATTATCAAATTTTATTAAAATCGGCCGCGCCGTTCCTGTAATAGAAATATAGCCACCTCCAACCTCCCACTAACTAATAAAACTGTTAATACCCTATACAAATGTTAATTATTACCAAAGAATCATATTATCAAATTTTATTAAAATCGGCCGAGGCATTCCTGTTATAGAAATATAGCCACCTCAAACCTCTCTCTTATTATTAAAACTGTTAATACCCTTTACAAATGTTAATTATTACCAAAGAATCATATTATCAAATTTCATTAAAATCGGCCGAGGCGTTTTTTATTTTTATTTTTTCTACCTTGTACTGGTGGTTTTGGATGGAACCCTTATAGCTTTATTTTTTATTGTTCTAGGTAACTTATTGAAATATGTTTTCAATAAGACAAAATTAATCTATTATATCATTTTTTTATTTATTACTACAAATCGTTGCTGCAAAGTGTGTTTGAGTTGATATTTTACACATTCGCTCAGTTCAATTCTATAAAGTGCGATTGGATATAGTACAAACCACTCGGCCAACAATAGTTAGATGCAATGTATTACAACTGGAGCTTTCTATCCTAATTACAGGAGTAAGTGCAATAAATTAAATTAAAAGCTATACACGTACTCAGTAATTTAGAGGCTATATGAATTAATTCAAAATATTTTTCATAAACTATTACATTAATTAAATTATGTAAACCATTTTTTTTTAATTGATAAAGTATCTTATTTAAAATTTCAGAATATAATAATAATAAAAAAAAAATATAAACAAGAAGCAGGGCAGTAGGTTCGTAAAGTTCTCAATAGGGTAGGATGACGTGACCCTCCCCCAGTCTCCCATGTGTCAATTATCTGTGACGATTTACATGTGAATAGACTCGGCCAATAAATCATGAGATGTGATTAATGATTTGCTTTATGCTAATGCTGCGATTATATAGTATAGTGTGTAGTACAAGTGTAATAAGGAATGCAATGATTGATTTAAAAAAAAAATACACTGCCCCAGTTTATGTAGCATGGTACACAATCAGCTGTAGAATATTGCCTCAGAAACATCACGTCAAGGTTCGGGTTCTTAACCACTATAGTGCTCTCTCTCCACTGCTCAGGGCTATAACTTTTGACGTAGGGCCAAACCCTGTGACCAAGTTCCGATAGCTGGTCGGTTCCTGAACCGCCATGATGTCGTAGCGTCAAGAGAGAACTCGCAACTCGTTCGCCACTATTCTTCGGCGACCCATGTTGAGTTGAAGGATAATAATCATATTCATAATAGGTTCGTTCCGCCATTTCTTTGCCACACATTAAGTGCACAGGGCACTCCCTACTTCCAGCCTTGTGCTTTGTTTTGCTGGGATCAGCATTCGTCCGTTTACAATTAATACAGGTTGGGTCCTTCATTGCTTTCTTCTTCGGACACTCTTTCATTAGATGACCACTCGCTTCGCACCAAATGCAGACCTCCGAGTCCGCAGTGCAAGTGGCCTTGGTGCGTCCAGGTAGTCTTTAAATGTCATAGACCACCATCCTCCATCCAGATTTCCTATTTCCAACAACTGAAAATGGATCATTGGGTGTACTTCTAATACCCAATTCTTAGTTAAACCGTTCTTCACCACTGAAGAGAATAGTGGACGGATATCTTCAATAACGAGGAGAGTTGGAATCGATTTTTCAGGTATTCTTTGCCCCAGAAACCTAGCTAGGTCTGCTGAGCCCCATGCGTGAGGCACACCCCTTACCTCAAATTTAGGTTTTTTCCTCAGTGCTAGCTTAGCTTGTAGCCCGTTATGGCGCAACTCATGTCATTCAATGGCTTTAGTTGCATGAGATTCATCTTTTAGCCGAACTAGAATAAAGCCCGCCTTGGTCGCTCTGACTATAGAAGCATTAACAACTAAATTTAATGGCGATGGAAGCCCATTTAAATTATCCAGAGGACTTTTCCCGGAGCCACTGATTGTTAAGTAAGCTGGTCTTGACGTCAGGGATGGCTTCAATGGCAGCGATTTCACAATAACTGCCAATGTCTTAGGTTTTTCTTTGGCAGAGATTTATCGGGTGAAGAAATCTGTACTATATTTTCCACGATTTCTTTCTTGTCCATTAATTTTCTTTTCTTGCGAATTTGCCTTTCTACTATTTCTTTTGGTCTTGTTAATCTCAAACGTTTCATCTTCCTTTAGATTAATATTATTAATAATACTAATAATAATAATATTATAATTATTAACGATAGTATTAATAATAATAATAATAATAAATTGGTCTACTACGGAGTTAGAATCAATGGACCGATACCTTCGAGTACAGATGGTAAATGCCCGAAAACGCCATCCTAAATCCTCCGTGGCGAGATTGTATCTTCCAAGAAAAATTGGAGGTCGAGGTCTAACCAGCATTTTTAAGGCATGCCGTGAGCAAGAAGAAAATCTCCGCGGTTACTTCAAATCTAAGGTTTCCAGAGTTGCCTCCACCATTGTAGAATTAGATAAAAAATTTACTCCTTTGAATTTGGCATCAACAGAAAACCCTCTTGCACCAACCCAAGAAATCTTCTAGATTCTTGGAAAACTAAAGAATTACATGGAAGGTTCTACCACTCCATTACAACCACTGGAACTGACTTTGATGCCTCTCTTATGTGGCTGCGTAAGGGAACCCTATTTCCAGAGACTGAAGGATTCTTATTAGCGATCCAGGACCAGGTGATTGCTACAAACGTTTATAGACGTCGAATATGTGGCGAACAAATTAATGAAATATGCCGGTTGTGCAAAGCTGCAGCGGAATCGATCCAGCATATATCCTCTGGCTGTCAGGCTCTGGCAGGTAAAGAATATTTGCTGAGGCATAACTGCTTTGCCAAAATAGTTCACCAAGCTGTGGCCAATAAATACGGGATTTTGGAAAAAGCGAAAGTACCTTATTACAGGTATAACCCAAAGCCTATAATTGAAACAAAGCATATAAAACTATACTGGGACCAAGCTATTTTGACAGATCACACGATCCCTCACAACAGACCCGATATTTTACTTGTTAACAAAGAAAATAAATCAGCAGCTATAATAGAAATAGGAGTGCCAACGGATGATAATGTTCATCGCACGGCTGCTGAGAAAATGAGGAAATATTTGGATCTTGGCGAAGAGCTGAAACACCTGTACCGTCTTGAAAATGTGAGGGTGTTTCCATTGATCATTTCTAGTAATGGGTTGATCCCGGAAATCACAGTCAACTCAATCAAAGAACTGGATCTCTCGAATAAAATTCTACAAGATTCGCTGAAGGCAGTCCTTCTGGGAACAGCCAGTATCATCAGAAAATTTTTAAACATCAAAAAATAAATAAATTCCGTGCCTAACCCTTGACTTTGATCCGGGTAGGTGCTATTTTTCCGGAAAAAAACGAGAATAGGAGAGATGATAATAATAATAATCCTCAAGTTAGAGGCGGCTGTTCAAGAACCTTGCAGCAGGTATAAAATGCTCCTACCCATCAACATGGAGTTAAGTAATAGAAGAATTGCCTCGGACGAATCCAGAGTAAGGGTTGCTCTGGAGGGATTAAACCACCAGCCCTCGACATCGGCAGGCGGTGCGAGCGGTGTTCCGGTGTCGTATGGGTCCGTAAGACCAGCTACCATAGGACCTACAATAAGAAACTCGGAACCACGCTTGGAAGTTATTGAATCTCCCGCGCGAGGAAGAGGACAACCCAGTCAAGATAATAGGCAAACACGGATGAAGTGGAACCGCAATATGAATATTGCAGCAATCCGAGCCTATTCTTGGCTACAAACAATGAATCAGATAGAACAGGTTATCGGAATAGAAACCTCAATTATTGGTATGACAAATTCCCATATATCACTGTCACTTCCAAAAGACTAGCCGATCGAGTAAAACAAATTCGGCCGCGAAAAATCCTATCGGGGGCAGACATACATAGCATCAAGTTAGAAATAGAAGGTATATTAGGCCTTAGTTCAAGAAGAGAGAGAGAACACGTGGTCGAAATTGGAAGTGAGCTTGCAGAGACTGGACAAGATATGGAAGCTTCAAACACAGAAGAGCCAGTTAGTGAGCTGCATGACAAAATAATAAAAGAGCATATTTGTACGAAGGAATCCCATTGAATCATAGACCTCAGATCCCAAAAGTTCCTTATTCCAGATTGACATTAAGGACTGTTAAGACTGTCAATGCAGAACTCTCTGCATTTTTTACACCAAAAGCCCCATTGGAGCAGGTATTTCACTGGGTATATATAGGAGCACGCATAGTGGGAATTGAACTTGAGCATGATAAAAGAAGTTCCAACAAAGCGAAAACTTGCAAAGCCAAATGCTATTGCTGAACCATCACGGAAAACAAGAATCAGGAAAAGAATTGAGAACCTGCGTAAGAAAATTGATGTTATTACCAATTATCTCTAAAACCCTGAAAAATCTTCAACGAAATTAAAGAAAAAAATTGATGAAATTGTGGTTCTAGATGTTAAAGATGCACAGATTGCTACACTTAATGAAACTTTAAGAATCTGCATGGAGAACCTAAAACAAAAATTGGCTGTATACGCTAACAGAATGAGAAGGTAGGTGGAAGCAGACGATTGGAGAAGGCAAAATCGCACATTCCTTCCTGTTATATGAACGGAAGTTTTATAGGCAATTGGATTCTGAGAAGAGTGTTAAACCAGGCATCTCCCCAAATATCAATGAAGTCTATAGATACTGGAAAAGGATTCGGGAAAGTGAAAAAAATTACAAGAAGGGTGCCTATTGGCTGAAAAATACAATTGACAGTGTCTCAAACCACCCAAACAGTGCTGCTACCAGTATAGTTGGAGAGGATGTCACAAAGGCACTAAAACAAATGAGAAACTGGAAATTTCCAGGCCCAGATAATCTACAAAACTATTGGTTCAAATATTTCACCCGTGTTCACGCAGTATTAGCAAAGTGTTTTCAGGATCTCCTGACAGGAGTTACTGAGGTGCAACCAGACTTCTGTACTGGTATTACCTACCTCAAACTAAAAGGCAGTAAAGAAACGCCAGGACCTAGCGACTACAGACCGATCACTTGTCTTAATACGGTCTATAAACTATTAACTTCAATAGTAAGCTGCAAAATAGATCAGCACCTCATTCAAAACAAGACCATGGCCCCAGAGCAGCTGGGGAATAAGAAAAGATCTAGAGGATGCAAGGAACTTCTTCTTATAGACAGTTTTATAGCCTCGCAAGTTTCTAAAAAGTTTCGGAATATAGCAATAGCTTGGATCGACTATCGCAAGGCATTTGATTCAGTGCCACACTTGGCTTCTAGATGTTCTGAAAATATACAAAGTTGACCCCAGTATAACAGATCTATTGGAACACCTAATGCCTACTTGGAATGCCAAGTTTAGTGACCCGATTTTTATAAAGCGAGGTATCTTTCAAGGAGATTTTCTCAACCCGCTTTGGTTTTGTTTAGCCCTTAACCCACTCAGAAGATTGTTGAACGAGACTAGGAAGGGATATGTCATAAGCACAGAAAACAAGATCACTCATTCTTTTTACATGGTAAATCTTAAAATATATGCAAAGAATGAGAATGAGTTGACGTCCCCGCTATAAACGGTAAAAACATACAGCGAAGGTATTGGAATGGAGCTTGGAATCGAAAAATGTGCTTTACTGATCATAAAACGAGGAAAAGAAAGCAAGAAAGTAAATATAGAGATCCCGAAAGACGAACCCATTCGGCAACTCCAAGACCAAGATTCATACAAATATTTAGGGATGCATCAGCTGTTGAAGTTTAAGCTGGATATAAAGAAATATTTTGAAGATCAGTTTAAGTATCTAGTAAAAAAAATATTTTAAAGCTATTTATCAGGTGGAAACTTGGTTAGTGCATTCAATACTTGGGCTGTACCAATTCTAGCTTACTCCTTTGGAGTTTTAAAATGGAGTACTACAGATCTTGAGGCTTTGGATCACTGCGCAAGAGTCCAAATGGTGCTTTGCGGAAAACGGCACCCCAAGTCCTCAGTGCCTAGGCTGTATCTGCCTAGAAAGATTGGAGGACGCGGGCTGACTGGAAAGCATGTCGAATGGAGGAAAACAATATTTGCGACTATGTGCTAGTGACTCCTCTTTACTATCCCTGATTGTGTCGTTAGATAATAATTATACCGCCCTCAATTTGTTAAGAGGAGCTACCCCAGAAATTGTTACTGACGCCATCTGGACTGATTCCTGGAAAAATAAAGCCCTACACTGAAGATTTTATCATTCTCTAACGGAGGAGGGAGTGGATATCGAAGCATCCCTAACTTGGATGAAATAGGGCAACATCTTCCCGGAAACCGAGGGATTTCTTTTAGCTATCCAGGATCAAGTTATCGGAACAAAAGCATACAGGAAGCACATCTGTGGGGGGACTATAGATGATCAGTGTCGCCTTTGCAAAAAAATGGAACGTAGAATCGTTCCAGCATGTAACTTCTGGATGGAAAGTACTGGCTGGAAAGGAATATCCTCAAAGGAATAACAATGCAAAACTGGAAGTCCCCAGGCCTAGATAAGATACAAAATTATTGGTTAAAAAATTTTAAAAGCACTCATAGATTCTTAGCAGCTTACTATCAGCGTCTTTTGGAGGGAAAAGAAGCTCCTTCAAGTGACTTTTTTCAAGGCATTAAATATTTACTGCCAAATAATAATAATACTAATCCGGATCCTAAGAACTATAGACCCATCACCTGCCTCAATGGAGTTTATAAGCTTCTAACTCGGATAATAAACAATAAGATCGTGGAACACATTAACAAAAATAAGCTCATGGCCGAACAGTAACTTGGAAACAAATCCAATGCAAAAGGCTGTAAGGAATTCCTAGTTATTGACTCGTTCATAGCAGCACAAGCAGTAAAAAAACAAAATATTTATATGTCTTGGATAGATTACCAAAAAGCATATCTGTTCCACACAGTTGGCTTATGGAAACGCTCCGGATTTATAAAATTAATAATGCTATCATTACCTTACTTTCCAAACTGATGAATAACTGGAGCGTTATTATCAGTATAAAGCAATCCACTGGGAATATCCTCGATGGCCCAATTAAAATAAAAAGTGGAATATATCAAGGAGACTCTTTGAGTCCAACATGGTTCTGTTTAGCACTCAATCCTCTCATTGAATTACTAAATTCTTCAAAAAAAGGATATCCTTTAAATGTAAGAAATGGACCAGTCATCTCCCACAGTTTCTATGTGGATGATTTAAAATTGTATGCCGCAAATGAGAGAGACATGAAAACATTACTGGAATTGGTTGTAGAATTCAGTAATGATATAAAAATGACATTAGGTCTTGAGAAATGTGCTACATTGAAAGCTGTACGTGGCGAACTAAACGAAAGTGAAGGAATAGGGCTATCTAATAATACTATGATACCCAATTTATCTGAAGGCAATAAGTACAAATTTTTAGGTCTAATAGAGCTTCCGAAATTTAAAAAAAAAACGGTAGGAAACAAAAATTTAAAAGAAGAATTAAATACCTCCTCAACACACAATTGTCTGGTGGTAACATAATAAAAGCTATAAATACGTGGACCCTTCCCGCGTTAATTTATAGCTTTGGTGTTCTTAAGTGGTCAGATACAGGCCTGCAGGCCATTGACAGGTATATAAGAGTAGAAATGGCCCGTACAAGAAAACGACACCCAAACTCCTCAGTCAGCAGACTTTACATTCCCAGGAAGCAAGGTGGAAGGGAACTCTTGAATGCTCATGGGATGTGCAGACGTATTGAGAATGACCTCAGAAATTATTTCAGCACGCATCACTCACCTAAATCCAGAGCAATTAGTGCCATGGATCGAGGCCATACAGCTCTGAGCTTGGCAAGGGATCACGATAAAGAAGAACCAACAATCCAAGCAGTAATAGATGAGTGGAAATCAAAACCGCTTCATGGTAGGTATTATTTTTCACTTATGGAAGAAACCATAAATTTGGAATTGTCTACCGAATGGCTGGCAAATGGAAAAATGTTCCCTGAGACAGAAGGGTTCGAAATGGCGATGCAGGACCAATCGATTCCTACCAATGTTTACAGGAGACGAATTTGTGTAGAAAATATATCAGAAAAATGCCGCCTTTGTAAACAAAATCCGGAATCAATACAACACCTGGCATCAGGATGTACTGGTCTTGCTGTTACAGAGTACCTCCGCAGACATTATCATGTAGCAGGAATCCTACATCAAGAACTTGCAAAAATGTTTGGAATGCCAAAAGAAGTGTTTTCTTATTATAAATATAAAAAATATTATAGACCCATCAGAACAATGACGTCAGGGAGATATAAATTATATTGGGACAAACAAATAATAACGGACCATACAGTTCACCACACCAAACCTGATATCCTAGTAATGGATCTAGAAAAAAAAGAAGCAAAGATATTCGAGGTTGCGATTCCTGTTGATGATAACATCCACAAAACCATATCAACAAAAATATGTAGGTACCAAGAGCTGGCTGGTGAGTTGAAGACAATGTACAATCTTCTAAAAATTTCTATCCTGCCAGTAATAATATCATGTAATGACCTTATACCTCAAACAACGGTGCAATCCTTCAAAGATGGAGGAATTTCAATGAAAAAATTCGAGGATGCACAAATGGCAGTCCTACTTGACACGACATCAATAATGAGAAAAACACCTAATATATAAACTTTTGGTTGGTACCAAACCCCCAAACCTTTACATCACCACTCAGTGTGTTTTAATAAAATAATAATTTTATTATCAATATTACTTTTTGTTGTTAATGAATCACACTAGACTCTAGTGCGACCTTGGAGCGGGAATGTAATATTAAAAATTTTAATATTGTAAACAGGGGCAACCTTGAACAAACTCACTTTTATAACGAAAATCGTTCTGGCGTGCTAAATTTAGAAGTAAGCATCCTCAAATTTGTTCTGCACACTTAAGGATTAAAAGTAAAATGTGTTGAGATCGCGATAAGAGCACATGTTGGCCGTCCTTGGCCGATGTAAGCCTTTATATGGCATCAGTGTTAGCTGGTGTTTTTATAAACGTTTTCATACCTCATCTGGCCTGGCGTATGTGGCAGAAAGTTTCATATTAGTAATACATTTATCACCAATGTATTCATTAACATTTTCTTTTTTCTTTCATTTCTTTAATTTTATATATTTTATTACACAAAAAAAAAGAAACATGGAGGGCTACTAACAAAGTTTTTGATACCTTTTAAACAAAGGTGTTACGTTAAACATTGTGTTATCGTCTGTTTTGTTATTTGGTGAATAAAAACAATTAGTTTCAGTCATATTTATAAATAAAAAGATTTTTGTGCCTCTATTATATGCCTCCTTGTGTGTTTTGTTTGGTGATGTTCCTTGAAAACTAAACCTAGTTTATGTCAACAGATAGTAAGTTGTTAATTTAATAGCTATATTTTTATAGAAGCTATCAACATTGTTAAAAATATTTGTATTTTTTAAATGATTTATGTTTCATCAATAAATCTGGTGTTTAGTAAGAAAACCCAATTTGGTTTCACGGAAGAATTTTGCTAGAAAGTGATGATTTTACAATTGGTTTGGACATAAAACAAAAATAGAAAAACTTTAAAAACATTTTTAAAAACCTTGAATTTAATAATTAAAAGGGTTAAATTGAAGAAGACTCTGAGAGAAGCGTTTTAGAGGCAAAGATCATCCTTGTTCAATGTAGCCCCTCAAGTAGGAAGTGACCTCCTCCCCTCCCCTTCCATCGTATTGAATATAGCAAAATCGCTCACACGGTATTTGAAGCTGAGCTGTGGAGCAATCATCTAGTCCATGGAAATTCAAAAGATCCACAAAATCGATCGCGCTGAAGTGCAAAATGTGCAAAACCTGTTGAAAGTAGTTCCCGGTTTCGGTATTCATTTTTGTTATTAAAGAGTAACAATAATAATTGTTACGAGAGGTAACGGACGGTCGTACTCTTGAAACCTAGTCAGTTTAAAAAAAAAAAAGTGTGCCACGTTAAAAGAGTGATAAGAAAAAGACAAATATTAGAATTTTATTTTATGATATAATTTATTATATTTGCATAATAATTAATATTATTATTATTATTATAATTCGTTACAGGCCGTCTAAAGACTACGCTTAAGCAACCAAGTCAGCTTTACGCTTTCTCCAATACTCTTTCATATGTTTACTTTTCTCTCTCCTCTCTTCTGCCGTCCATTTTCTCCCCTTTCTTTTTGGAGCTGCTTTGTCTTGGAAACATTCCCACTTTTTAATGTTTTGTCCGTAGCTTGTTCTGTCTTCAATTTCTTCTTTGTTTAGGCCAATTTCTTTTATATACCTTTTGAATCCAGTTGGTTTTGCCTTTTAATTTTTCAAAATGTTGCACAATTTTTCTTGTTAATCTGATTGTACTCATTATTTGCATTTGCCAATAGAACATCAGTCGCCTTTTCCTAATTAGTATTATATAATATTATTAATAAATTATGATAATTTTTTTGTTTTTATAAACATTATTTTAGATTTTTTGTTTAAATATATAAACCTAAAACTAAAAGTGAAGATGTTTGTAATTCTACATTAACCTGTTGAGTTGTTAAATTATCGGTAGCAAGCTTGTTTCACTAAATTCCTGTGCTTATAATTATTTATAAATTATCAATAGTTTACATTAAATGTTTAATAAATAGTTTACTAACGCTGACAATGATAAATAAGCAACAATAAATTATCAACCGGCAATAGAGCTATGCCATCCATGAATGGTCAAGCAGCCTTTGCTGCTCAACCGTTCTGTTTGTTGAGCAAACAAATAAACCGAGCCGAACGTTTACACTGTGTTGAGGATGTATTTGTGAGCCTCTGCTTGGATTTTGTTGACAAGGAAATTCCCTTCTTTCTTTCTTTATTTTTTTATTTCATTGTTTCACCTACCTAATGTAGGTTTATATTACAATTAACATCTTTTGTTACTCAGTGGAATGATACAAATTTATTTTCATATTAGACTCATTGCACATTGGCATCATATCATTTGGTTGTATAAATATTGAAAAAAAATTATGACAATAAAGCTCCATCATCTCCAAAGACACTAATTGAAAATTTGTTGAAAGCTAACTTATTGTGGAGGTTCAAGGTTACTTCTTCAGTAAACTCGAAAGAAGTAAAATGAACTTGTCTCATTGGTTTAACTTATTGACCTAACTGGAAGAATTTTAAAACACAAGAGTGAAAAAAACAAACCAAGTCTATTAAAAACTCATTAAACATTTAATAAATAAATCTTTTAACAGCAAATATGATTTATTATTATCCACAATCTTCTCATTTATTCATTGAGCTCCCTCGTGTAGATCTACATTTTTCCTATTCTTCTACTCCATTCACTATTTCCTTTGTGCCATTAGGCGTGGAGTACCACTATCTATGTCCGGAATATATGTTATATCCTAACATCTTTGTATCAATATCAATATCCTGGGTCATGTTTCTTATTTCTGCCCTTGAAGAACCGCCTTCTCTTATATGCCCTGCAATGTATTATGGAAACGCGATGGAAAGTTTTATTAATAATTAATAATAAAACGGTGAGATGAAAAAGTGGCACTTGTTTTAAGTCTGGAGTATGAGCCCTAAATCCTTGAGACATAGATAGGGAATCTAGGAAGAACTCCCTTGATAGAAGAAGACCGAAGTTGATTGAAACAACCGAGACCTGGCCCAGACCAACCTCAAGAATCCGCCTTAGACCGTAACCAGATAGATAAGTACCCATGTCATTAGTTGGTAATAATTATAACTTTGTAAATTGTGTGCTGACCCTCCATAGATTAAGTGTAAAGTTCATCTTTATCTTTAAATTTCTATAACAGTAATATTAAATAAAGTATATACATTAATCACAATAAATATCCATTTTCATAAATGACACTAAATAATAGTGAATTGGTTTACACGTATTGGATTAGAATTCAATTAAGGTAATAAATGAGACATTAGTTGATGGGGCTGTGACATCCTTAACCATTAAGTCCGCGCGCCCGGAGCACAAAGTGTTTAAAGTTTCTTTACATAAACTATAGCTATTTGTCTACGTCCGTTCGATTTGGCGCACTTTGTACCTCATCGCGCGGTATTATGACTCAGTAAGTAAATTGTTACTTTTTGTTTTTATGTTGAAGTTGATGAGCGAAAATCGGAATAAAATTTTCTTTACTGTTCAAAATATGTTTTTCCAACTAATTTCTGTATCGTATTTCTTTTGTGAAAGAAGATATTGGACTTCCGAAATTTTCGCAATGCTCGATGAGGAACCCAAGCCCTAAGAATTGATTGACGAATACGACTCTAAATCAGATGACGAATTAGTGACCAAAAGCGATCATGAATAAGACACGGAGCAAGGAGGTGAAGCCGAGGAAGACTATGAAGAATAATTGACAGAATTATATGTTGGAAAGGACGGCACCCAACGGACTAAAACTTCAGGAAAGAGTAAATTTACTTGGACTCCCGTTGCAAACATAGTAAATGTCAAATCTTCACTCACGGATTTTTCTAGATGAATTGAAAGTGAAATAGACGCGATTCTCAAATTTTTGGATTTTGTAATTATGTTAAAATGTGATGAAAATGATAAATCTGAGGAATCATAGATTTGTGAATTTTTTTTCGTTAAAATATTATAATCTGATTGGTTTGTAAAATAAAGTGTTTGAATAATATTTCGATGTTTTATTGTTCCTGTAATTGCTGAGTGAAAGGAAAGAAACTGGCAGTAAGGATATTATTGTTGTCCCGAAAAGGTGGGGATGAGGACATGTGACAAAAAGGTAAACCCGGGGTGTAACCATAATAAAATAATTTCTGACCTAGGTACATAATTTCTTTCAGAGATATAGGAAAAAATCTTCACCATTTTCTTTTGTTATTGCAAAGTTTGAAATAAATATAAAAGTTTTATTTATATTTATTTAGTTAATATTAAATAATTACCAGAGGATTAAAAAAACACATTAAATACAGTAAGTTTCATCATTAGCCAGATAAATTTGATACTGAAACCCATTTTTGCATTAAAAATGTGGAGAAAACCTTATTTTAATCCACTAGGCGCGCGGACTTGAGGAAAAATGGAATTTTCTTTTAACATAGCCCACTAAACAATAGTATGGGCCTGCCAACTGCTTATCTAACCAGGGGACGTTTTGACTTTTAACTCACAGATTTGAATACCGAGTTTTGTGTAGGTAGTAGGGACCCATAATAGGGCAAAACTAGAGTCATAGTCGCCAATGAGCATTGGGAGACGATAAAAAAAAAAAAAATGTATATCTTTTTTTATTTATTTATTTATTTCCCTTCCTTGCCTCTCGGCTACACGGGTTTTGCAGGGATGGCTTGTAGCCATCACTGCTGGTTTTAACAGTTTAACATAACATTTCAATATTACTTTTAGCATTGCAAGAATAAATTTTCTTAAACATTTAACAGAACATTTCAATATTACATTTAACATTTCAAGATTACACTACACGTTTAAAATTACATTTTATATTTAAAATACATTAAACGCTTTACATAACTACATACTTGTGTTTAATACAATATACCTTATATCTAATACAACAACCTATATTTAATACAATATACTATATTAAAATTAGCTACATACTAAATATAACATACTATAATACATAATAATAATAACTACATAATAACTATAACATACTAATTTAAAATACAACATAAAAAACATAAAAAACAACATACCTATATCAATTTTTTTTTTTATTTTATAGCTTAACATTTACGTTTATATAGGCTTTAATCGGTGATGGGGTTGTCGTCAGCATCATTCCTGTCCAGGGTTCTTTCTGGAGCGTGGCCCCTTCTTCCTAGGTTGAAGTGCTCTACCCCCACTTCAGTTTTCCAACCATACACAAAACTTTTGTAATACGGGTAGTTGTCAGCTGATACTAGTTGAGGGAAATCACTCTCCGTTAGAACATACAGCCCTGTTTCTCTCTGTAGCTTGGCTCTCAATGCCTTACTTGATGCCTTATTGAAATTACCACATGTTCAGCGGTCTCCGGTACACCACAGCTGGGACAAAGCGGGTCAATATTTTTACCATGTTTCTGGAGCTTGGCTCGAAAGCCCCCGTGCCCTGTGAGAAACTGTGAGATCCAGTAATCCGGGAGTACCCAAGTTGCTTGAAGACGTGACCTAACAGTGGGGAAATATTTTCTAAGAGTAGTCCCTTTCGGGGTTGTTACCCACCGCCTGTTCCATTCTTCTATCGTGTACTCTCGGATTATCTCCAACCATTTCCTTGGATTTGCGTCGATCAGAGACCGGAGATTATTTGGTAGTCCCACCGAGCCTTCCCTTTTCATATTAAATTTAAAACCATCTTCTTGCAGTACAAGATCAAGAGGTACCCCTCCTGCTAAGACCTGGACCTCCTCATGAGACACTGATCGGTACGCCCTGGTGACTCGCAGCAGAGAATTACGCTGAATTGTTGCCAACCTACTCATCTGTCTGCGTGACAGATTTTGGTACCAGGCAGGAGATGCATAACGTAGGATACCAAGTGCCACTCCTTCATATATCGCCATCCTAACTGGGTATCTGAGGCCCCACAAGGCGCCCCCTAACCTACTGAGACAGTTCAATGATAAGGCCGTCCTATTGGCAAGGTATTCCAAATGAGGCGTTACATCAAAATTTCTTCTTATTTTCACTCCCAGGTAGGTGACAGTCTCAGTTGGACGTATTCTTTCTCCTTCAATTCTAATAATAGGGTTAGGCCTACACTTATTTCCTTTCAGAAGAATGGCCTGTGTTTTGGCAGCCGCCATTTTCATCTTCTGTTTACTACACCATCTACTAACTAGGCCAGCACATCTTTCAGCTTCTTGCTTCAATTGGACTACACTGTTGGCAGACACCACGACAGCCAGATCGTCGACATAGGCAATCGCGGGGAACCGTTCTTCCTTGAGTATAGCCAACATATCATTGAAGACTAACTTCCACAGGGCCGGACCAAGGACAGAGCCCTGAGGACAGCCCCTCTCGACTACATCTTCATACTCATAAAAGTTTCCGCGTATTTTAACACGTCGGTCCTGGAGGTAGCTCATTACCAGCGCATACAAATTGCTAGGAGTATCGTATCTCTGGAGCTGGTAAAGTACGCTTGGCCACCACACACTATCAAAGGCAGAGGATATGTCAAAGAGGAGTAACATGACGTACCGATCTGCCCTCTCAGCTACGTCAAGACGTACCCTCAACAAAGCATCAGCGGTTCCCCTGCCTTTAGTGGATCCGTATTGCCGTGGATGGCTTGCTCTTGTCAGAACTGGCTGCAAGCTCTTAAGCAGCAAGTTTTCCAGCACTTTACTCATAACAGGGAGGAGGCAAATAGGTCTATATGACTTCGCTAGTCGCTTGTCTTTGCCTACTCCCTTATAGAGAAGTCTAATATCAGCAGTTTTCCATAGTTTCGGGAAGTATCCCTTATCTAAGAAATCATTGAAAACAGCTAATAGCCTATCTTCTATGTAGGGAATACTATTCTTGAGTATAGCCGTGTCTATACAATCCAATCCTGGTGCTCTTCCCACTTTCTGACTGTCGACGCTATTCCGAAGATCCCATATGTCCCATGATGGGCACATATCAGTACCAGATGGATACGTAGTAGTACGTCTCATAAATGCTTCTTCTTCATTGTCTTCGGATGGGTTGTCTCTGGGGTATGTCGCCTGGATGAATATCCTTGCCGATTCTTCTGGTGTTACAACCGCCGAGCCTTATACACCTCTCTCTTTAAGGTGGTTAATCCCGGTGTCCACCATGGGACTGTTCGAGCTCTCGCCTTCCGGTGCTGGAGAGAATCCTCTGCAGCATCGAGGATGACATTTGTGGGCCTAGACACTCTATAGTCCAGGTGATCTGTATCATCCGTCTCTGCTGGATCCCATTCTTCATCAATCAATTTGCCCTCCAACGTAGCACGAAAGGTACTCCATTCTCCTTTTCGAGTAACGTAACCTTTATGGAAGACGTGGTAACATCCTGCATACTGCACTAAGTCAAAAGCAATTGCATTGTGGTCGGAGCTCGTCTCAGATCTAATATTCCAATCGACAATATTTCTTATCAGTGTCGGTGAGGCAAGAGTTACGTCGATCCAGCTCTGATCCCTTGGCCCAGAGAATGTAGGGGTGGTAGAGGGGTCATTAACAAAAAAATGTATATCAAAATCACATTGTATTTTGACGTGAATACGTCTTTAAATTTGCAACTATATGGGGCAATTCCAAAGAACCTAATGATAACAAATACGGGGGATACAGTTTGGCGTTGTAGTTTTGAATCTCTTCTCTACATCCAAAATTTAATACCGCTGGAAAACTAAAGGATCAAAGCATTCCTTACAATAAGCGAGAACAGTGATGCATCGCGCACAGAGGAGAGGGAAGCGCCGCAATTTTGAGGTAATTTTGCTTGTTTAAGAGATTTGAAATTAGTATGACTTTTGACTCGGAGAAGCTACGATGTTCGTTTCAGTTTTAATCGTCAGCTGTCGTCAACATATATCCATTGTATATAAAAAATTACATTAAAGTAGTGACAATGATTATAGTAAGTTGTTCAAATAAAAAAAATAATATTAAAAATATAAAAAGTCGGCCTATACGCGTTGAAAAGCCAAAATCAAATACAGAGATACGGTTGGAAAGGGCTTCTCAAGAGCAATCGAATGGTAATAATAAAACATCATAAGAACGAGTCAAGCAGTGCCGGGAACGTACATTTTGCGGTATGTTGCTGCGTTTAGAGATTTGCAGTTAGTATAACTTTTGACTCGGAAAAGCTACGATGTTCGGTTACGTTTTAATCGTAAGCTGTCGTCAAAATCTACCGGTTGTATATAAAACATTAGTTTAAAGTAGTGACAGTGAATATAATAAGGTGTTAGAAAAAAAAATTATCAAAAATTTTGTGATAGTGTTACTGATCAGCAATTGTATTATTACCGCAATTAATGCACAAAGCTTTGTCGCGCACTCAGAAGACATCTCTACTGATACAATCATCAACCGATTTGATTGTTTGGCAATCAGCGAAACTTCAATGGAAAATTCTATGCCAGTGAAAATCTATAACTTTGATCTAAGATTATATTAAAATACCGCTAAGAACAGACAAATTGCAACTACATCATCGGTATCGATATCATTATCATCAAGTCGCAGAGCCGATGGAGTCACCATATATCGCAACATCAATAGCTTTAATGATTGTAATAGAGTTAACATTTACTTTTCGGAAATTTATTTGGAAATGAAAGACGCAACACCTGGTGATGTCTGTCTAGTAAACGTAACGACCAATGTCATCTTCAAATTCGGATGGGTGTACATCCACCCGGGCACAGTGTTAGCAGAAATTGAACTCTTTTTGTTACGATCGTTCTTTAAATATTCCAAAAACATCGCTAAAATTATAACCGATTACGAGCCTGATCTTACAACACCAGTTATGATAGTTGTAGACTTTAATGGTGATGTCTCACAAAACCGCTCATTGCCCGACTTCATGCTCAGCGAGTTCATTTTGTCTTATACTGAAACTTCTCCAACAACGTTAGGTAATACCTGTATTGATTTAACGTTTACCAGAAATCTCGATGTATCTTGTTCGCTATTTGTATCGTACTTTTCGTATCACAGACCTATAATTAATAAAGTTATATTGTAACACAATAATTATTAGTTTCCTTGCTTTTATCCTCAATACGTAAATAAAAGTATTTTATTAAAAAAATATAGCCCGCTACATAAATGTATTCACGTACAACACTCTGCCGTGTCCGTGACACAGCCCAAATCGATTTTTTTACTTGGATTTCAGTCAAGATAGAGAAATGATTCTTTCACATTAAAATGTAGATTTGTATGCTATTTGAAACAAAAACACTTTCGTTATACTCAAAACACAACCTGCTTTAGGGTGCTCAAAAACTAAAAAAAAATAAATAAAAGAAGCCAAAATTCCAATAAAATCCGCTATAAATCAGTGGAAAATATTTTTCATGAAAAATTGAGCTTAAGTCTCGATCAAACCCACCAAAACATCTTATATGTGAAATTTTATCAAAATATTAAAAATATGAGATATTTTACCGCTTTCGAGGACGTTAAAATTTTGAAGTTGAAATTTCATCAACTTCTAACGGCCATAACAACTATAGTGTTCAACCTATTACAATAGTAATAGCATCACAAGAATTAGCGTACATACTCCAGATTTTATTGGAAAAAACTGACGAGAATAAAAAATTCCGTGGTAAACTATAATTTGAGATATGTTGAAAAGGAGAAATCTGGCGACCTCCGGATTGGGGCTAATATTTTTTTTAGAAATCGACAAGGAACATTTTAAAACTAAAAACTTGAGCATAACGAAAGTATTTTTCTTTCAAATAACATACAACATGGCCGCTACTGCTATGCAGCTAACTAAAGCATCTCCGTGTTTACTCTAGTGATTCTTGTGGTATTAGCTCACGTATCAGCTCAAGACTTTGTGTATATTGCGTATTTACAAACTACAACAATCTATAAAGTTTTCCGGCTAGGTGAGTTCCTACAAACTGATTTATGAAGGTGGTCTATAAGTGTAGGGTGAGATAGTTGAGCACAGCGTGGGTAGGGCAGTGTTAACCTGCTGGCGGCTGGGGCTGGCTATCACTTATATTAGCCTACCTAAGACTATCAGCTTCGTTGGTGTAGTGAGTTGGGCGCTCGTCTATTTAGTCCAGTCAATAGGGAATCACTCCCATGTTAAATTTACTAAAAATAAGGGCTGGTAGCAACCCGCACAGAGTTGTTGAGGGCGATTAAAGAAGTATTTCTGTCAAAAGTGCCCCGAAGATTTGGTGAGTTTTTCAGAGTTAGGGGCACGAGAACATGGCCAAAAGCAGTTTTTTTTTTCAATTTATAAGCAAATATAACGCGGCTTTTCATAAAATGTTTTATAAAAGTTGTAGATAATAAAAATATCTACAATTTAAGCCATTGATCGTTCGATTCTGATGATTGGTTTTCGTAAAAAGTGCAAAAAACCCTCTAAAATGTCCCTTTTTTGCCTAAGAATTATTATAAACAAAAAGGGCCTTTTCAATACTTTTTATTGATGAAAAAGGAAGCTCTTTAAACCCAAAGGAAAATAGGATTCACCCCGTCCTCCTATCTTTATTATTTACTGAGATATACCTTTTGTTTATCTTGATATCGATATTTTCAATGCAAAACGGGCCGTTCGTGATTCACATTTTGAACTTCGGATGACCGGGATATTATTCTTAAGGGCTTATATTTTCATTATGAATTGCTAAAAAATCGATTTCTTTGAAAAAACAAGCAATAAAATCGACTTGAAAAAGCGCCCGTTTTACAGCTATAAACAATTGAAGCTAGAGCGTCCGGTATTGAACCGATTTTGTTATAAATATAGTAAATTAAAAGCTTACCTCTCAACGATTGATTTGAGCTATTCAAAGTGTAGCTACCATAAATAATAGCCGAGTTACGATTTTTTTTTTTTTAAATCACTACGTCATTGTTAATTAAGATTAAGCGACGGGACAACCGGCTTTATGGAGGTAAGAAGTTACATTTTATGATAAAAATTGAGCAACTACAAATACAGCAGGCTAAGCTCTGTAAATTAGAGTTTCTTACAGCCTACAATTACCACACGCCTAGTAGCCGGAGTGGGGGTAAGCTACGCTTTTCTGCGTTCCGAACGCGCAGCTCAAACTTCAAATTGAACGCGCTGAAAAAATATGCTATAACTCCGCGTTGAATGCATCGATTTTCATCATTCTTTTTCTTGTTTTGGGGTAGCATTCAAAAATATAAACAATGATGACATTAATTGACATAAATAATACGGTTTTAATCTATGGAAACAATGTGTTTTTTTCATCTTAGATTCAACGCATTTGCCTGAATTTGACAGCTAGAAATAATATGTCAAATTATCTTCATTATGAGTTAGCGCCCTTTCCATTATCAATTTTTGATGAATACGGAATGCGAAAAACTGATAAAAGTACATTCGTTTCCAATTTCAATTTTGATGAAACTGCCCCGAAACAGTTATCGATTGATGTCGTTGATGGTGGTTTCCTATTGCATCAAATAACTTGGCAAGCGAATAGTTCACTAGAAAATATTGTTAACGAATATACTAAGTACGTTCAAAAAAATTTTGTGTTGAATAGCGTTATAGTGTTTGATGGCTATGAAAATGAAGGAACCAAATCAATCGAGCGTCTTCGCCGGCAAAAAAAATTGTATAGGTCGTGAAATCAAATTGCAAGAAAATATGACTGTTCCAGTTCCAGCTAAGGAATTTTTATTAAATTGAGCCAATTGATTCAAATCTTGCGAAATAAATTTGAATCAATTGGTTTTCGGACAAAACAAGCCGATGAAGATGCTGACACCATGATTATCAATACGGCACGCGATAACGCTGCATATGAAAATGTATGTATCGTAGGTAATGATACAAACTTGTTAGTTTTGCTTTCTCAATTAGAAAAAACTAATTATGATATAGTTTTTCATCGAATCACAACTGGTGCGATTAAGAACAAATTTTTCAACGTTAATAGTTTCAAATATACAAAATTAAAAAGTATAATTTCTTTCATTTATATATTCACCGGTTGTGATACGACGTGTGCATTTTATAATATAGGTAAAAAAAAAAAACGATAACTATGATTCCTGCTGAAAAACTGATTGAATTAGCACAAATTTTTTATACATATCCAGCTAGTACGGAAAAAAAAATTATTGAAAACGGACTGCGAATAATTAAATATCTTTATTTAACGGAGCAAGATAAGAAATACGAAGCAAAAAATAAAAAAAACATTAAGATTGAACGAATTAAGATTTTTACACTTTGAAAGATCCACGGCGAAAAAGAAGTCCGAATTCAAACTAGAAACTTTGCCCCCTACCGAAAAAGCTGCTGCTCAACATAGCTTACGGTGTTATTTACAATTACAAGCATGGCTTGGTCATTATTTGAATCCATTAGATTATGGATGGAACTACGAAGGTGATCATTATGTACCTGTAAAGTCGACAGATGTAATGATTCCGCCTGAAATTTCCGAAATTTTATCTTGTCGATGCCAAACAGGCTGCGGTGATCAATGTGGGTGTCGCAAACACGGCTTAAAATGCACAAGATTGTGCGGTTATTGTAACGTTATTGTAAAAAAAAATCGTAACTCAGCTGTTATTTATGGTAGCTACACTTTGAATAGCTCAAATCAATCGTTGAGAGGTAAGCTTTTAATTTACTATATTTATAACAAAATCGGTTCAATACCGGACGCTCTAGCTTCAATTGTTTATAGCTGTAAAACGGGCGCTTTTTCAAGTCGATTTTATTGCTTGTTTTTTCAAAGAAATCGATTTTTTAGCAATTCATAATGAAAATATAAGCCCTTAAGAATAATATCCCGGTCATCCGAAGTTCAAAATGTGAATCACGAACGGCCCGTTTTGCATTGAAAATATCGATATCGAGATAAACAAAAGGTATATCTCAGTAAATAATAAAGATAGGAGGACGGGGTGAATCCTATTTTCCTTTGGGTTTAAAGAGCTTCCTTTTTCATCAATAAAAAGTATTGAAAAGGCCCTTTTTGTTTATAATAATTCTTAGGCAAAAAAGGGACATTTTAGAGGGTTTTTTTTTGCACTTTTTACGAAAACCAATCATCAGAATCGAACGATCAATGGCTTAAATTGTAGATATTTTTATTATCTACAACTTTTATAAAACATTTTATGAAAAGCCGCGTTATATTTGCTTATAAATTGAAAAAAAAAAAAAACTGCTTTTGGCCATGTTCTCGTGCCCCTAACTCTGAAAAACTCACCAAATCTTTGGGGCACTTTTGACAGAAATACTTCTTTAATCGCCCTCAACAACTCTGTGCGGGTTGCTACCAGCCCTTATTTTTAGGAGAGAATTTTCCCTATGGACTGGACTAATTATACTGAAGCACCTGAGATCGAAACTCATTTCAAGAGAACTTTTTTTTTTTTTTTTTTTTTTTTTTTTTTTTCAATTATTTTACACATGTATGTATTTTTATTTATATTTATACATCTTTTTTCTCTCTTATTTATTTTTTATTTAATTAATATTAAGTTTTAGTATTATTTACGATAATCATCATTAATACTATGGAGTACGAAAAATCATCGTGCTTCGACTCCGATGAAGATATGGCGTGTTCCGACTACAGTGAGTCTGACTCGAAGTTTCTTAAGGGCAGAACTTTGTCACAAAGACAAAGGAATACCGCTCTTGAGCCTCCTGGGAACTCTCCCGACAAAAAAAAGAAAAAAAAGGAAACAGAAAGAAAAAAGAAAAAAAAAATCGAATCAACCTCCCACTCCACCACAAACTCGCAGTAAGACAGTCGTCACTGCAGACACACCTATCGAAACTGCTAACAGATTTCAGCCATTAATTAACATGCCTTCAGACATCACAGTAGCTCATCCACAAAAACCTCTAACAGATATCAAGCCACCTCCAATCTATGTTACTGGAGTAGATAACTACATTACATTTTGTCAAGATATTTCCGAATTAATAGGCCAAACCAATTTCGAATGCTTCACCAGATATCACGACATAAAAATAAATACACTGACTAAAGAACATTATAAATCACTTATAGCCCATTTAAAAACTAAAAACATTGAATTTCATTGTTATCAATTAAAAGAGGAGACGTCCTACAGGGTAGTACTTCGTGGACTTCACCAATCAGTGCCTCCCGATGCCATTAAAAGAGACCTAGAACAGTTAGGCCATAACGTCAGGCATGTCTCCAACGTGCTCCACCGCACTGAAAAACATCCACTCCCATTGTTCTTTGTGGATCTGAAGCCAGCTGAGAACAATGTGGAAGTTTTCAAGATAAAAAGACTCGTGTACTCCGTGGTCAAATTTGAAGTTCCACGAATGAAGAGAGAAATTGTTCAGTGTACCAGATGCCAAAATCTGGGTCACACGAAGACATATTGCAATCGCCAACCCAGATGTGTCAAATGTGCAGGGCCACATTTAACAGCTGCTTGCATAAATACGCCAGCCTCGTGTGTCCTCTGTGGTGAGAGCCATCCTGCTAACTATAAGGGTTGCCAGGTGTGCAAATATAGGCAGAAGCAGAGAGCCACCAACTCCACTACAAATAAAAATTCTGTTCCTCAAACATCCGAAACAATAGTAGCGTCCTTCCAGAATCAACAGATCATTCCACTCAACAATAATTTTCCACCACTGCCATCAACATCAAAACCTCAACAACATCAGAATCAACAATCCATTGAATCAGCAGCTCAACTAACCGAACCCCAGCCATCAACCTCAGCAGCAGGATCTTCTCAACTTCTTCCTCCAAGCACCGAATTCACGACCGTCTTACGAAGAAACCGTCGGCTACAAAATCAGGCGCCTCAAACATCCCTCCCATCCCGACCTCCCAAAATAATCAATCTTTCCTCAACAACTACCCAACAGACCCCACAACTAGTACACCAACAGACCAACACCCCAATTCAAACTCATGAGCAAACCATACCTCAACAAAATCCTAACCAAATCCCATTCCAAGTACCATCTTCAAGACAGTTTAACCTTCCGCCTCAATGATCAGAACCCTATCCGATTTCCTCCCAGGGTTTTGGCGATATCTCATCTATTCTTTCCTCCTTCCTCCGAGAACTCCAAGAAACGATCAGACCCTTAATTACCCTTCTCACAAGAGCACTCTCAGATATCCCGTCTATTTTTCCTCGATGATCCAAAACTCCTTGGCAGTTCTTTTATGGAATGCAAATGGTTTGCTCAATCATAGAAATGAACTAGACATATTCTTACACAACAATAACATTCACGTTGCCCTTATTACCGAGACCCACTTGACGCCTACCTCCTATTTCCACATCAAAGACTACATTACTTACAGAACTGACCACCCCGACAAAACAGCCCACGGCGGTACTTGTATTCTTATCCATAGATCACTAACCCATACCCTGATTCCTTCCTTTCCAACTGACACCATTCAGTCTACCGCACTAATCCTATCCTCCCTTCCATTTAACCTTACTCTTTCAGCTGTATATTGTCCTCCAGGAAATAGCCTTTCCCAAAATATTCTACAATCCTTATTCCAATCCTTTGGGCGGCGCTTCATTGCAGGTGGAGACTACAACGCTAAACACCAGCGATGGGGCTGCAGAACATCCAATTCCCGAGGTAGTGTACTTTCCCGTGTATCATCCTTAAATAATTACCACATCCTTTCTCCTAACAATCCTACCTACTGGCCTACATCCCTAAAAAAACGCCCAGATATTCTGGACATATTCATTACCTCTCAAATACCTATTTCCCAAACTACATTAGATTCCTTAGATGACCTTTCCTCTGACCACAGCCCAGTTTTGCTTACCCTATATTCTACTCCTATAATCAAACCTTCTCCTCCATCCTTAATAACTGGACGCGTGGACTGGGACAAATTCCATTCGGCTTTAGAAAACCATATTGACCTTAAAATTCCACTAAAAACTTGTCAACAAATAGATGCGGCAATAGAACATCTTACTAAATCAATACAAACCAGCATAACAGAAAACACTTCACAGAATAGAATTAAAATTTCTGAAGGTTTTTTACCACAAAATATTCGCGTTTTATTAGTAGAGAAACGTCGAGCTAGGGCCAAATGGCATAGAACTCGATATCCATCTGACAAAACCTATTATAATAAATTGACTAACAAACTGAAATCAGAGCTTAAAAAACTAAAATTTGAAAATTTACAAAAACAAACTGAACAACTAACTGTTTCCGACAAATCATTATGGCACACTACCAAAAGACTGTTAAAATTCAAATCCTTCAATCATCCTTTTCTTACTCCAGCTCAATCCTGGACCAAATCTGATACAGAAAAATCGCAGGTATTTGGTGAACAATTACACAATATTTTTAAACCTCATCCTGATATCCTAAATCCTAACCATGTAGAATTTATTGAAGCAGAACTGGCTATTCCTCTCCAAATGACCATTCCTCCTAAAGCCTTCCACCCTTCAGATATAATAGCCATAATCCGAAGATTGCTCTCTAACAAAGCTCCTGGACATGACCTTATCACCTCAAGAATCCTCAAATGTCTTCCCAGAAAAGCAGTATTACTCCTGACTTATATTTATAACGCTGTCCTCCGTACAACATATTTTCCCGATTCCTGGAAATTATCAATTATAAAAATGATCCCAAAACCTAAAAAACCGCCAGAAAATCCTTCCTCGTACCGACCTATTTCTCTCCTTCCTATCATGGGCAAAATCCTTGAAAAGCTCCTTTTGAAACGCCTTTATCCCTTCCTTGATTCCCATCACATTATTCCTGATCACCAGTTTGGATTTCGTCAGTTTCACTCCACTACCCAGCAGTGCCATCGTGTGGTAGATGTTATCTCATCTGCATTGGAGCGCAAGATGTACAGCACAGGTGTCTTTCTTGACGTTGAGCAGGCCTTTGACCGGGTATGGCATCCTGGACTGCTCTATAAACTTCGCCAATTCCTTCCATCTACATATTTCCTCATCCTCCGTTCCTACCTCTCTGATAGAGTATTTAAAGTCAACCACAACTCTACATACTCATCCTTCTTTCCTCAGACCGCTGGTATTCCTCAAGGTAGTATCCTGGGTCCCATTCTTTATACCGTTTATACAGCTGATATTCCAACTCATCCTAATACTATCCTCACAACCTTTGCTGATGACACCAGCGTGTTATCAGTCAATGATGATCCATTTTCTGCATCCCAGACACTCCAGTCACATATTACTTCCCTTGAAGAATGGTGTCATAACTGGAGAGTCAAGATAAATCCTAGCAAATCGCAACAAATAACCTTTACCCTCCGTCGAAAACTTACCTCATCCTGTCCTCCAGTATCCTTTAATGGTGTACCGCTAATTAATGTGGAACAAATACGATACCTTGGATTTCATCTGGACAAGAGACTTACCTGGAACCCTCATACAAGATTGAAAAGACAAGAAGCTGCACGTAGATTTCGACTGCTACAACACTTACTTGACAAACGTTCAAATCTTCCGATTCACTATAAGAAACTTGTCTATATGACGATTATCAGACCTATTTGGACTTACGGTATAGAATTGTGGGGATCCACGAAACCATCGAATTCTTCCCGCATCCAATCACTCCAATCCAAAATCCTTCGAAAAATCCTTAATGCTCCTTACTTTGTCACAAATGAATTAATCCATAATGACCTTAATATCCCATATGTCGCCGACTTGGCACGAACTAGATACCTCTCCTTTCATAATAGACTTAACACTCATCCAAATCCACTTGTTGCACAGCTAGCTTCCCATTCCATCCCTGGCAATCCTCCGAGGCGTCTGAAAAGAAGATGGCCTCGTGATCTTCTTTTGTAAATATTCATTAGGGTACTACCAATGGGTAGTTCCTCTACAAGTCTTAATCATGTTATCATATTGCATTGTATACAGCATATTTACTGGATGTATTTTCGAATACAGTTGTAAATTTCAATTAATAAAAGAAAAAAAAAAAAAACATACAAAACTACAATTTAATGTGAAAGAATCATTTCTCTATCTTGACTGAGAGGTAATAAAAATAAAAAAAACGTTATTTTCATTTATGTATAAATATATATATATATATATATATATATATATATATATATATATATATACATATATTTTTATTTTTGAAGAGAAAAGATTTGACCCCGGTTGGGATTCGAACCCAAGTCTCCACCTCTCTAGCGTGGCGCCTTATCCACTAGGCCACCGAGCTCGTATCCGAACCAGGGAAATCCTTTCTCTTCACTGATTTATACCCCCGGGCACTCGCAATTGCGATGTACAATTCGGGGATGAATGTTCAATTTGAACATTACTTTTAAATGGATCTATTGACAAGCTGTCATATATATATTAAACTATGAAATGATTCTTGATTAATAAATATTTTTTAAATATATTTTTTATTTTTGAAGAGAAAAGATTTGACCCCGGTTGGGATTCGAACCCAAGTCTCCACCTCTCTAGCGTGGCGCCTTATCCACTAGGCCACGAGCTCGTATCGTACATTCATCCCCGAATTGTACATCGCAATTGCGAGTGCCCGGGGGTATGGATCAGTGAAGAGAAAGGATTTCCCTGGTTCGGATACGAGCTCGGTGGCCTAGTGGATAAGGCGCCACGCTAGAGAGGTGGAGACTTGGGTTCAAATCCCAACCGGGGTCAAATCTTTTCTCTTCAAAAATAAAAAATATATTTAAAAAATATTTATTAATCAAGAATCATTTCATAGTTTAATATATATATATATATATATATATATATATATATATATATATATATATATATATATATATACACGGAGTCTGGTCAGAGACGGCAAACAGTCACATCTCTTTACTCTTTTCCCTTAACTTCTTTATTTTGTGTTAGTTTTCTTAGTTTTTTTTTGTTTTTCTATCTGCATATTTATAAAACTAATTAGTGAAGTGTCGTATCGTAATCCAGTACGATTACTTCATAATAATAGAAAAAAACGGAGTATTTAGTTCACCCACCCGGAGCAAGCGGCTAATCCTCACAGTATTAAGTACCTGCCCACTACTACTGTAAGTAAATAAACATTCATTTACCTTTATATTTACCGATTCAGCTGATAGAACTAAATTACGTCAAAATGGTTCAATGCGCGAAGTGTGAAAATTCAATTACTAGAGAAAACAAAAACAGTTTATTTTGCTCTAAATGTAAAGGGATTTTCCACGGCAGATGTTTCAACCTCTTAGACGAAGACATTGAAGCGCTGAAAAACTCCAAAAAAACACATTTGTGACACTAAAAAGCAAAATTCAAGCACAGAAAAACCTTTGGAGCCATCCGGTTCCGAGATACTAGCTGCTGTACAGTAAACGAAGAAGCTAAATCCCTAAAAACCTCACTTGATGAATACGGGGACTTGAGTTTCGAATTGAGTGAGAGACTGGCAAACATCGAAGCTCATCTAGAAGGGCAGACCAAACGTATAGAAGAGTTGGTCGATGAGAACAGTAATTTAAAAACAAAAGTTCGAATTCTCGAAATCAGGATAAACAAGGCAGAGCAGGGACTTTTGAACAAATCGATAGAAATTCGGGGCATTCCGGTACGCCCAGGAGAGACCCCCACGGCATTGGTTACAAGTATTGGTGCCGGTCTCGGCATCAAACTAAACATACAAGATCTCGACCTAGTAGAGCGCCGGAGGCCCAGGAAGGATGATGCGCAACCACCGCCTGTAATCGCACGATTCGTCAGACAATCTCTAAGAGACGATCTAATACAGAGGAGAAAAGTCAAGAGGGACTTCTCGACGCGCGATATCGGCTGGCAAGAGAATGACTCCCACCGGATATATCTTAGCGAGGAGATGACCCCGACCAACAGGCATCTGTACTGGCTCGCCCGTCAGAAGAGAACAGCCGGCAAATTAAAATATGTTTGGTTCTCGGGAGGGCGTGTGCGGTGCCGTAAAGAAGATGGCCATCCAGTATCTTCATAGACCAGCCCCAGGACCTGGATAGTTTCGCCTTCTGGAATTCTTTCCTATCTGCACTTCCTTGGTCTACACCCTTTGCTAATGAAACCAGTGTACTCGTTATTTTTTTTTTTGTTTTTCTATTATTTATCCTTACCAGATTAGTTTTCAGTTTTTAGTTTATTAGTGTCACTATGATATTACTTTTAATTAGTTAACGCTCATTTTTCTTTACTATTTTCTCTTGTTTATGTATCTTTATTTTTTATTTTATTTATTTATTTTTTCATCTCTTCTTTACCAACTCGTCGCCCTTTCACTCTATACTATCCTCATATATTCACCTGTTACTACTTTTATTTTCCATTATTGTAAATATTTCTAATTCTATAAATACTTTGTACATATCATTTTACATTGTTCTTATCATCGATATGTATTTTTTCTTCTTGGCGTCTACTACTGTTTCTCATTTTTAGCGTCATCCTTTTACTTACTGTCCTATGTTTCCCTAACTCCTTCCCATTATGACTAACATCCTAACAGCCTGTCACATAAACTCACAATCCCTACCAGCCCATTACGATGAGTTCCTAGAATTTTTCACCCAAACTTTTTACCACATCATTGCAGTCTCTGAAACCTGGCTTAAACCCTACATTCCTTCTTCCTCGGTTTTTCTCCCTAACTACTCCGTCATTCGTCATGACCGGGTTAACTAGACCGGCGGTGGAGTAGCGCTATATGTCCAAGATTGCCTGAAGTTTCGTGTCCTTTTTCATTCACCACCTTCAAATCTCCCAAACATTAAGTCCATATTTGTTGAATTATCCATTAATGCCCATTCTCTCCTATACGTAGTGGTTTACCGTCCTCCACATGTTCCTTTTGACCAATCATTCGAATCTAACCTTTACCATTATGTTCCTCTCTACTCCAATATAATCATCTCCGGTGACCTGAATACGAATTTCCTATCTGACTCCTATGACAAAATCTACCTTGAAAACCTTTTTTTTCCCCTCCACCTTTTTATTGTACCATTTAATCCCACCCACCACTCCCGCGGGTCTAACACTTGGTTGGACCTGCATATCATAGATTCTCCAAAAAACCTTCTTTCCTCAAGTCAACGACCTGTTTCATTCCTATCCTCTCATGACCTGATACAAATATCATATGATATCCCAACACCTCGTTTCCTTCCTAAAACAATCTCCTTCCGTAACATAGACTCCCTCACCCGAGATAAGATTCTATCCGATCTCGAAACCATAGACTGGAATCCAATTTACTCCTGCTCCTCAATTGATACCATGGTTGAATTACTCACCACCAATCTCCTATCTATCCTTGATATCCATGCTCCTCTTAAAACCTCAACATTTCGCCGGCGTCGCCCTGCTCCTTGGATGAACCAAGACATTAAACATTTGCAAAGAAGACGCGAGGCTGCCCGAAGACGCTACAGACGCACCAGGCTTGAAGAGGACTATCAAGCGTTTAAGTTTCTCAGAAATTTAACACAATCCACGATCCGGCGAACTAAATCCAATTTCTTCCACGAAGCCCTTTCATCTGCACCCGATCCAAAATCCAAATGGCTGCTCCTCCGCAAACTCTCCTTGTGTGATCCTCCTAGTTCCTCTCTCTCAGGAGTCTTTCCTGTCACTCCGGATGAGTTAAACTCCTATTTCGTTTTTTCCACTTCATCTGCTCCTTCTCGACCCTCCCAGCCCTTACCTCCGCGTGCATATAACGATAATAATTTTTATTTTTCTTATATTACTCCCTCCGATCTAATTACCTCCATTATGAAGTCTCAATCCAACTCATCTGGTATAGACGGCATTTCCGTTAAATTATTGAAATTAAGCCTTCCTGAAATCCTTCCGGCTCTCCTCTTCATATATAATTTTTCCCTCCAAAACTCTGCATTTCCCACTTCCTGGAAAAAGGCTTTAATTCATCCCATCAACAAGAACCCAAACCCTATATCCCTAAAGGACTACCGCCCTATATCCATACTTTCCAACCTTTCGAAGCCCCTAGAAAGATTGGTGCAATCCCAATTTCCAATTTCCTAGAAGATTCCAAGGTACTTGATTAATTCCAATCTGGTTTCCGTCCCGGCTTCTCAACACAATCCGCACTCATTAAAATTATCACTGACATCCAAACAGCGATGGACAAAAAAGAACTGACCATCCTGATCCTCCTTGATTTCCCTAAAGCATTCGATTCCTTAGACCATAATATCCTTTTTTCCAAATTGAAATCATTTAACTTTTCCCACAGCTCCCTCCTTGGGTTTCAATCTTTCCTTTCCCACCGCACCCAAGCAGTTGCCACTCCTAACCAAGGGCTATCCTCTTTCCTCACTCTACAGACAGGAGTAGCTCAAGGTTCGAGCATTTCCCCTCTACTGTTTAATTCCTACATCAATGATCTTCCCCATTCAATTCACTATTGTTCCCACCATCTTTATACCGATGACTTCCAAATTTACTTCTCCTTTCCTCCATCCGAAATGTCAGCTGCGTTGCCAAAATTTAGGAAGACCTAGACGAAACCTGTGCCTGGGCAAATCTGAACAAATTAACATTAAACGCAGCTAAAACTCAAGCAATTGCCATAGGATCACATTCCCTTCTCCATTCAAATGCCAACTTTCCCACATTATTCCTTAATGGTCATCCAATAACTTTCCATTCCTCTGTTAAAAATTTAGGCTTAACCATTGATCAAACCCTCTCCTAGAAATCCCATATTGCACAAATCTCCCGAAGGTCAATCGGTATCCTAAAACTATTTCACCGATCCCGTCATCTCCTTCCCCTACCTACATAGTATGTAATCGTCTAATTTATTTACTAAGACCGTCAGACATAAAACATTAGCCAAAATTATAGTTTCAGTATGATAATGTTTTGATTTCTTGTAATGCTAATTTTTGAGTTTCTATCTTTTATTTTTCTTTAAGTTTCTGTTTGTTTTTTTTCTCTTCTGCAATTATGGATAAATTTCTGGACTGTTACTATTAAATGTTTAGTAAGGTTCTTGAGGTTCAGTCAATAAATAAAAAACAACTATTTTGCTATTTTGGTGACGTTTCGAGACTATATTGTTCTCATAATCATTCTCTACAGTGAAAAAACAGGTTACAATAAAATTATATAAGTTATACAAGTTATTTCAAAACATCAAGTTAGCTACAGTACAAGGATGTGTTAGAATAATAATAACATGTGTTAGAATAATAAACATATATATAATTACAGAATATAGAGGAGTATGAAGCTACTTATAATGTTACTAGTGGATATGGAATTGACTAACAATTCCAGTAAACAACTAACCTAGGGGAACTTTGAACAGACAGTTACAAAGGTTGTGTGGAAATCCCTATTTCTTAAAAATTAAGTTAAAAGGACTGGGTGGTACTCCCAAAGATGCAGGTACAAAAATATTTCAGTGTAATATACTAATAAACGAAAGAATGATTTATATGATGTATATAAATGTAAATGTATATTATTGGTCTGAATGTATTAAGTTGGAATAACAGGTGTTAAAATTTAGAACTTCTGATTTTTGTTTATTGCGTGATTTTTTAATTTTTCTATGGTTACCATTTCTTTAATATTTTTTTTAAAATGATTTTGTTCGTGGCGATTTATTTTGGGGGAATCGAATTTTAAAGAATGTTTTATTTGCCTATAATGTGTGGTGAGAGTAGTTTGGTCAGGTTTGTTCGGGTGCAACTGTATTTATGTTGATACACTCGTCGTTTAAGATATTGTTCCGATGTACCAAAATAAGACTTGCTACAACTATCTTCACACGGAATTTCATAATCAATATTGGACTGTAACTCTAACTTATCCGTATCTTTGGTTTTGGTGAATAATTTATCAATGGTGGAGGTATTTTCGAATGTGACAGTGTATTCAGTTTTATGGTTATTTTTGAGTGTTTTCCTGAGCCTTTCTGATAGTGTTTTTATATATGGGATGGCTTAATATCTTTTATTATTATTTTCTTGTTGTTTCTGTTGAGTATTTGTTTGTTTTAGTAAGTTATAATTGAGTCTATGTGGATATCCTTTCGTTAAAAGAAGGTCTACTACTTTATTTTCCGCGGTTTGTTTATATTTTTCTGTCGATAACTTTATTGCACGATTTATTAAATTTTTTGCGGTGTTGATTTTATAACTGTTGGGGCATTGACTAATATAATGTAAATATCTTCCGGAATGTATTGGTTTTTTCCACCATTCTGTATCTATTCTTCCATTAGGGTTTCGAATTAAAAGTAAGCCTAAAAACGGGATTTTATTATCGTATTCAAATTTTATAGTAAAATTTAGTCTGTTTGAAAATTTATTAAATTCGGCTAAAATTAAAAATCGGCTAGTAGTTCAGAAGAAGTTTTGGTTGCTAAGGGGACCACATCTCAATTCCATAAGCATGTTCGGAATAGAAATACTAATTCTTATAATACCTCAATAATTTGCCACTGCTGCGATAAAAAGGGTCACACAGTTCAGAGATGTCGGTTTTGGCTTGCTGATGACAAACCACCTAAGCCTGCTAAAGCTAAATTTGCTCAAAAAAATTCAAGCGAAGGTGCAACTCTGTTAACAGTTACCTCAGAAGTTTTTGCATCAGAGACTAATAGTGATGCTTGGTATGTGGACAATGGAGCAACACATCATATATGTAGTAGAAAAGAATGGTTCACAAGTTTTGATCCCTTTACAGATGACCATGTAATTATTATGGCTAATGGCTCTCAAGTCAAGGCACTTGTTAAGGAATCTATTTTAATTGAAGCTGCGTCTAACGGCCATTGGAAGAGACTTAAACTCACTAATGTCTGGCTAGTTCCAGGTATTTCTAAGAATCGTTTTTCACTTTTAGCAGCTCGAGATCATAGACCACAGAGTAAATTTTAATCCACTACAGTTAGCTGTAAATTATTTGAAGGTAATGAAACTCTTGTGTCAGGGAATCGTCAAATTGGAAATGGTCTCTATAATCTAGCCATTATGGTAGTACCCACAACAGAGAGCTGTAAGTCAGAAAACAACAATCTATCTACTCCAGTCAAAGACAATAATTTATTACAGCTTTACCATGAAAGGATGGGTCATCAAAATAAACGGCATGTGAAGGAAGTAAATAAAAGAGAACTTAATTTAGACTCAACTCTTGATGGTGAACTCTGTGAGGGCTGCATAAAGGGAAATGTTCATAGACTCAAGTTTGGACGTCAGAAAAGAGCTGAGAAGACTGGTCAGGTTATAAACACTGATGTATGTGGTCCTTTTATACCTTCGAAAAGTGGATTTAAATATTTTCTGGTATTTAAGGATGATTTTTCAAAATTTAGAAAAGTTTATTTTATTAAAACCAAGGATGAAGTCTTTCAAAAATTAAAGGAATTTTTAGCAGAAGTTACCCAATTAGGTCATAATGTAATGTGCATTTAATGTGACAATGGCGGAGAAATTAAAAATGAAAGAGTAGAAAACTTTCTCAAATTAAAAGGTATTGAAATCAGATATACTATACCATACACACCACAGCAAAATGGCTGTGCTGAGAGAGAAAATCGCACCATTGTAGAAACTGCAAGAGCCCTCATGCATTCAGGAGAAGAATCTCTACCTAAGGAGCTATGGGCTGAGATGATTAATGCTTCAGCCTATATATTAAATCAAACTGGTCCATCATCAGAAAAAGGTAAATCTCCATTTGAACTTTGGATGGGTATAAAACCGGGAATCAAAAATCTTTGTGTTATAGGATCCAAATGTTGGGTCCATATACCTAAAGAAAATAGAAGAAAATTTGATAAAAAGGCTTCTCAAGGAGTACTTGTTGGATATGATGGGGACAATGGATACCGAGTCTTCTCAAATAATAAACTAATTAGATCAAGAGATGTCATATTCCAGGAGTCACCCAAAGCACCAGTATGTGGAAAATCTTCATATCATCCAATGGAATGTAAAGGTATTGACATTTATTATAAAGAGGAACCAGAAAAATGACCACCAGGAAAATGAAGGAGAATCTCAAGAAATACCTTTGGAAGGAGAAGAGAATCCAGAAGAATATGAGGAAGATCAAGGAGAATCTCAAGAAGAAGAAGATGAAGACTTAGAAATAGAAGATGTAGTGTGGAAAAGAGGCATAAATCTGAGGGGCCAGGATTAAATTAATAAACCTAAATATATGAATGATTATGTCAACATCGTTGAAGGGAGTGAAGTTGTGCCATTGGACTTGCAAAATGCGATGAACAGTGAAGAAGCTGAGGAATGGCGAAAAGCCATGGAAGAAGAAATGACTTCCCTAACAGAGAACAGAACATGGACTATCTGTGATTTGCCTCATAATAAAAGAGCTATCCCTTCCAAGTGGGTTTTCAGCAAGAAATATAAACTTGATGGAAATTTAGAAAGATATAAAGCTAGGCTAGTGGTAAAAGGATTTGCACAAAAGAAAGGTCAAGATTTTGGAGAAACTTTCAGTCCAGTTGCTCGTCAAACCACTGTCAGAACAGTAATCAGTATTGCTGCCAATGAAGATATGAGTCTTCATCAGTTTGATGTATCGACTGCATTTTTAAATGGAGAACTCAAGGAGGAGATCTATATTCAACAACCAGAAGGCTTCGATGACAACTCAGGGAAGGTTTGCAGATTACATAAAAGCCTATACGGGTTCAAACAGGCTCCACGTTGTTGGAATGAGAAGATAGAGAACTTCCTAGTTAGTATTGGTTTTCAAATTAGTTCAGCAGATCCTTGCCTATTTATCAAAGATGTTAATGGTAAAAAGGTTTTGTTATGTTTATATGTTGATGATGGATTAATCGCTGCTTCGGACGAAAGAGAAGCAATGGAGCTCTTAGACAAATTAAAACAGGAGTTCAAAATCAAGACTAAACTAGCTGATTTCTATCTTAGATTGGAGATTAACAGAAGCAAGGAAGGTATCAAAATAAGCCAATCTTCTTACATTAGGAGGCTTCTCAAAAAATTCCAGATGGATGAATGTCATCCTGTTAGCACTCCAATTTTAAAGGATAATTCATACAATGAAAAGGAACATGGAAACATCAAGACAACAAATTTTCAATATAGAGAAGCTGTAGCTTCACTCATGTATTTGATGGTATGTACAAGGCCAGATATTGCTTATTCTATCAACGTAGCTTCAAGAATGCTTGAAAATCCTTCCAATTGAGACGTAGTCAGGGTCAAACGAATATTCCGTTATTTAAAAGGGACGTCTGAACTTGGAATATTGTATAAGAAAAACCATAGAAGAGGAATTCTTTGGTGCAGATCTTGGTGGTGATAAATTAACTGGCAGGTCTACTACTGGCATTGCCTGTATGTATTCAGGTGGTGCCATATCATGGTTCAGTAAAAGGCAGAGTTCAGTCTCTATCTCTACCACTGAAGCAGAGGTCATCGCTGCAAGTGAGGGTAAGAGAGAGATGGTTTGGCTCAAAAGGCTTCTTCAAGAGATGACTGAATTCAAAAAAGGTACTCTTTTTGTCGACAATAACGCTGCCATTAAATTAGCAGAGAACCCTGTGTGGCACAAACGTACAAAACATATACCCATTCGCCACTTCTTTGTCAGGGAAAAGGTTCAAGAGGGAGAAATTCATATCCGGAGAGTGGATACCTAAAGTCAACTTGCTGATGGTTTAACGAAGCCTGTGCTAAGTCCAAGACTTAAGAAGCTAAATTAAGATTTAGGAATTTTTTAAATATTCTATTTATCTATTTAGTTATTAACATGTTTAAGTATTAACATCATTTTCTTGTAAAATCGATTATTTTTATGTTTACACTGTGTAACCTGTATAGAACCTGTGGTTCATGGCGTCAGAGACAGATTACTGAAGAGACATGTTGTGTTTACTTTGTTCTTAGTGTGTTGTATTAAATAAAAGCTTAAATCAGCGTATGAGTGAGTAATTCATTTAAAATATCTAAACAAGGAGATCCTCTAATTATATGTCTGCTAAAAATGGAGCGATTGGAGATCCCATAGGGCACCCATACATTTGATTGTAAAAATTTTCATTAAATTGGAAATAACCCCTATTGGTACACAGAGCTAATAATTTGAGAAATTGGTCTTTAGGAATTGGTGTGTGTGTTTGAAGTTTATGCCAATGTTTTTCGATTATTGTTTTTACTTTAGTGGTAAAGATATTAGTAAATAACGAGGTTGCGTTTAATGAAACTATTTTGTAGCCTTGTGGAATCCGGATATTAGTTATTTTATTATGGAACTCAAATGAATCTTTGACATTTTATTGAACTGTGGACTCGTGTTTTAAGATATTGGTTAGGTATTTAGATAATTCATATGTGGGAGAGTTAATAAATGAAACTATAGGTCTTACTGGGTTGTCAGTTTTATGATCTTTAATTAGTGAATAGAGTTTAGGGGATGTTGGGGAATTAGTTATTAGTTTAAGGTATGTTTTGATATCTATGAGTTATTTTTGTTCTAATTTAGCTAATGCTGTGTTTGTATCGTTCATTAGTTTATGTTTTGGGTTTGTACCGACATTTTTATATGTGTTCCTATCTTTTAATTAATCGTTAGTTTTATTAATATACTAATCTTTTGTAATTGCCACTGTTTGGTTAGTCTTATCTGTTTTAGTTATTATTATATTTGGATATGTTTTTAGAAATTCCCTGGTAGCTTTGTATACCTTTCGTGTTTTTAATGCGAATAAATTATAGATTAATTGTATTGTAATACTAATAATTAAGTAATGAAATTTATTTATAAATATATATGTGTATGTTTTATATATATATATATATATATATATATATATATATATATATATATATATATATATATATGTAATCGGCTCCCAATGCTCATTTGCGGCTATAACTCTAGTTTTGCTTTTTTATCGGTCCCTGATATTTACACAAAAATCGACATTCAAATCTGTAGTTACTAGTCAAAATGTCCACTTGTAAGAATACTGATTTACAAATCATACTTTTGGCTTATTTACTGAGTGTCTGCTTTCCAACCAGAGTTGCAGAGATCTGACAGAACAATCCGTTGGTCTTCTTAATCCAATTAAGTACCTTCTTATCTGTTCTGCCATCTCGACTAATCATTGTACCTAACTCATAAGCCTCCACAGTTTCTATTTGCTGACATTCGAAAACAACATTCAGGTGCTGATCCACTCGTCCAATATGTATACTCTTGTTTTTGCTTGGATTTATCCTGAGCCCTCTTCATTCCAATTTATCAGACCTACGTTTTATTCCATATGTGAACAATTATTTTCCACCAGGACCTAGAGTACTGTTAATACGGAGATATTACTATGCACGGTCCGTCATAATTGGCGTTCTATGAAACATAGGGGATCGTTATTCATTCCAATGATGTGCGAAAACCCCAAAGTATTGAAAAAAACAATAAAAACATTGAGAATCCAATTAGCCTAGGTAGCCATTTTTGCTGTATGACTTCACATCAAAATATTCCATTTGCAATTAACGGTTTGCTAGATATTGGTTAGCATCCACATCTTTTGATCCATCAGTAATGTTATGTTAATATCAGCTTTCAGCCTTCCTACTCTCACTGTAACCTTAGTCGTATTTTTCTCCTCATCCTCCCAGATGAGTTAGTTATCTCAATCCCACTACTGATATTTGAAGATTCTCTAGGGAGTTATTAAGAATATCGTCAGCAAATACGAATAATTTGGTTGATATTTAAAGAAGGCCTTAAAATTAAATAAAAATAATTTTATTTATTGGACTAAGAATTCTTAGTAATAATATAACTATTTGGCTACTTAACACACAACTTTTGTAATAAATATTTAGTCGATTTAATTTGAACAAAATTATAAATATTTGTAATATATTTTTGATTACGGTAGTAATGATGAATAGGTGCATAACTGAATTTCTTTAAACACTGAAATGCAATATTATTAGTTGTTTTACTGATAATATTTAATTCTTTTTTCTATCGTTGTACATCGTAGACACCCTGTTATAAGTCTATAAATAAAAATATAGATAAATATGCAAACCTTCCTCCATCACGGTACCCTTATCCAACCCAAGGCCCCACCTTTCAACACTAATGGGAATTGGTAAATTCCTCAGCTTTGGGGACGTAGATTTTCTGTTAAAACAGGAACCTAAAACATTCACCAGTTAATTCCAATGATAATAATACAATATTTGATAGTTGTAATAAAAGTAAGATATAATTTAATATTTAATAAATCAAATTAAATATGAAACAGGTAAAAGAAAATATATTTATAAATATAGAAAAAAAGTGATTATATTTTTCTACCAGCAGTAATATTTAAGTGCTGAAAGAATTGTAGAATTGGCTTGTAAATTATAAAAAGATATCTAAAAAGTTTTTTGAAAATCTAAATTTCTAGTTTTATCTACTTAGTTTTATTGAAATTTGCAAATGTATACAAAAAATACTTTAAGTAGATGCGAATATAGTTTTCATAGCATGTCAATTGTTTTTGAAGCAACTTCAACAAAAGTTCTACATCAGAAGGTACCAAGACCATATTCTTTTCAGACTTCTCAGAGTGTTAAATCTAAAATTTAACTGACATTCAACTATTTTACCAACTAATCAGTTTTACATGAATTAGCAACGAACATAAAGCACACGTTAATTCAAACAAATTATGCAACACTTTTTTAATAAATAAGATCAACACCTATGTGTATAAAATACATGTAAACCTAAAAATATTGTACGTGTACATATATATGTCTACATGTCTACATGTCGTTTCCTTGTTCCATTAAAATAAAACAGCATTTTCATTTATATTTTTCCTTTTCCTAACTTTCTTACAACTTATACTTGTATTGCACCAACACATACATAGCTACCACACAAATCTCACCTTCCGACTACCGACTAGACAAGCGTTCGAAGCTCCTAATATATATCGAAAAGACTTATTTACATGACATTAACTAGACCAATTTTGACATACGGAGTTGAGCTTTAGGGCCTCACTAAACCTTCTTATTCTTCCCGTATAAATCCTCAATGCTCCTTATAATGTCACAAACAAACTTATCCAAAAAAAAAACCTTAGATTTAGCCCAAACCGGATACTTATATTTTCATGGTAAACTCCATACACACTCGAATCCACTTGATTCATCTCCCAACTTCCTTCACAGTCGGTTCCTGATAACCCTCAGAAATTTCTGAAAAGAAAATGGCCAAGAGACCTTCTGATGTAGACATTTTTTCGATGTGCTACTAGTAAGTAGTTCTTAACATGTCATTGGATTTATGATTTTCTAATAATTTTTCATTTTTCTCAGATTTAATTTTCGTGTATAATGTATACAGTTTTCAATATTAATAAACAGTTTTAAAATATATATAAAAATAAAAACTTGATTTTTCTTATGTGCACAGGTTACAATATCTTATAAACTTTGTTTTGGTAGTTCCTCGTAACTATTGAGTCCAGTGTATTTTCAATCACAACCGTATTTTTCCTTTTCCATACATCATCCGTATTCATGTCGAAAAGGAGAAGCAAAAACGAAGTCCCAGCTAGTCCTCAAAGAAGGATTTAGAAAAACTAGGACAATACAAAGAAAATCTGTTTTCTGAGTTTATTTCTTTTAAATGTAAATTTTTTTATCACAGAGCAATTTATCCTTTGCTGAGTGAGTATTTTTGTTGTAGTTCTTTTTTCTTATTTACTTAAATTTATGATAAATATTTTTTAACTTTTTTTATCAATTTATCACGTCAGTCACATGCCCAAGGCTAAAATTAGCCTTCCAAAGTTTTGTTTCTACAGTGTTTTCTTATGATATTTACTAAAGACATATTTCCCCATGCAAATGAGTGATGATTTAAGCGGAAGATTTCTCAACCGAGAATATCAGCCTACAGGAATCATTCATCCGCCGGCGATTCTCTTGGAGGCCTCTGAGAAGTCGCGGAGGTACAGCGGCGACTGCACAAGGGTGAGTGATTTTCACTTTAATATTTGGTTTAGTTATCTTCTACTAAAGATTTCCCCAAACTTGCGAACACTCGTTTTAATAAATTTACGTACAGTCCATTACCCAGAGGTTGCTGCGATTTCTGAGGAGTCGCATCAGAAAATATTACGATCATTGATCAAACATTTGGTCCGACCGGGCTGCATCTTGTACCACATTGCTCCATTAAACTTTAAAATAAGTGTTTTCGCAATGTTGGGGCGATTGATTACCCGCTCATTTGCTTGTAATATTTCTTTTACTGGTTTTCTCGTTGAAATTTCCATAAATTTCGAAGTTTTTCCCATTTTTCGTTCAAATTTTATAATTTCCTGTAATTTACGAATTTACAACCGACGCTATTGTCAGCCATTTTTCCTAGCTCATATTTCATATTGCCGTGGTCTGACGTCACACCGCTCTACTACCATTTCACTGGTGACGTACTTGCTATATCATCTCGTATTGTATCCCCGCCATTTTGTTTTTTATTCAAGCGTCTGTTATATTTATTATATAATTAAAGTAATTAAGTTGCAACATTTTCTCTTTTTTCTTTTACTCTAATGTATATATTATAATTTCCTTTTTATTTCTATACTACAATTTTTTACAATGCCTGTAAAAGATAAAAATCTTGTAATTGAAACCGAATTATTAGCAAAAAGGGAAATGGTGTTTGCTGACATAACTAGTAGTTGGGGCCAAATAAAAGCTTCTTCTGTTGAGGATATTTTTTTCTGTTCAGGCTCTTTACGGGGATTTACCTTCCCTTCAAGGTAAGTGTGAAACGGTAAATGAAAAAATCAGTGTCCTAAATGTTCTCCTATCAAAGCAAAATCAAGTAGATACCAATTCCGGCTATAGCCTTTAATGATATTGCGCAAAATTAAGGCTAAATTCCTTCAACTAAAAAAAGAAGAACCTATTATAACCTCTACACCAGTTACCTACCCTAGTCAATTGTCTCAGGTTGGTTTCTCATTACCGCCAATTAACTTGCCAACTTTCTCAGGCGACATAGAACAATGACCTGATTTTTGATTCACATCCCTTGTTCACGATAACCCATCTCTGAGCCCAACACAACGTTTTCATTTTCTAAGGTCCAATTTAAGCGGGAGTGCTCTTTCAGTGGTCACCAATTTTCAGCTTACAACTGAAAATCACCTGCTTGCTTTTTCAGCACTAGTTAAAATGTACCAAAATCCCAGGAGAATAGCTCAAGCATATTTGAACAAAATTTTGCATTTCAAGCCCATCAACTCAAATTCGTTAAGTAATTTAAAGCATTTCCTGGAAATGCATCAGAATTCGGTGCAGGCTATCAAGGCGTTGCCTATCGATGATTTAGCGAATTTTATTTTGTTAAACTTGTCACTAAACAACCTAGATTCCCGCACTTCCAAAGCTTTTGAGGATCAACATTCTGCAAAACCAATCCCTCTATTTGATGATTTGTTGAATTTTGTTATAAGGCAAATTAAAACGCTGGAGATAATTTCTACCCCACCCCCCAGCAATCAAACTAGAAACCCTAAAGTTAATTTACTAATTGTCAACACTACTTCTGTTCCTTCACCACAATCGAATAGAACTCTGGCGGCACCATCTAATTCTACTAATTTTAAATGTATTTTTTGTCGTAACCCACATTCTTTATCTTCCTGTTTCGAGTTCTTCCCTCCCACTCGAGATCAAAAAATTTAAATCCTGAAGAAACATAAACGGTGTTTCAATTGTCTAGGTCCGCACTTAAGAGGTAATTGCAATTCCAAGTTCTCGTGTCGTAAATGCAATTCCCGCGATCATCGCACGCTTTTGCATCCCTCCTAAGTAGTAAATTAAAATGTGCATTTGAATTCCGCGCCTAATCGCGCATCTGATCATGCTAATCACACATCTACTGAACAAGCATCCTTTTCCGCTGGTCAATCACCAGCTGATTCCTCTATGTCTCTTAGTTGTATTACTTCCGGTAATCACGCGACTTCACTTCTAGGAACCTTTCGTGCGCGTATTTTTGATACTCACTTAGGTTACGTTCCCGTCAGAGGGGTCATCGACCCGGGGTCGCAACTTTCTTTTATTTCTAAACGCCTTTTTACCAATTGGGTCACAAAATCTATGATATGCCCATTACTGTTTCAGGTATCGGTGGGCGTGTTTGAAACTCTCCTGGCACAGTTTTGTGTGACATTTTCTCAGAGGCACATCCTTGTCAACCCGTCCGTGGTTCCTCATAATGCTAACCATTTGCCTCCCAAAAGTCTTACCGCGGAAGTCGCTCGCGCGTTTGAACATTTGTGTTTGGCCGATCCTGACTTTCATTAATCCGACAAGATTTACCTCATTTTAGGTGCCGATGTGTACCCTTAATTATTGTTGCCTCATCCGTTTATTCCAAGCTATATTGGTCCAATTGCTGTCAGTACTTTTTGGTTGGGCAATCATAGGCCCTATCCAAACCCTATCACGGGATCAATCAACCACGTCGTTAATTTCTGTTTGCCTAATTTCCCAAGATTTCCATGATTCTTCGGAAGCTGAAAATATTGAAGATGTCCCTTTCGAACAACCCGTGAGTACAGACCACAAAGACTCAAATGATTCTGACATTCCAGAAAACATTGACCCTTTTATTAGGACTAATACATGTAGTCACAGACTAAGTAGTGAAAGTGTTCCCCATGAAATACTAATTGATGACCAGGATGATTCTTTAAACTCAAATCAAGTTTAAAAATTTAATCACATCGATAAAACAGTTGGTGCTCATAAAAAGGGTGCAAGTGATTCATCTGATGAAAAGTTTCTTGTTTCCCTTACAGAAGAGGATAACTGCATCTCATCCTCAAAGAGTCACTATTCTTTAGCCAATCTAGATTGTCCCAAATTCCTTCCTGTTAAAAATAAAAACAAGAAACCAGTATGTTTACAAAGTAACCAAGATAGTGTAACAAGTAAAATTCCTATATCGAATCCTATTAAACCTACTTTTTAAAAACCACCAGTTGTCGATATCAAAAGGTCTGTACAATTTGAAATTTCAATTCTCCCCAGTAGGGTTTGCTGATGTTTCTTTTGTTGCTAATCATGCCAATATAGATTCTAGGGGTCTAATCCCTACTCATTCCGCGCAGGCCAAAAGTTTCTGTTTAGGGACTTAAGATCCCTCCTCTTTGACCAATGGCCAGGAACATTGGCCTCCTCCTTATCGTGAAACCGACTTAAGCACCAAGCCATTACCGGATCTTAAGTCTACTCCCGTTGCGCTCATCGCAAATGAACCTGATCTTACCTCTAAACATTTTTCTGGGTCTCTTCTTAATATCCGTGCCGATAAGCCCGCAAAGCCGCTCTGCAGCCGTATCCTTTCCTTGATAGCCTGGGGGTCCTCAGGGTGGGCGGTATACTTGACAACGCCGGTCTAAATTATAATTCACAATGTTATAAGTGGACCCCAAAGTCCAAGCCGTTTAAAAAGGACGACGTTGTTGTGAGCAAGGGACTGAACTGCTCCCCACTCTCCCGGCTTCTAGCTCTTATTTCCGAGCTCAAGCGTGATGGTGTTTTACGAGCAGCCACCTTTGAGACCTCTACCAGCACTCTCACTAGACCCGTGAACAAGCTTATTTCGCTTCCGGAATGATTTCCCTTTGCATTGTATAATCGTTTTTCAGTTGTGCTATTTTATGTTCCTCATTTTGTATAATTGTTTACCCAGTGGTACTATTTTATTTTCCTTATGTTATGTAATTGTTCGCCCAGTGTTGCTACCCTATTTATTTTATCCACGCGAATCGAGTTTAGTTTTCCTTCCCTTTTTTTGCATTGTATAAATTTGTTGAAGCCTGCCCACCATTTTCATTATATAATTTTTTGGAATAAAATTGGGCAACATCCCAATTTTGGTGGGCGGTATCTTCGCGCCAACCGGCGCTCTTGTGTAAAAGGAAAGGAGAAAAATAAAATATATTGTACATAGAAGCCAAATTTCCTATGTCAACAGGCCTTTATCCCGTCCACTAATCCCAGCTTGACCAGAGCTCTCTCACTCTCTCGCCGTCTTTGAAGCCAACCTGACTAATTTTCTTTTGCCCAAGACCCATTGGTCTTCCTTGGTCAGTCACATGCCCAAGGCTAAAATTAGCCTTCCAAAGTTTTCTTTTTACAGTGTTTTCTTAGGATATTTACTAAAGACATATTTTCCCATGCAAATGAGTGGTGATTTAAGCGGAAGATTTCTCAACCGAGAATATCAGCCTACAGGAACCATTCATCCGCCGGCGATTCTCTTGGAGGCCTCTGAGAAGTCGCGGAGGTACAGCGGCGACTGCACAAGGGTGAGTGATTTTCACTTTAATATTTGGTTTAGTTATCTTCTACTAAAGGTTTCCCCAAACTTGCGAACACCTGTTTTAATAAATTTACATACAGTCCATTACCCAGAAGCTGCTGCGATTTCTGAGGAGTCGCAGCAGAAAATATTACGATCATTGATCAAATAATTTATATATAAATAACTATTTTACAATATTCGGGTTATAGGTCCTTTATTTGGTGGGCGGTATGTAATAAAGGACCTATAACCCGAATATTGTAAAATAGTTATTTATATATTTATATAATTTCTAAGAGTCGACAAAATATAATTTTGATATATATATATATATATATATATATATATATATATATATATATATATTTGAAGTTTTAATATCATTATTCTTTCATTGAATCAGGAATAATAGCTAATTATTATTTATATAAATATTAATGAATGTTTTTCTGTATGACTCGTTTGCGTTCTTAAACCGTTCATCCGGTAGCTATAAAACATTAGGGTATGGCTAGACGCATACCCACTAAGGTTTCCGAGTTATTTATATCACCACACTCATTGACTGTTAGGCGGTACGAAGTTTATTTATTATTTGAGTTAGTAAAAAACTTGCATTGTAATTCCTACGATTCGGGAGCTATAAATTGTGATAAGAGGTACACTTTTGATCCCTTCTGAATCATTTGTTGAACAATATATTTCCGATAAGAGCTTAGTACTTCATTAGCTATACTTTATTAACAATGATGGGGAAGTATGGGATTCTCGTAATTTTGGAAACGGAAGTTTCCAGCAACTAAGGCAACTCGTTTAGAATGTAAATTTGATCATGAAGACGTTATTAATTGATAGTATGGAGGGAATATGGTAAAACCATAAAATAAATAAATAATAAACGTAATGTGAGTCTTTAAAAGAAATCAGGAGAGGTGTCAAACCTTCGGTCGTTCCACTAGTTCATAACTGTATTCAGAACAAATGTAGAGAATGCACAATGTTTCGGATCAGCAATATCCAAGTTTCTTTAACAGGAAGGCTTGTTTCGACAAGATAATGCCAGAGCCGACACGTGATGCCACAGGAAAGCCAATTAGATAATTTAGATGGAATCGAGCCAGACCCTCACTCAGGATATTTTAGTCACAAATGTCCTTGTGCGTAATTAAAACTCTATTTCAGATTACATATTTCAAGCGTTATAGCAAGGAAAACTACGCTTCAAAGTAAAGTCTATTGTTTTCAACTACTATCACCTATCTTTCTTCTTGCAATTGTATTTGATGCCGGTACCAATCCTTTCGTTTTGAGGCAAAGAACCATTCATATCCAATTGTTCCGTCTTCGTAATTATCAAGCCTCTGATGTTTTAAAAAATGGGCCACTGATCTAAACAAACCATAATCTGGTTTGGTTCATCGTTTGACCATCAAGAATATGCTCAAAATATTAAACGCCTTTGATTTCAGCAAACACAAAGCATCCCTTTTTTTCTTAATTTGACCTAAACGCATCTAAGGGCGGCTGTATTTGTATAGATAATAGACTCTCTTTTTATGGCCAAAAATTTCCTCAGTGAATGCCTTTGAGCTTAAGCCTGTTTTCTATTTTTATTTTTTCTTCTTACACTGCTCGTACATTTTGTAATTCAAATGATCCCGTAAAGCCAACTAAAGACACTAGGAATAAAAGGATCAGTTAAAGTAAGCGTTGATGGAAACAGTAGTAACAGAATGATTCTTTTAGGATTAATTATGAGTGTTGAAAATGGGAGTTGTATTCGTGAACAAGAACTTCGATAATAACCAGTCAGCGGTTCATTTTCTTTGTATACCGACTTGATTGGGGTTGAAAATTAAGTTATGAGTTATTCGAAACAGAACCCAAACAATTCTATAGTTGGTTCCCAAATATTAACCATAGAGCACAATGGCTTATTTTTGTATTATTAAAAATCATGTAAGTAGTAGAAAATTAATCCTGAGTATAACCTATGAGTGAGTAACAATAGTGAGTAACAATAGATTAATTATCATATGGTATATGGAAATAAGCTAAGTTAAAAAATAGGTTAGATACTTAAGCCGCACACTTTGACCACAATTTAAGTTCGTTAGTTGTGAAGAAACAAAAATATGATCGATGTCGAAACCTCATAATATGGTACTTTCTGTGACCTCATAGTGGCTGCAGATGTGTACCCTTACAAGTTTGAGTTGTTTCGTGACGAGAAGCTATTATAAGACTTATGTTAAAGAGGAGGTTAAATACTTAGGTCCTTTGGTGATGAAATGTAAGGCCAGTTCTATGTACATATTCCTTACGAGCAACCCTCCAACCTTGCTTCACCAGCAGCTTCGTCCACCAACTACTCTTCCGTCAGCTTTCCGTTCACAAGATAATTGTTCTGAACTATAATTGGCCCTCTTCAAAACGGCTTTTCTCTACCAGGCCCGAGTTGTATTTCTCGAATCTGGACAAGTTATACCTAGCCTTTCTGAATTTCATTTCTTGAACCTAGAATCTACCTTTTTCTCAGTTCAGATGAGTCTATCACAACATTTAAGTAAACTCATCAATCTAAAAGTAAACAACGTAGGAAATGATTCACAGATTGAGTTTGCTACAAACAACTAAGGAACTCGGCTACTAAATATATTCAAGCACATGTAGAAGTCATCAGCGAAGGTATTAAGATATACATGACAAATCATCCCAAACACCAATACACCTCTTGAGAAAACTGTGCCGCAGCTGATTTTTACGCCTGTATGTTGATGGAGGAAGGAGGTGAAGAACCTTCTTTACTTTAATTTCGTAATGTTTTCAAGCATTTTATGCTTATGTACGCAAAAATAGAAACAGTAGGACTAAACTTTATTCGAAAAAATCAAAAAAGTTTAGAAGTTGAGACTATATTCACTTAGAGTATGCCATAAGAAAAGCTGATGGTCTGGTATCAGAGCTGGGTAAAATGGTAGTGCTGCCTTGAAGCTTCACTGAAGGACTGTTAAAATAATATAAAATTAACTTTTGCAAATTGTCAAATTCACTTATTGAAATTATTTTAAGAATAGAATTCTTTAGGTTTATTTGAGTAATAATAAGTATCAACGTTTAGCTTATCTTTTACTAATTTATGTTGTCCTTAATACTAATGATATTAAACCGTAGTGGAGCAGGGTAGCTTCAGCTAGTTTATCATATAACTTTCAACTGAACTGCGCTGTTTTCTACGGGTGCCTAAAAGTAGACTTACCGCCTTCCACCAGTCGCGATCTTTTTAGGACGGTTGAAAGAGAACTACATGGAATTCGGAATTTACTAACAACAAACGCCCAACTTTTTTCTCCTTTCTCTACTTTGCAAATCAATTTTAACTGGTCCTTAATTGAAAGAATTTTCAATAGCCACTGTAAAACCACTCGAGTGAATAACTAATAATAAGTGACTGGTGTAACTATGAACTGGAAAGATAAATAATGACGGAAAACCGGAAAACAAATTTCACATGAAATTCTTTTAATTTGAGTTCGAGTTATAGAGGCGATGACTTCTAATAGTTCGTTTCATAGAGGTGGTCCTAGAAGTTCCCTCTTTTGAACTCTATTTTCAGTTCGACTTATTTACACAATTTCGAACGTTTTCTGTCTGAAATTTAACGTTTGAGGTGAAATTTAAGTGTAATGTATTTCCCGAGTGAGGAACTTAGCCGGTACTGCTATGCAGCTATCTAGAACAGCTCCCTGTTTACTCAAGTAATACCAGTAGTATTAGAGCACGCATTAGCTCGGGACTTTGTGTATATACATAACTGAACAATTAGTGAAGTTTTCCGGGTAGGTGAGTCCCTAGAAACTAATTTATAAGGTGGACTTTTAAGTATGTCATGGGATAGTTGGGCACGACGTAGGTAGAGTTTCGACCTGCTGACGGCTGTGGCTGGCTACCACTTACTTAGGTCTGCCAATTTTTGTCATCTTATGTGGCGTAGAGAGTAGGGCGTTCGTCTCTTAGACGCACGCGGGTGCGTGACAAAACTCGGGTGAGTTCGGAGCTAATTGGACAGAGATTTTTTTTTTTTAATTATTATTATATAGATGTGTTTTTGTTTATATATTTTTGTTTTTCTTTATTTTCTCTCTACTTTAAATAATATTATTTTTTAATACCTCTTAGCAATAATAAGTATTATTATATTAGAGTGTGAAAAATCTTTGTTTTTCGACTCCGATGAAGAAATGCCGTGTTCCGACTTCAGTGAATCGGACTCAAGGTTCCTTAAGGTTGGACACAAAAAGACATAGAAACACTGCTCTTGAGCCCCCTGGGAACTCTCACGACAAAAAAAAAAAAAAAAAAAAAAGAAGAAAAAGACACAGAAAGAAAAAAAGTCGAATCAACCTCCCACTTCACCACAAACCCTCAGTAATGCAGTCATCAGTGCAGTCACACCTATTGAAACAGCTAACAGATTCGAGACATTAATTAATATGCCTTCCGATAGTTCAGTACTCCAACCATCAAAACCTCTACCAGATATCAAGCCACCCCCAGTCTACGTTATTGGCGTAGATAACTACATTCATAACAAAATTAATTGGTCAACCCAATTTCCAATGTTACTCCAGATACAATGACATAAAAATCAAGACTGAGACAGAAGAACATTATAAATTAATGATAGCCTAACTAAAAACTCAAAACATCCAGTTTCACTGTTATCAAATAAAAGAGGAGAAGGCCTACAGGGTAGTACTGCGGGGACTTCACCAATCTGTCCCTCCCGATGCCATCAAAAGAGATCTGGAGCAATTAGGCCATAGCGTCAGGTATGTCTCCAACGTACTCCACAGCTTTGAAAAACACCCTCTCCCATTGTTCTTTATGGATCTGGATGCGGCAGAGAACAATGTAGAAGTTTTCAATATCAAAAGACTGGTGTACTCCGTCATCAAATTTGAAGAACCACGACTCAAAAAAGAAATAGTACAGTGCACCAGATGCCAAAACCTAGGCACACAAAAACGTATTGTAATCGACAAGCAAGGTGTATCAAATGTGCAGGACCACATTTGACAGCAACTTGGTTAAAAACACGAGATACACCAGCGTTGTGTGTCCTCTGAGGTGAGAGCTCAGGCTGCTTGTTGGATTGTGCTAGTAATGGAATTTTTAGCATCGTCTAGGTCTTGAGGGGTTTTTAGGGATACTCTGAGGTCTATGGTATCGTATATTAATTGACGGAAGAGGTTCCAGTCTACTGGCCCTCTTATAAATGATGGGGAAGGAAGTTTCGGAATCGGAGTGACGGGAATGGTTGGAATTAGAGGGCTGTGATCGGAGGAAAGTTCATCCAGGCGTTGAATGGAGTGATGGAGATATCCTAAGCCTGAATGAATGAAGAAATCTAGAAGGTCGGGGTTTCGGTTTGGATCCTTCGGCCAGTAAGTAGAACCAGGGGAAATAGTTAGCGAGATTGAAAAGTAAAAATAACCATTTACCGGCTAATTTTATTTTCTCGAGTCTATTCCTGAAAACGAGTACCTAAATACTTTGGTTTGAAACCAAAATCATTACTTACTAATCCTTTATTTATTTATTTTTTTAATATAGATAGATTAAATTGTCTTTTGCGAAAACTTAATTGGTATTCAATTGTGAGCCGCAGTGAGCCAAAATCGATATAGTTTATTAACTTTGAGAGAAAAAATAATCAAAATAGACCTATTTGGACAGATGGAGATAACTTTAGCGCTCAACTAAGCCTTCTAATTCTTCTCGCATCCAATCCTTACTATCCTAAATCCTTCATAAAATCCTAAATGCTCCCTATTATATCACAAATAAACTTATTAACTACCTATTCTTTTATAGTATACTTCTTGCCCACTCAAATCAACTAGTTTCCCAACTTGCTCCACACTCCACTCCTGATAACTGAGGCATCCTAAAAGATGGCCTAGAGACCTTCTAATGTAAAACTTTTATTAAAGTTCTATTAATAAATAGTTTTTCAAAAATTATCATCATGTAATTATAATCACATTCCATACATTTACAAATTTTCGATCTGACTAATATCAACAGAGCTAGAGCGTTTCAAAATGTTACATTTTTATAAATATAAAAAACCGTACACATTTAAGGGTAAAAAAAACGGTAAAACATGATTAATTGTTTCATTTAAGGAGATTAATATAAGTTATTCATTTTAAAAAAAGGCATAATTCCCCATTACTCATTTTTTATTCAATAACTTCGACATGTTTCAGAGCTTATCAATTGCTCCATCCTCAGGTTCTACAATCATTTATGTTATATTTACAATTATATACTATATTACTATTACACTTAACAATATTTGAATTTTTACCATTACACTGTGACATTCTCACTTGGTCATCCTAATTCACACTGACTCCACTCGGCTATGTTCAATCATTGTTTTGTTTATTTATTCTGGCTTATTTAATTTGGTTCTTATTAACCATTCCATTTTCATTCTATTAGCTGCATTGTTACTATTATTCAAATTTTTATTATTTTTAATTATTAATGATTTAATTCCTATATAGACTATTTTTATTTTCAATCTATCTATTAATTTTGCATAGCTTGTACCTATTTTATGTGTATCTGTTTAGTAGTTTACAGCCTGATCTATTGTTTTATTTATATAAATTGCTTCCATTATTTTTCTATTTTTTGTTTTATTTTCATGATTTAATATTGTTGTATTTTCGAAGTCAAATTCATGTTTGAATTTATTTGTATGTTTGCACAGTGCAGTCTTATTATTTTTCTCTTTGTTATTTGTTCTTTTGCAGTCATATCTATGCTGGTTCACTCTTTTAATTAAATTCTGTTTGGTTTCACCTATGTAATGCATTTCACAATCTTTGCAGTTTATTTTATAAATCAAATCTTTTTTAATCCACTTGTCCATGATTTCTGTATTTCTTATAATGTTATTAATTTTATTATTGTTATATAAAGCACCGTTACTTTTAAAGTTTTCATTAATTAATTTATTCATTAATTGTTTTAATTTATCTTGTAAGTGTTGGGATGTATTTCACTCTGTTATAAGTTTTCTTTAAATTTATGTTAGATGTTTTTGGCATTGTTTCTACTGTGTTCTCATTTATACTATTATTTAGTACTTTCTCAGTACTTTGTTTTTTATGGTAGAAGTCAGTGATTTTCAATTGTTCATTTATCTTACCTATTTTACAGCTTATTTTATCTGTGTTGATACTTTTTTTTGTTATTATTTCCTATTTTAATTTTATCATTTTTGTCTGTATTTTTTCATTATTTTCATTACTAAATTTTCCTTTTGCTGTTATTCTGTATACATATATTTACTACTTATTTGGCTTTTTAGTTTTTTCTCCACAGTTAATCAGACTGAATTATTATTATTATTTTTCTCTCTATCTTTCTCTCACTATCTAAATGGGGGATCCTCTAGATCCGACTATTAGACCTTTGGCTAAAAGAAAACGCCCTCGGGGCCGAGTAAAGCCCCCCCCCCCCCCCGCCCGAAATAATTACTATTGATAACCAAAATTTGAGCCCGAGCTACGTATTAATTAAAAGAACAGTTGAGGAAAGCTTAAAAGAGTTTCAAATTTTTTTATAAAGAAATTTTTAACCGGCCAGGTCGGCGAGGTTAAAAATGTTAACAAGCTAAGAGACGGCTCTCTATTATTGCAAACATTGCATAGTCGGAGAGCTTAATGCGGTGTAAGGATTTCGGGGGACAATTTCCAATAGAAGTTATCCCTCATAATACCCTCAACTATAGTAAAGGCGTAATAAGATAAGGCGTAATAAGAAACACTTCAAGTAGGGTATGGAAAATATAAAAGTTCAGCTATATGTACCGAACCCATTGAGATGTTTCACTTGTCTTGGTTTTAACCACCCTACGGCTCACTGTAAAAAACAACCCGTCTGTATTCAGTGCGAACAGGACAAACATGGTGAAAATATAAGATGTAATCTAACACCGAAATGTATTATCTGCGAAGGCCAGCACAATGCGTAAGATCGTAATTGTCCGGTTTTTATTTTGCAAAAGGAAATAAAAGCTGTTGAAAACCCCCAGAAAATGACATTGAATGAAGTAAAGAAATTTTTTAGAGAAAGAAATCCATGCTATAAAAATAAATAATTCGCAGAAATCACTCGGACAAATGTTAAACCTGTTGAGAAAAAACAAAATAGGAATTCAGGTTGATAATGTATTTATATTTGGAGAAATTGCCAACAAAGACTAACAATGAAGTGGCCGACAGTCCAAAACATGATAAAGATAAGGCCTCCTTTATTCCCCCTCCAACTGCCCCTATCCCCTCCCCCCTCCTACCGCCTCCCCCTTCCAGCCACCACTCCACCCTCCCCTGCTAATATAGCCCGAGGTAGGACTCGAAGCCAAAGCAGGAACTCAGAGCCTCCTCAACCAATGCCCAGCACCTCGTCTATTTCAATCTCTACTGCACCTAAAGACGAAATAGCCTCTGTTCAGGTAGAGTATTCGCCGATGTATATTGATGACACGGGTCAGTTACTCGAAGAACAAAAGTAACCCATAAAAAAAAATTTTAAAAAAGAAAACTAAAAAATAATACTACAGCCTAATTACTCTTTAAGAATTATAGCTTCCTACAGGAAAATCAATAATATTATAATTAATAATAGCTACATCACCTACCCATTTAATAAATATTACTACCAAAATATCTCTCTTTTTTTTTTTTTTTTTTTTTTTTTTTTTTTTTACAATTTATTGAAATTTACAACTGTACAATATACATTAAGTAAATGTGTTAAAAACGCTTACAATAACATGGTAAAACTTGAGAAGAACTGCTCATCAGTAGCACTCCAATAAAAATCCACACAAGAAGATCTCTGGGCCATCTTCTTTTCAGACGCCTCGGAGGATTATCGGGAATTAAGAGGGATAAAAGTTGAGAAACTAGTGGATTTGAGTGGCTATGGAGCTTACTATGAAAGGATTGGTATCGAGTTCGGGCCAAATCAGCAACATATGGAACATTAAGATCTCTATGGATAAGTTTATTGGTAACAAAGTAAGGAGCATTGAGGATTTTTCGAAGGATTTTGGATTGTAAGGATTGGATACGGGATGAATTGGATGGTTTAGTAGAGCCCCAAAGCTCAACTCCGTAAGTTCATATTGGTCTAATCAGTGTCAGTATGAAAGGATTGGTATCTGGTTTGGACTAAATCAGCACCATATGGAACATTAAGATCTTTATGGATAAGTTTATTGGTAACAAAGTAAGGAGCATTGAGGATTTTTCGAAGGATTTTGGACTGTAAGGATTGGATACGGGATGAATTGGATGGTTTAGTAGAGCCCCAAAGCTCAACTCCGTAAGTTCATATTGGTCTAATCAGTGTTAGTATGAAAGGATTGGTATCTGGTTTTGACTAAATCAGCACCATATGGAACATTAAGATCTTTATGGATAAGTTTATTGGTAACAAAGTAAGGAGCATTGAGGATTTTTCGAAGGATTTTGGATTGTAAGGATTGGATACGGGATGAATTGGATGGTTTAGTAGAGCCCCAAAGCTCAACTCCGTAAGTTCATATTGGTCTAATCAGTGTCAGTATGAAAGGATTGGTATCTGGTTTGGACTAAATCAGCACCATATGGAACATTAAGATCTTTATGGATAAGTTTATTGGTAACAAAGTAAGGAGCATTGAGGATTTTTCGAAGGATTTTGGATTGTAAGGATTGGATACGGGATGAATTGGATGGTTTAGTAGAGCCCCAAAGCTCAACTCCGTAAGTTCATATTGGTCTAATCAGTGTCAGTATGAAAGGATTGGTATCTGGTTTGGACTAAATCAGCACCATATGGAACATTAAGATCTTTATGGATAAGTTTATTGGTAACAAAGTAAGGAGCATTGAGGATTTTTCGAAGGATTTTGGATTGTAAGGATTGGATACGGGATGAATTGGATGGTTTAGTAGAGCCCCAAAGCTCAACTCCGTAAGTTCATATTGGTCTAATCAGTGTCATGTAAATGAGTCTTTTGTAATTAATTGAATGCTTTGAACGTTTGTCTAGTAAATGTTAAAGTAGTCTGTAACGACGAGCTGTTTCTTGTCGTTTTAGTCTTGTATGTGGATTCCAAGTAAGGCGTTTGTCCAAGTGGAGCCCTAGGTAGCGGATCCGTTCAAATGGCATTAGTGGAATATCATTAAAGGATACTGTAGGACAGGAGGTCATTGGTTTACGACGAAGGGTAAAGGTTATTTGGTGAGATTTGTTCGGATTTATTTTGTTCTCCATTTTTGATACCATTCTTTAATGTTTAGGATATGGGATTGGAGTGTTTGGGAGGCCATGAAGGGATCATTGTTTACTGATAATACACATGTGTCATCAGCGTAAGTGGTGAGGACAGTGGTAGGATGAGTTGGAATGTCAGCTGTATAGACCGTGTAGTGGATGGGGCCTAGGATACTACCTTGGGGAACACCGGCAGATTGGGTAAAGAGAGAAGAGTAAGAAAATTTATGGTTCACTTTAAACTTTCTATCACTGAGATAGGAACGGATAATAAGGAAGTATGTTGAGGGAAGGAATTTGCGGAGCTTGTAAAGCAGTCCTAGGTGCCAGACTCGATCAAAAGTTTGTTCTACGTCGAGAAAGGCTCCCGTGCAGTACATTCCGCGCTCTAACGCTGAGGAGACCACGTCCACTACGCGATGACATAGCTTGATAGTGGAGTGTGACGTTCGAAAACCAAACTGGTGGTCTGGGATGATATGATTGGAATCTAGGATAGGATACAGGCGTTTCAGGATGAGTTTTTCAAGAATTTTGCCCATAATAGGCAAAAGTGATATTGGACGTTATGAGGATGGGAGTTCAAGTGGTTTTTGGGGCTTAGGAATCATCTTTACTATCGATATTTTCCAAGGATTAGGGAAATATGTGGTTTAGAGTACCGCATTATATATGTATGTAAGAAACAGAATAGTTTTCCGATGAAGGAATTTTAGGATATAGGCTGTAATAAGGTCATATACAGGGGCTTTGTTGGAAGGTAATCTGAGGATTATGTTGGATACTTCTGAAGTATGGAATGCATTATGAGGAGGAGACATTTGGAGCGGGACATTTAGTTCTGCTTCAATGCATCCAATGTGAGGAGGATTGAAGATGTCAGGATGTGGGTTAAAAGTTTTTGAAAGGTGCAGGCGAAAAATTTGAGATTTTTCTTCGTCCGATCTTGTCCAGGTTAGAGAATCAGTTAGAAGAGGGTGATTACAATTTTTGTAATTAAGGAGCTTTTTCGTGGTCATCCATAATGACTTGTTGGAGGTATTTAGGTTTTCAGTATGGTTTTGTATTCTGAGTTTTCTTATTTCTGTCTTCAGTTTGGTCGTTAAATTATTATAATTTTTTTTGTCTGATGGGTATCTAGTACGGTGCCAATTCGCCCTTGCTCTGCGTTTTTCTGTCAATAAGTTGCGAATATGCTGTGGTAAGTTATACTGTTGACTATTTGGATTTTTTCGGTGTAGGGTGTTTTCAGTTATACTATTTTTTATTGATGAAGTAAGTTTGTCTATTGCTATGTTTATATCTTCTTTTGTTTTAAGAGGAATTTTAAGGTCCAATTGATTTTCAAGATCACATCGAAATCCATCCCAGTCTACTCGTCCTGATATCATTCTAGGAAGAGAGGGTTTAGGAATTGGATTTGAATGCAATAGAAGCAGAACAGGGCTATGATCTGATGAAAGGTAGTTCATGGATTTGATGACTGTTTGAGAGGTGGAAGTTTGGGAAGAAATGAAAATATCGGGGACATCAGGACGTTTTGTAGGAGAGGTTGGCAAATAAGTAGGGTTCAAGGGAGAGAGGACAGAATAACAGTTGGAGGTTGCAATATGGGATAGGATGTTACCCCGGGAGTTGGATGTTCTACAACCCCATCGCTGGTGTTTGGCGTTGTAGTCTCCTTTAGCGATAAAGCGCGGTCCAAGAGAGCGGAATAAGGAATCAAGGACGCTATGTCCCTGAAGAGAGGATTGGTGCAGTAGCTAAGCCCGTCAAAGAACTTGAATATTTTAAAACAGTATCCTCGAGGACAACAATGGCGGAAGTTATCCCTCGGATAACATAAAAACAGTTAAAACAGCATCCTTAAGGACGAAAACTAATATCTAATTGTGGAAGGAGAGAGTGGCCAAGGATGTCCCGCGGCCTCAAAAAATCGTCAGATCCTGGCAGATCTGTAAAACAGTATAGTGTCCTGGAATTACCAGGAAGACAGTATACAGCTGAAAATGTAATATTGGAAAGGGCAAGTTGAAATGGTTACTGAGGTGAATTGAATGGTGTCAGATGGAGTAGAGGGAACAAGAGAGTAAGGTATTGATCTATGGATAAGAATGCAAGAGCCGCCATGGCAGGTGTTGTCTGGGTGGTCTGATTTTTAAGTGATGTAGTCTCGTATGTAAAAATATGAACGTTGAGTAAAGTGAGTTTCAGTAAGTAGGGCAATATTTATTTGATTGTCGTAGAGAAATATGTCGAGTTCGTCTTGGTGATTTTTCAGTCCGTTTGTGTTCCATAATTTGATAGCAACACTCATGTTGCAACATTAAAAGGATTTTCCGAAAGGGCTCTTGTAAGAAAGGTGATGAGTGGTGTTAAGGTTTCTTTTAATTCTGAAAGAAATGAGAAAAGGATAGTGTTGATGTCGGTAGGGTTTTGGTAGGTAAGAGGATATAAATTGGAGGGTTGGGGTATATTTTTGTTTTAGTGAGTCGGTTATTTGGGAATTGGGAAAACCGAGGCGCCAGACGTCTAGGTTGCTGCTTCGTCTTGTCCGAGTAAGGAGCTTGTTGTCGTGCTGGATGATCATCTGCTGAGGTTGATTGTTGTTGTTCTATTCTTCGATCTTGATTTACTCATATTTCTGGGAATACCACGGTGTTATTTACATCTGGTGCTTGGTTTTTAAGAGTTTGATTGGTTGTAGATGTATTTAAATTTCGTTGGCTTTGCATACTTTTGTAGAGTATGCAGCCTCTGTAATTCGCAGGGTGAGCTTCTCTACACCGTACGCATTTAGCGGGAGTATCACGTGATTTATCTCTTAAAATTAAAATTTATAACAATATCCACCGTTCCTTTATAACACCTCAGATGTATAATACCTCAAACATTTATTTATTATTATCCTCCGACGCAGGATAATAATAAATAAATAATCCAGTAGGACTGGTCACCTTGGGAAGTGTAAGACCATTCCTCCTCTTAAAAAGAGGAAGGCTAGTGCAAGGAAGATAAATTTGTACTTATTTCTTGTTTAGTTGTATATATTATTTATTTGCACAATAAAAGCTATTTTCATTTCATTTCATCCTTCGACGTAACATAATATAACTACAGTAATTACATTATTTTAATTATCCTAGCTTGCACTGTTCAACAATATAAAACAAATTTTATTCTCTTTTTATGAAATTTTTTTTATTATATTATCGACTCCGATTGCTACTGTTTTCCTCATTTGCATGAAGGTAAATTTATATACGGATACATGCGTGGTATATAATGTTAAAGAACAATAAAATTATATAACTAAATTATCAATACGCCTGCGCCATCTTTAGATAGTTCGTGTTCACATCGCTCTATAAACAATTCTGTTACTAGTGATTTTCCATTAGTTTTTTTTTTTCACTTTAAAAGTGTTCAGTACTAATAATTAATACCACTGGCCGAAACTGAATAATTTAACATTGAGTACATTAATCATTTATTGAATAAACTGTAACTTACGTAGTTATGAAGAGCTATGTGGCTTAGAGATAAGGAACGGTGGGGATCATTCCTTTACTTGCTATTCATGGCCAAGTTTAGTTTGTCGATAGCCCTCAAGACAAGGGGGTGGGCTCACGCACCGTAGACAAAACACACTACGATCTTTTTATATTATTTTATTTTTTTTCCCCCCTCAATACTGTGGCACTAAATGAGATATTTCCATATGGTGATATCATCAAAAACTAACACCAAGAGAGGCCTTTCATTAAAAACAGTTCGAAACAGCCCAGTGAAGCAAAAACCTAAAAATCCAAGAGGAATACTCCTCCCACAACACCGCCGTCTATTGAACCTCAACCAGGAACTTCAACAGAAGAGTCTCCCTTCTTTACTCCAAACTATCAGGTGTTAACAAATACAGATATTGAAACCATGGAGTCAAACCCTACATCTTAACCTCCTCGACCTCCTCCTTTCTTCGTCAGGAACGTAAGGTACTTCTCTTAACTGTGCAACCATCTTAATAAAATAATCGGCACAGGAAAATACTCTACGGTCAGTAGAACAAAAGACACAAAAAAAGTTATTAGTATATTACACCGAAATATTTTTGTACCTGCATCGTGGGAATACCATCCAGTCCTTTAAACTAATTTTTCCTAGGGAATCCCCCACCCTGTTTTTCAAAATCTCCCAGGTCAGTTGTGTACTAGAATTGTTAGAATTTAGTTAGTCGATACCATATCCACCAGTAACATTGTAAGTAGTTTCATACGCCTCTATATTCTGTAATTATATATATTTTTATTATTCTAACACATGTTGCTGTATACTTGTATTGTAGCTAACGTTATGTTTTGAAATAACTTGTATAACTTATATAATTTTATTGTAACCTGTTTTTTCACTGTAGAGTATGATTATGAGCACAATATAGTCTCGAAACGTTGCCAAAATAGTTGTTTTTATTTACTGACTGAACCTCAAGAACCTTACTGAACATTTAATAGTAACAGTCAAGAAAGTTATATATATATATATATATATATATATATATATATATATATATATATATATATATATATATATATATAGCTAAATAAAAGGATCGCGGTTTGGATTTTTTAAAAAGAAGCTTTATTGAGTGACATACATTGATACAAGAAAAAGCACAATTTATAGCCTAGTACAAAACTTCGGGCATAACATCTGCACGTCTATACGCGCGACGAGAGAATGTCTAATGAGGCTAGGAGGAGGTGGCCTTTTATAGGGTTATTAGGAGAGAGGATATTATACATATGTTTATTATCCCTAATACCATTGGGTTTCCATAACTTCTTCCCCCCCCCCCCCCCCCCCCGAGTTCCAAGGTCTCCGATGGAACAAATATCTTAGTGTAAATAGGTTAGATTCTATACCATAAAATAAAAGATTTGAACCTTATACATTTCTTAATACCTTTTACACTAAGTCATAACATTCTATGAACAAAGGGGATTGGACCTTATTCTCTAAGTTTATACAAGCATAAAAAGGATTAGACCTTGTTGACTAAATTAAAATTTGTACATTTGAAAACAAAAAGATTAAACCCTGTACTGAAATACCATTATCACTTTCCTATAAACAAAAGGATTAGACTTTGAATTTCCTGTTTACTAAGTCAGGATTTGTTCACTTGAAAAATAAAGGGATTAAACCTTGTCCATTTCTTAATATTAACAATAAGCTTAAACTATTTACAAAAATAAAATGTTTATACATTACATGCTAAAGTAAAAAAAGATAAAATGATATTTCTTAATACTAAACAATACTTAATATTATTTAAACAAAAGGAAAAATAAAATAAGAGTCTTTGAATTAGTTTCTTCTATTACAAATAATACTTCTAAATTCAAAGTTACACAATTAAATCAAAATATTTAAATCAAAATAATAATTCAAACACTCTTCCAATTACAATTAATAATAATTTCAAAATAAAATACATACTTTTTCCAATGATCAATCAAAATAATATTTCAAGACAAAATAATAGTATCCTAATATTTATGATAGTGACTACAAGATATTAATTACAAAATAAATCAAACAGAATATTATTGTGAAATAAAAAAATAATTTTAATGATCTTTTACATTATTAACATGGAATATAATATTTTACAGCAAAATACAAAAGTCCGATTTTATTAAAATAACTACAGCATTGTCAATTAATTACAGATAGTTCTTTCAATATAACATAAACATCTTTCCCTAATACCATTGTATTTATTAAGTTTTATTAAAATAAAATATTTTTAAAACATTTTAATATTGTTTAAATAAAATTAAATATTTTTAATCATAACCATTATCTGAATCATTTGAGTCATAATTATCCGAGACATCCGAAATATTCACGCGAATGGATTCATTATCATCGTCTGAAATAGATCGTTTCCTTTTTCTCTTTTTCCTAGTGGGCCTTTTAATATTGTCAATATGGGTTTTAATTGGTCTTTTGTCATTTACTAATACATTTACTTTTTTAAATTTGTCCCTTCTTTTTATTTTTTCTTGAGTATTTTTCAAATATTCTGTATCTCCTAATTGTTTTTGAATATCTAAAGGGTCTTCTCTATCTTTTTTTAATTTTTCAGTCCTTGCTTCTTTTTCGTCATTTATTTTTGATCTAATTAATTTATGAAATAGTTGTTGGTCCTTATGATATTTTAATACGTATTGTTCTGTCAGTTCGACGTTTTCGTCTGATTCTAATCTGGAGGTTCCGAAAGTAATTTCATTAGGCGTTAATTTTAATTTATTGTTTAAGGTGTTATTGTACGCTATTATTGCTAATCTCAATTTTTGCTGCATCGAACATTTATCTTTTTCTTTCCCTATTATTCTTAATAATTCGTTTAAGGTAGAATGGACTCTGTTCAATAATCCCAAAGAGTTTGAGTGGCTAGCTGAAGTATAATGTAAAATAATATTATTTTCTTCACAAAACTGTTTTACCAAATTATTTTTCATTTCCGTCCCTTGATCTAATGATATTTGTAGAGGAAAAGTACGAAAAAAAAGTGGGAAAGTACGTCATGTAGTTGGTTAGTGCATTACAGATATTAATTGCGTTCTTTGATTGTAAAGTTTGAGCACATAAATGTTTTGAAAATGTGTCGACTGCTGTGAAAATTATGGCATTGTTAACATTAAAAATATCAATCATTAATTCCTGTAACGGTCTTTCTGGCGTAGGTGTTTTATTAAGTTTCGCATTTATTAATATACTCTGCTATTTTATTTTGCATACCTGGAAAATAATATTCTTTATTAAGTTTTTCGAACGTTTCATTTATACCCCTATGCTTAGTTTTGCCTAAATGGTAGTTATCTATTATTTCTATTTGTTCATTTGGATTTTCGACGTCATTTACAATTTGTTTGTATTTTTTTAATTTAACCGATGGATATTGCCTTTCTATTATTTGTTGTATTGTTTTAAAATAATCTTCATACAAATTTTCAGTTATTTCATTAGGTGATTTACAAATTATCCCGTAAGTTTTATTATGTTCGAGTATTTGTTCTAATAATGAGGCGATATCTGATTTTGCATAAATGTTTAATTCGTATCGGCGTTTCCCGAATGGTTTAGTAAGATTTATTTTTGTATTTCCCCATTTTATAACTATTTGATTTTTTTCTATATTTATGCATTTTTCCGGTTCACAAATTCGTACTTGTTCATTACGAGATTCCTGGGAATGGATTGTCTTTAAATCATCTTCTGGCGGTACTTCTAAGTCCTCTATTATCGCGTCGTATTCGGAATTGTTTTCGTCCGCTATTTCCTGATTTAATAATTGTTCGACATCCATTTCCTCCACATCGCTATTATGATTCAATTCGTCGCTTCCCCTGGAAAGTGCATCGGCCACGTAATTTGTTTTTCCCTGAATATGTTTAACGTCAAATTCAAATTCCTGTAATTTCCATATCCACTTCATTATACGCGTGTTACCATTTTTCATTGAGAAAATCCACGTTAAAAGTTTATGATCCGTGCATAAAAGAAATGTTGTACCGTATAAATAAGGCTTAAAGTGCTGGGTTGCACATACTACCACTAGTAATTCTTTTTATATTGAACTATAATTTAATTCTACATTTTGTAATACTCGGGATGCGAATGCTACTGGGTGTTCTATTTCATTTTCATGTTTTTGTGAGAGCACGGCTTCGATGGCTTTATTACTGGCATCTGTAGTTAGTATAAATGGCCGTTCCCAATCTGGGTAATTTAAAATTGGTGTGTTACTCATCATTTCCATTAGGGTTTGACATATGTGCCGCGCTATTTCTTAATATTTCTTCTAAGTCTTCTAATGAATCGAATTTAATATGGTAAATAAAGTCAGTTAATGCCGGGTGTAGACTATGGACCGCGTGGTGGGATATTTGTTTGTCATACCTGTACATTTCGTCCTGTTTGTCTAATATTTCATTATCTGATTAAATTCGTGCATATAAATCGCATCTTTTCTGGCCCAGCCGTTCTAAGAAATCGAGTGGGTTTTCATTATGATATGTACGCGTATTTAAAATTTCTGAAATAGTTGTTGCCTAGTTCTAGTGTCCTGATATATTTAAAAAAAAAAATTAATTATTTCTTTAACTGTATTAAATTATTTGTCATAAACGGCGACTTAAGCTTTTCCTGTTAGTTTATTTAAAATCGTTAAAATTAATTTAGCCTGATTAGTATTTATATGCGTATTATCCTCCTAACAATATGAATTATATAAAAATTCACTATTTATGATAAAATCTACTAGTTGTAACGGATTTCCGTCATATTTCGGGATTAATGCTAAATCGTGATTTTTAATTTCTAGAGCCATATTCTTTTCTTTTTTAACTAACGTAGAACCAGTTAATTTTAAGTTGCTTAATTTTTCTTCCAATTTATTCATAAAATTAAATCCGTATTAATAAAATATACCAAATTAATGTTCTAAATTATTCTACTTATTATACTTATTACTTAACTTATATTTAAATTACAGAATGCTTAAAAAGAAAGTAAATTAATTATACTTTTTCGTGATACAACGATGTCTTCGACGTCTTCTCGATGACGCTCCCTTCAACTCCTTCCCGTCGATTCTTTAGCAAGAGGTTGTAGGTCCTTTTGGCCAAGGTATTGAAATACCAAAGCGCTCCCAAAGACTTGAAGATCTGCTGATGTATTAATACTCAGCTCCCAATCTTCTCATGCCAGTGGAAAGAGGTCTCGCTGTTCTATACCTGAAATAAGATAGAACTGCCACGAAGTTACGTTAGCGCTTCCAAAAGTCCCTCCGTTCGGGCGCCCGCCAAATAAAAGGATCGCGGTTTGGAATTTTTAAAAAAAAGCTTTATTGAGTGACATACATTGATACAAGAAAAAGCACAATTTATAGCCTAGTACAAAACTTCGGGCATAACATCTGCACGTCTATACGCGCGACGAGAGAATGTCTAATGAGGCTAGGAGGAGGTGGCCTTTTATAGAGTTATTTAGGAGAGGGGATATCATACATTTGTTTATTATCCCTAATACCATTGGGTTTCCATAACTATATATATATATATATATATATATATATATATATATATATATATATATATATATATATATATATAGTTATGGAAACCCAATGGTATTAGGGATAATAAACAAATGTACACTATCCCCTCTCCTAGATAACTGTATAAAAGGCCACCCCCACCTGCGCCCGATGACACTCTGATAGTCACTCGTAGGACTCGCAGATGTTCAACACGCAGTTCTTGTACTAGGCTGTAAATTGTGCTTTTTCTTGTATAATGTATGTCAGTCAATAAAAACGCTCTTTTTAAAAACTCAGTCCCGCGAACCTTTTATTTAGCCGCCCGAACGGAGGGACTCTTGGAAGCGTTAACATAACTTCGCGGCAGTTCTATCTTATTTTAGGTACAGAACAGCGAGACCTCTTTCCACTGGCATGAGAAGATTGGGAGCTGAGTATTAGTACATCAGCAGATCTTCAAGTCTTTGGGAGCGCTTTGGTATTCCAATACCTTGACCAAAAGGACCTACAACCTCTTGCTAAAGAATCGACGGGAAGGAGCTAAAGGGAGCATCATCAAGAAGACATCGAAGATAACGTATCAAGAAAAAGTATAATTATTTTTATTTTTATTTTTATTTTTAAGTAATTTTGTAATTTAAATATAAGTTAGTATAAGCATAATAATTTAAAATATTGATTTAGCATTTTTATGAATATATTGGAAGAAAAATTAAGCAACTTAAAAATAACTGGTTCTACGTTAGTTAAAAAAGAAAATAATATGGCTCTTGAAATTAAAAATCACGATTTAGCATTAATCCCGCAATATGACGGGAATCCGTTACAACTAGTTGATTTTATTAGAAATAGCGAATTTTTATATAATTTATATTGTAAAGATGATAATACCCATAAAAATCCAAATCAAGCTAAACTTGTTTTAACAATCTTAAATAAACTAACTGGAAAAGCTAAAGTCGCCGTATATGACAAGGAATTTTATACGGTAAAAGAAATAATAAAATTCTTAAAGAAAAAGTACCAGGACACGAGAACTAGGGAACAATTAATTTCGGAAATTTTAAATACGCGGACTTACCATAACGAAAACCCACTCGATTTCTTAGAACGACTGGGCCAAAAAAGATGTGATTTATGCGCACGTATTTATTCAGACAATGAGATATTAGACAAACAGGACGAAATGTATAGGTATGACAAACAGATATCCCACCACGCAGTACATAGTTTACACCCAGCACTAACTGACTTCATTTACCATATAAAATTCGATTCATTAGAAGACTTAGAAGAAATAATAATAAAAACAGCACGGCTCACATCGTACATAGAATTTATGGCGATAAAAAACACCAAAAAAACCCAGTTCAAAATAATTATAAAAAGAAAATTTTTGAAAATAATTATAAAAATAAAGAGTACCGACCAAATTTAACAACCACTATGATTATCAAAATTACCGACCCCACCAGTATCACCGCGAGCAATATGCGTCGTATAATAATCCTCAACACTACCGACCACAACAGTATCAGTATGAACAAGGTCCAACCTTTAATTCTTATAACAATAATAACCAGCATAACTTGCATAACAACCGGCCACAACAGCGAGCTATTGAATATACGACTCCGATTTATAATCAACCGTGGGACCCCCAGTCGCAACATAAATTTTTTAACAAACCACCCTCCAGAAATATTAGGCAAAATTACCAGCAACCTCAAATAGATTCAAACACCGTTTCGATGAGAACTGTTTCTAATAGGGTACATACAATTGAAGAAGAAAAAGATGAAAAAATTAAATTATTGTTAGAGCGTATTGAATCTTTGGAAAAAAGACAGGATCATTTTTTAGAATTAGGCCCAAGCACAAGCAGACCTCCGGACCGGATATAAATAATTTAAATTCTAAACAGACCATTGACGATAACCAGGATAAACAAACAGAAATCCACGACATAAACTAAAATAACGACTTACCAAATTTAATTGACAGTATGGGAAATAAATGGCTAATTGATACGGGTGCCACAAAAAATTATATACACCCCGATCATATTCCACGTTTCTCGGAAATTTCTAAAGAGGATTTTGCGATACGAACACCTACAGATCTGTTAAAGTGTTCACGTCGTTTTCAGTGCCGTTATGACTTTTATCAGTTCTTTGTTCACAAGTCCTTTGTGTTCACAAGTCCTTTGTGTACAAAAGTCCTTTGTTCTCGGGCCTTTGTTCCCGGGGACGCGTTCAGTTTCGTGATCAGTGTTGTTCATTGTGAGTGTCGTGTTAATTAAAACAATGGTTAACACGAGAAACAATCTCAGTGTGGCCCATAAAGCCCAACTACCACTCTCTGATGACGAGGGAGAGTTCAGAGAACCACGTAAAAAGGCTAAGAAGACCACGCCGAAAAAGACGCCCCCGACAATAACGCAAAACAGTTTTTCGCCGCTTCAACAAGCATCGACAGACCCAGGAACTTCAGGAGCCGGAACAACCGCATCAACCACACCCTGCCCACCGATCTTCGTAGCAGACAGGACCTTAAACGAGGTAATAAATTACTTATCAAAATTAAAAGTGTGCGACTATTTCATTCGTGAATTAAGGAAGGGAGTGAAAATAGACCTAAAATCAGCTTCTGACAGATCAGAAGTCCTTCGTGGCCGACAGCTTTTTGGTATAGGCCACCACACCTACTCTAACAGAGGCGAAAAGCCTAAACTAGCAAACTACTCATTAAAAGGGTTGCCAACAACCTTTACAACCAGTACTGTTATCGAGGCCTTTAAAGACATGAACATATCGAAAGCCAGGAGGCTACAAAAGACTCTTCCCGATGGGAAAGAATAGTTACTTTCCCAGCAGGCGTCACTTTACAAGACGTCAAAAACATAAGGCACGTTAACAGAGTTCTATTTACGGCCGAAAATTATAAGGCCAGGATAGAAACATTGCCGCCCTAATGCTATAAGTGCCAACAATTTGGCCATATTCAAACAAATTGTGGGTACGAACCCGCATGTGTTCGCTGTGGAGGCGAACACAACATTAAAAGCTGCCCTAATGAAGGGCAAATGAAATGTAAAAACTGTAAGGGGGATCACGTAGCTTCCTATAGGCAATGCCCATATAGGAAAAGCTTGAAGAACAGGCTGCCAAACGCGCAGCCGCGAAGAAGCAGCCAACCAGCGCTCCCGCCAAACCGACCAATGGGAGAGCTCGACAGGCGGGAGAGCTTCGTCAAACCTCCACCACATGTACAGAAGCGCCACAGGGTGTTCCCCCTCCACAAACCCACCCTACCCCCACCACCTGAATCCTTCCCCCCACTACCACCCCAGCAGACTACCCTCCCAGCACCTCTATGCAACCCTCATTCCACAACATGCAACCATTGGGGTGACAACCCTCCTCCCTGGGCAGTCGCGATACAGGCCACACTCCAGACTTTAGCGGATCAGATGACCCTTCTGGTTCAAATCATGGCGCACCTCACGAACCTTTACAACTCCTGCTTGAGGTTAAGATACTTCCCCGTTCAGTGGAAGCACGCAATACTGTTTCCACTCCTCAAGCCGGCTAAGACAGGAGACAAGCCAGAACACTACCGGCCAATCAGCCTGTTGCCTCACCTCGGAAAAGTCTTCGAGAAAATTGTTCTTAATTATCTACGAGACTTTTGCGAGGAGAACTCAGTTATTCCGTTTGAACAAACGGGTTTCCAAGCACGTCTCAGTACTGAACACCACCTGATGAAGCTGCAAACTGAGGCGTGCTCAAACTTCAATAGGAATACTGCAACAGCGCTGATCTCCATAGACTGCACGAAAGCATTTGATTCCGTATCTCATGGGATCTTATGCAGAAAACTTGAAGATCTAGAATGCCCCGAGCAGCTCTATGGAGTCATTGTCTCCTTTCTCAGTGAGAGAAGTCTCGCTGTACGGGTTCGTGACGTCCATTCCCATTCAGTACCTCTCACTTGCGGTGTGCCACAAGGAGCAGTACTATCTCCAGTGTTATTTAACATTTACACTGCTGAAGTGGTTGGCAAAAACTACGGTAGAGCGACAGTAGCCGCTTTTGCCGACGATATTGCCATCACTAGCAGCAGCATGAACCCCACTAGAGCACTACGTCAGGCCGAAACGGTCTGCGCAGAGATCATTCGACGGCTGGATTCACTTAACATCCAAGTAAATCCAGCCAAAACGGACTGCGTAGTGTTCTCACACCAGCGTGGGAAAAGGACAACACTGCCGAAGACCCTGCGAGTGGCAAACACCACCATTGCCCCCTCCAACTCCATCGTCTACTTGGGAGTCACTATCGATAAAGGGCTGAAATTTTCAGCTCACTGTTACAGGACACACCGCAAAGTGAGAAAAAGATCCTATCGCCTCCATCACCTCCTATCCTCTCCAGCACTTTCCCTCCGTCTCAAACTTTGCATTTACAAAAGCATGCTGAGACCTGCCCTCCTGTACGGTGCCCCTCTCCTCACCCGCCTTTCAGATGGGACCAGACGGTACCTGCAGCGGTTCCAGGACTCCATGCTGAAGAAGATGGTAAATTCGGACCAATGAGAGCCCACTGGACCAACGGGCCAATCAGATGCTACTGGCCACTGGTCAGAAACCATAAGGACTTTCTTTTCATTCTACGCAATAAATAAATTTATTAATAAATAGTAAGTATCAGAAAGAAAAAAAAAATTCAATTAATTAGTTTTTAAGTTGAACAACAAGGTTTAGGTGAGCCCCATCACCTAAACATTATCTTTTTGATCAACAAATAAAACATCAAGCATTACAAAAACCTTCTGTAGGCCTTACAGTGCACACAGTGCAGAAAAAAGCCAAATATCCATAGAAAATCCCATCAAACTCAAGCTTTATCCAAATAGGGGCTTGGAAAAAAAAAAAAAAAAAAAAAAAAAAAAAAAAAAAAAAAAAAAAAAAAAAAAAAAAAAAAAAAAAAAAAAAAAAAAAAAAAAAAAAAAAAAAAAAAAAAAAAAAAAAAGAAACACCCTACGGGAACGGCGGAAGGATCACAAAGCGTGATAATCGACCTGATGCCCCTGATAGGAATTAATCAAAAAGTCAAATTTTTAATATTTCCGTTTAGCGAAAGGTTTAACATTTTATTGGGCTACGAGACAATGAAAAAAAACTAAAATTAAAAATAAATTTAGAAAAAAATGAATTAAAATTTAAAAAGAAAAAATTCAAATTAGAGAATGACTTATTTTTTATTAATGATAAAAATGAAATTAAAAATTTAATTCGCCACGAACATATTAGTCCGGAAATAAAGGAAGAATTAATCGAAATTATTAGCCAACATGGCGAAGTATTAAAAAGGGACGACGAGAATTTAAAATCAACGGGATTAATAAAACATAAAATAATAACAACGAATGAAAATCCAATTTATACGCGTAATTACCGTTACCCGGAACAATTTAAAAAACAAAATTAATGATGAAGTTCAAAAACTATTAAAAAGTAATATAATAAGACCTAGAAAATCGCCGTATAATTCTCCGCTTTGGATCGTACCAAAAAAATCAGACGCGTCGGGACAGAAAAAAATTAGAATGGTGATTGACTATAGGAAATTAAATCAAGCAACCGTAAAAGACAAATTTCCACTACCGAATATTGAGAATATTCCACTACGTCTCACAAAAAGACGAAAATGAAATAGAACACCCAGTAGTATTCGCGTCCCGAGTATTACAAAATGCGGAATTAAATTATAGTTCAATAGAAAAAGAATTACTAGCGGTAGTATGGGCAACCCAACACTTTAAGCCTTATTTATACGGTACAAAATTTCTTTTATGCACGGACTATAAACCTTTAACGTGGATTTTTTCAATGAAAAATGGTAACACGCGTATAATGAAGTGGATTTGGAAATTACAGGAATTTGAATTCGAAGTTAAACACATTCAGGGAAAAACAAATTACGTGGCCGATGCACTTTCCAGGGGAAGCAACGAATTGAATCATAATAGCGATGTGGAGGAAATGGATGTCGAACAATTATTAAATCAGGAAATAGCGGACGAAAACAATTCCGAGTATGACGCGATAATAGAGGACTTAGAAGTACCGCAGGAAAAAGATTTAGAAACAATCCATTCCCAGGAATCTAGTAACGAACAAGTACGAATTTGTGAACCCTAAAAATGTATAAATATAGAAAAAAATCAAATAATTATAAAAAGGGGAAATACAAAAATTAATTTCACTAAACCATTTGGAAAACGCCGATACGAATTAAACATTTATGCTAAATCAGATATCGCTTCATTATTAGAACAAATACTCGAACCTAATAAAACATACGGGATAATTTTTAAATCACCTAACGAAATAACCGAAAATTTATTTGACGATTATTTTAGAACAATACAACAAATAATAGAAACGCAATATCCATCGGTTAAATTGAAAAAATACAAACAAATTGTGAATGACGTCGAAAATCCTAATGAACAAATAGAAATTATAGATAATTACCATTTAGGCAAAACTAAACATAGGGGTATAAATGAAACGTTTGAAAAACTCAAAAAAGAATACTATTTTCCAGGGATGCAAAATAAAATAGCAGAGTATATTAATAAATGCGAAACTTGTAAAGTTACAAAATATGACCATAAACCGATAAAGACCAAATTTCAAATTACACCTACACCAGAAAAACCGTTTCAGGAATTAATTATTGACATTTTTAATTTTAACAATGCCATAATTTTCACAGCAGTAGAAACATTTTCGAAACATTTATTTGCTCAAACCTTACAATCAAAGAACGCAATTAATATCTGTAACGCACTGACTAACTATATGACATACTTTCCCACACCTCTACAAATATCATTAGACCATGGACGGAAATGAAAAATAATTTGGTAAAGCAGTTTTGTGAAGAAAATAATATTATTTTACATTATACCTCAGCCAGCCACTCAAACTCTTTGGGATTATTGAACAGAGTCCACTCTACCTTAAACGAATTATTAAGAATAATAGGAAAAGAAAAATATAAATGTTCGATGCAACAGAAATTGAGATTAGCAATAATAGCATACAATAACACATTAAACAATAAACTGAAATTAACGCCTAATGAAATTACTTTCGGAACCTCCAGATTAGAATCAAACGAAAACATCGACCTGACAGAACAATATGTATTAAAATATCATAAGGACCAACAATTATTACATATAATAATTAGATCTAAAATAAATGACGAAAAAGAAACGAGGACTGAAAAATTAAACAAAAATAGAGAGGACCCTTTAGATATTCAGAAACAATTAGGAGATATAGAATATTTGAAAAATACCCAAGCAAAAATAAAAAGTAGGGACAAATTTAAAAAAGTAAATGTGCTAGTGAAAGACAAAAGACCAATTAAAACTCATATTGACAATATTAAAAGGCCCACTAGGAAAAAAAGGAAAAAGAAACAATCTATTTCGGACGACGATAGTGAATCCATTCGCGTGAATATTTCGGATATCTCGGATGATTATGACTCAAATAATTCAGATAATGGTGATGTATAAAAATATTTAATTTTATTTAAACAATATTAAAATGTTTTAAAAATCTTTTATTTTAATAAAACGTAATAAATATAATGGTATTAGGGAGTAATGTTTATGTTATATTGAAAGAATTATCTGTATTAAATTGACAATGCTGTAGTTATTTTAATAAAGCCGGACTTTTGTATTTTGTTGTAAAATATTATATTCAATGTTAATAATGTAAAAGATCATTCAAATTATTATTTTATTTCACAGTAATATTCTGTCCGATTTATTTTGAAGTCACTATCATGAATATTAGGATACTACTATTTTGTTTTGAAATATTATTTTGATTGATCATTGAAAAGTATGTATTTTATTTTGAAATTAATATTAATTGTAATTATTGTAATTATTGTAAAGGAGTGTTTGAATTATTATTTTGATTTAAAATATTATTATTTTAATTGAGTAATTTTGAATCTAAAAGTATTATTTGTAATAGAGGAAACTAATTCAAAGACTCTTATTTTATTTTTCCTTTTGTTTAAATAATGTATAGATATGAATTGTTTAGTATTAAGAAATATCTTGTTATCTTTTAGTTATAAGGAAAATTGTACTTTAGCATGTAAGGAATTTTTGTAATGTATAAACATTTTATAGTTTAAGCTTATTGTTAATATTAAGAAATGGACAAAGTTTAATCTTTTTATTTTTCGAGTGAACAAATCCTGACTTAGTAAACAGGAAGTTCAAAGTCTAATCCTTTTTGTTTATAGGAAATTGATAATGGTATTTCAGTACAGAGTTTAATCTTTTTATTTATGTAAAACTATAAATAGTACAAATCCTAAACTTGGTACACGAGATATAATCCTTTGATTTTTGTATAAACTTAAATTATAAGGTCCAATCCCTTATGTTTATAGAATGTTATCTATTGTAATGTTATGACTTAGTGTAAAAGGTATTGAGAAATGTATAAGGTTCAAACCTTTTTATTTTTATTGTATAGAATCTAACCTATTTACACTAAGATATTTGTTCCATCGGAGACCTCGGAACTTGGGAGGGGGAGAAGTTATGGAAACCCAATGGTATTAGGGATAATAAACAAATGTACACTATCCCCTCTCCTAGATAACTGTATAAGAGGCCACCCCCACCTGCGCCTGATGACACTCTGATATAGTCACTCGTAGGACTCACAGATGTTCAACACGCAGTTCTTGTACTAGGCTGTAAATTGTGCTTTTTCTTGTATAATGTATATCAGTCAATAAAAACGCTCTTTTTAAAAACTCAGTCCCGTGAACCTTTTATTTATCTATATATATATATATATATATATATATATATATATATATATATATATATATATATATATATATATATATGTATGTACAAATATAAATATATTTTTTTAACGAAATACAGCCAGAAAATACATTTCCAATGAAGAAAATAAATAATAAGTATAAAATTCCTCCTGAGGAAAGCATTACTTCCACCGATTGGAGAGAGACGTGCCTTTGTTATCTCCGGCCCCCGATGACACGCTATGGGCAGGCACCTAAGATCTTCGTAGAAGATATTCTCTAATATCCGTTTTTGTTTTAATCTCAATTATCTTCTCTCCTCACTATTTGTAAATATATACTTTTGATATGGATTATTATTTGTTTATAACCATATTTTGTTGAATTTAATGTAATTTATCAATTTTGTTTTCGTAAGCTACGAATTAATGATTATTACCCCCTATTCAGAACGCCAATCAAAACCGTGCCAAGCAAATATAAAGAAAACTGGGAACAACTTAACATTTTAATGATACTTTTTCATTTATTTTTTTCTATGAATTTATGGAATGGTTAAATTAAAAATACAAATTTAATAAAACAAGATAAAATTCATCGTGTTGTCCGTAAATTTATGAAAGATTATGGTTTTAAAAAGAAGAATAACTATAAAATAAATGAATAGTCCATAAATTTATTGATTAAAAAAAAAAAGTTTCATTCCTTTCAATAAATTTTTGCTATTAAGTCCTCTGAATAGATTTTAAATACTTATAAGTAAGCAGTTATGATTTTTATCAATGCTTAATCAATAAATATTTTAATATTGATGAATTAATTGTGACTTTTTCGTTAGCTTCCTTTAACGCCAGCCACGCAGTCCGTCCATCGCAGTCTGGGCCTTCCAATGCTTCTCTTTCCATTTATTTGTACCGTTAGTACATACTTGGGAATGTCTCCTTTAGACATACGTGCCACATGTCTAACCCACCATAGTCTTCCGATATTAATGACAGAGACCTCATCGAAATCATCATAGAGTGTGTCCACCTCCGCATTTGTGCGCCGTCTCCATTCATTCGCGACACATACTGCTTCAAGGATTCGCCGAAGAACTTTCCTTTCAAAAATTCTTAATGTCTTATCATCATACTTTGTTATATAAGTTACACTATATATTTTTCCTTACATATTTTTTTAATTTTTACTTTTAAGCTTTGACTCCTAACTATTGTAATCTATTTCTTAGAAACCCCTCGTGGGAACTTTCTCTCCTGTGAACTGTAATGTTAGCATAACATCCCGAAGCCGGGATTTAGATTCATGACACGGTTTTTCAGATACCTGTACTTCAATTTAAACCCCTAAAGAGAGCCTAGTTCGGTGTAGCTTTTTTTGAAAGACCAAGTGAAATGAAGATAAGTTATATTTACGAGACAGCTAACTTTGAAAATTCCTGGCAGTCAAGGTTGTGGCTACATTTACAAAATAAAAATCGTCCACAAGCCAGTGAACATCAATAGCAATGTTCAAAGGGTTATAAAAAATTGTTGCTAAAATTTCAGTCTCATAAAAAATTATTTTAACAGAACTTCAAAACCGTGTTATTTTCTCAACTCCAGAAAAGGGCAACTTCAAGGACTTGTACAGGCATTGGTAATGAAATAATCGAAAAATTAGTTCCACAACCTCATGCTACATTTATTTAGGTATACAAAAATAATGAAAAAAACAAAAACAAAAATCATAATATTTTAGGGTTTTTTCCACGTTTGCTCCACTGTGTGTCGCCCCTTCTTCCTTGGTTGAAGTGCTCTACCACCACTTCAGTTTTGCAACCATACACAAAACTTTTGCTATACAGGAAGTTCTCAGCCGAAACTAGTTGAGGGAAATCACTCTCAGTTAGAACGTAGAGCCGTTTCTCACTGTAGCTTGGCTCTCAGTGCCTCAAAGGCAGTGCAGGCTATTAGCACATGTTCAGTGGTCTCCGGTACACCACAGCTGTGACAAAGCGGGTCAATATTCTTACCATGTTTCTGGAGCTTGGCTCGAAAGCCCCCCGTGCCCTATGAGAAACTGTGAGATCCAGTAATCCGAGAGGACCCAAGTTGCTTTAATAGGTAAACTAACGGTGGGGAGGATCGTATCTCTGGAGCAGGTAAAGTACGCTTGGCCACTACACACTATCAAAGGTAGAGGATATGTCACAGAGGGGTAACATGACATACCGATCTACCCTCTCAGCTACGTCATGACGTACTCTTAACAAAGCATCAGTGGTTTCCCTGCCTATAGTAGATCCGTATTGCCGTGGACGGCTTGCTCTTGTCAAAACTGGCTGGAAGCTCTTAAACAGCAAGTTTTCCAGCCCCTCACTCATAACAGGGAGGAAGCAAATAGGTCTATAAAACTTAGCTAGTCGCTTTTCTTTGCCTCCTCCCTTATAGAGAAGTCTAATATCAGCAGTTTTCCATGGGTTTGGAAAGTATTCCTTATCTAAGCAATAGCCGATCTTCTATGTAGGGTTTACTGTTCTTCAGTATTGTCGAGTCTATACTATCCAATCCTGGTGCTCTTCCCACTTTCTGACTGTCCACTCCATTTCGAAGATCCCATATACCGCAATGGTAGGCACAGATCAGTACCAGATGGATACGTAGTAGTACGTTTCATAAATGCTTCTTCATCATTGTCTTGGGATGGGTTGTCCCTGGGGTATGTCGCCTGTATGAATATCCTTGCCAATTCTTCTGGTGTTATTGCCTGTTCGTCTCTTTGCTTCAATGATGCAATATCCTTTATTGGAAAATGCTTGCTAAAGACTGTCCTTTGAGGAATACCTCAGGGATTCTTAGCCGACTCATCCTCAATAAAATTTTCCCAAAACTGAGCGCACCTGGTTTCGATATACTCGGACCTTAGACCTGTATTCTTCTTAGACCTGGAGTCTTTCGTCACAACTACATCCCTGATACGACCTCCGAGCCTTGTATACCTCTCTCTTTAAGGTGGTAATCCTGGTGTCCACCATGGGAATGCTCGAGCTATCGCCTTCCGGTGCTAGAGAGAGTCCTCTGCAGCATCGAGGATGACTTTTGTGAACATAGATACTCTATAGTAAAGGTCATCTGTATCATCCGTCTCTGCTGGGTTCCATTCTTCATCAATCAATTTTCCCTCCAATGTAGCACGAAAGGTAATCCATTCTCCTTTTCGAGTAACGTAACCCTTATGGAAGACGTGGTAACATCCTTTATATTGCACTAAGTAAAAGCTGAAATATGGTGATTTTATTCATTTTTAATAAGGTTCTTTTCACTACCACATCAGACCACTTTCGGTGGACAGGGCATCCCCGACTGCCTGTCATGTGCTTCCTTTGGCCAACAAGAGTATTTGCTCGATCACAATTTATACCGGAGGGTATAAATATAGATATAACCTAGTTATATCTATATTTATATCTATATAAAATATAGATATATATAGATATAACCTTTTCAAGTCTTTCTTTTTCAAGCAATCCTTTATTATGTGACCGCTACATGCAAACAAAATGCAGACTGGTACATCAGCAGCACAAGTGGCTTTTGTGTGACCGTAACCCTGACACTTAATGAACCGAGGGACGTCGAGATAGTTTTTAAAGGTTATCGTCCACCATCCTCCATCCATCCTTCGGCCATGACCTCTTCCTCATTGGGCGGTTCGATTATTTAGAAGAAATTGTTCCTGAAAGTGAACAAACCTATGGATGTGTTTTTCTTTTCTCCTTTACCGCCAGTATTACTCCACTGTACTACGCGTACGCCGACTAATCATAATTTTGTAGGCCTTATTCTTTGCATCTGTCACCTGTCTGCCTTCCTTATTGAACCATTATGTTTTTTTGTTTTGTTTTTTTCCGGTTCCTTCAGACCACAAAACCTTCTCCGCTGTCAGCAGAAGTGCCTTTTCGCATCTTTCCCATAGGGAGTCGATATCTTTATGAAATTGTGACTTATATTGGAATTAATTTTAGAAAACTAGTTTCGAATGTTAATTTTCATCGTCAGGTCTAAAACACAAAGAAATTTGGAAACATTAACTCTTTGTAACATAGATCATATATATATGTTCGCGCCAATCGGCGCTTATGTGAGGGGGGGGGAAAGAGAAAAACTTTAATTACCGTATATTGACGCACTCTATGAATTTCCGGTGCAACTAGCCCTTATCTGCGCTAATCCCCACATGAATATCTCTCTTTCTTCTATCATCTGTGCTCGAGTACGCACCTCCTACAAAATTGCTCAAGACCTCATGGTCTTCCATTGGTTTTTTAACCTAGTTCTCCCCCGAATGAGTGGTGATCTAAGAGGAGGCGAGCTTAGACGAATATTGCAGCTTAGGAGAAGCATCTGCCAGGCCGTGAAGATTCTAGGGGCCCCTGGACAGACCGTCGGTGGCAGTAATAAGGTAAGAGATTTTTTCTGTATTATTTGTTTATGCTACCTTCTCAATAATATCTCCCCAAGAGTGCAAAACCTCGATTTCATATTTTCCCATACAGTCCATTTTCTAGAGGCCGAGGCGAGTTTGTCGCATCGGACATTATCACTCTTTTACTATACAATATATATATATATATATATTATATTATTCCATAAACATTATTCCATATTTTCAATTTGGATTTCAGGTCAGTCATTCCACAGCACACCAACTATCAAGACTAACAGAATTTATTGTAAATGGTTTTGAAATGAAAAAACATTCACTTGTCACATTTTTGGATTTTCAACAAGCATTTGACAAGGTATGGCATCAGGGTCTCTGATACAAACTGAAGTCAGTTGATACTCCAAAATATCTTTATGATATTCTAAATTCCTTTCTCAACGAACGTACTTTCACCGTCCGAATTAACAACACTATCTCAACCACCAAACCTATCAGTGCTGGTACTCCACAAGGATCAGTTCTATCTCCCATCCTCTTCAACTTTTATCTTCACGATATCATACAATTGTCTGAAACCTCTATGTTTGCTGATGACACGGCAGTTTTTTCTCTGCACGAAAATATAACACTAGCCAGAAATACGCTCCAAACTCACCTAAACGAACTAGAAAAGTATCTTAACATATGGATGATAACCCTAAATATTCAAAAATGCATTGCCAAAATTTTTACTCTTAGACGCCCAACAGACCCACCGGAACTGGTTCTAAATGGTAACAGACTTTAGTGGAATCCATCTTATTCCACCCACTATATCTCCTTAAGCATTGATCCCAGCAAAAAAATGTATAGATTTTTTTATGTAAAAAATTTTATGTTAATTAATTTAATACTTAAACACATTTTCGCTAGATCTGAAACTGACCTTACAACCAATAAATCTTGCTCTTCTAAACAAACAACCGCTCAAGAGAGTATTATAACTGAAAATAAACAGGTTTCACCTAAAATCTCCCGATATTTCTACACAATGCAAATAATCACCAACTCCTAGTAATGATCTAAATTCATTATGTATGAATCCCTTTTCTATAAAATTAGCCGGAAAAGACACCAAAATAATGCTCTCGTCCATTGACTACTACAGAAGAATTACCCGTTATTACGATGAAGAAAAGATCGAATATCACTCTTTTTCTTTAAAAAAAAAATAAAACTCTCAATGTTGTGATCAGAAAGGTTCCTAACTCTATTACGGATGAAGAGCTAAAATTCGAACTAATCTCTAAATATTTCGATGTTTTATACGTATCGAGAATATTAAATAAAGAAAAAAAAACCTACCCCTCTTGGTTCAGTTACAATAGTAAATAATACAAATACGATTGATGAATTAAATGCCACTTCTATTGAGATTATTTTATTTGAAAACTAGTTTCGAATGCTAAACATTCATCTTCAGTTCTAAAACATACAATAAAATTTTCAACACATCAGTACTATGTTACATAGATTAAATATACTAAGGTTTTTAAAAAGATAAGACAAGAAATCAAGCATAGGCACTCACCTTCGAGGTAACTAAAACACTGAATTTGTGAGAAGTAAAAGGGGGGGGGGCAGGTAGGTTAAGTTTTAGATTTACAACGGGGTTTCCCTTATGACTCATTGGGTTTTTTCGTTCCTATGGGAAATAAATTTAAAATGGGGCTATTGGATATGTTAATCTGATCATTTAAACAAAAATCTGGATCGGTTTTAAACGATTTTATTATTTCTAGTGATTCAAAAGTATTTAATTTTAGGCTATTTTCTACTTGATGTAATATTTTTACTCCCGAGTCTTTATTAAATTTGTGGTTATTTTCATTTAGATGACTAGCGAAATTGGAATTTTGGGTCTTATTAGTGTATGCTCTTATATGTTCATTTACTCTTTGATTTACTGATCGTCCGGTTTTTCCCGTGTATTTTGCTTCACAGTCATTACATTTTAATTCGTATACGCCGCTTTTTTGGAAAGGGTCTATTTTGTCCTTCGGTGAAGGGAAGTATGATGACAATGGCTTATCTATTTTAAATGCAGGGTTTAAACCTAATTTTTTTAATTCTTTCCCGACTTTAGTGGATATTGGGCCATAGTATGGTATCAAAATATATTTTTTAGGGGTAGCTTTATCCTCTGGGGGTGTTTTGTATATATTATTCATAGTTTTTTTTATGTATTTGTTTTCTTAAAATATTATCGATTGTGGTTTTACTGTATCCGTTGTTGTTAGCTATAGTGTAAATCGTTTGTATTTCTTTGTTAAAATTTCGTTCATTTAGCGGTATATTTAAAAGCCGGTATATCATGCTATGAAATGCTGCGAGTTTGTGTGTTAGTGGTCTCCTGGCATTGTTGTCTATAACTACATCTGTGTGTGTGTGTTTCCTGTATATATTAAATTCGTGTTGTTTATTGTTTATGGAGATTTCTATGTCTAAAAAATTTAAAGTTTTATTGTTCTCTAACTCCAGTGTGAATTTAATTGAAGGGTGGATTTCGTTTATTTCGTTTAAGAAACTATTGATTTGTCTGGTCGTCCCAGACCATAGGCAAATTATGTCATCAACATACCGATACCAGTATATGATGTGTTGAGCTAATTTTGAATGAAGGATTTTCCGTTCTAATTTATCCATAAAAAGATCTGCCAAAAGGGGTGAAAGAGGGGACCCAGAAAGAGACGGGGCGGCAAGGCAGTAATTATAGAAAAAGAGTTATACAAAAATAAAATCTATGACTTCATCCAAAAAAACAGCTTCCCCACCATAAAAAACCCCGCTAAAAAATTTAACAGTCAAGTTCGGGAGTTAATAAATAATAGTATTTTAATACCTGATAACATAAAATACAACTTGATTGAAATGAATCCCTTGCCGCCCCGTCTCTACGGCCTACCCAAAATACATAAACCAGATATGTAACAACAATGCCAGGAGACCACTAACACACAAACTCGCAGCATTTCATAGCATGATATACCGGCTTTTAAATATACCGCTAAATGAACGAAATTTTAACAAAGAAATACAAACGATTTACACTATAGCTAACAACAACGGATACAGTAAAACCACAATCGATAATATTTTAAGAAAACAAATACATAAAAAAACTATGAATAATATATACAAAACACCCCCAGAGGATAAAGCTACCCCTAAAAAATATATTTTGATACCATACTATGGCCCAATATCCACTAAAGTCGGGAAAGAATTAAAAAAATTAGGTTTAAACCCTGCATTTAAAATAGATAAGCCATTGTCATCATACTTCCCTTCACCGAAGGACAAAATAGACCCTTTCCAAAAAAGCGGCGTATACGAATTAAAATGTAATGACTGTGAAGCAAAATACACGGGAAAAACCGGACGATCAGTAAATCAAAGAGTAAATGAACATATAAGAGCATACACTAATAAGACCCAAAATTCCAATTTCGCTAGTCATCTAAATGAAAATAACCACAAATTTAATAAAGACTCGGGAGTAAAAATATTACATCAAGTAGAAAATAGCCTAAAATTAAATACTTTTGAATCACTAGAAATAATAAAATCGTTTAAAACCGATCCAGATTTTTGTTTAAATGATCAGATTAACATATCCAATAGCCCCATTTTAAATTTATTTCCCATAGGAACGAAAAAAAACCCAATGAGTCTAAAGGGAAACCCCGTTGTAAATCTAAAACTTAACCTACCTGCCCCCCCCTTTTACTTCTCACAAATTCAGTGTTTTAGTTACCTCGAAGGTGAGTGCCTATGCTTGATTTCTTGTCTTATCTTTTTAAAAACCTTAGTATATTTAATCTATGTAACATAGTACTGATGTGTTGAAAATTTTATTGTATGTTTTAGAACTGAAGATGAATGTTTAGCATTCGAAACTAGTTTTCAAATAAAATAATCTCAATAGAAGTGGCATTTAATTCATCAATCGTAATTGTATTGACCCTTCTATATCAGCATGCGTACCTCAAGTGAAATAATACAAAAGCCAAAGATATTTTTAAAATTGAAAATTTATTTTCTCCTCTCATTTCAGTGGAAACAAAAAATAAAAACAGTGACATCCCCATGTGTACCAACTGTCAAATATTCGGCCACACAAAGAATTATTGTCGACTTGAACCAAGGTGTGTTAAATGTAAAGAAAAACATCATTTTTCAAAATGTCCACTGAAATTCACTGAAAAAACATATTGTGTCAACAGTAATCAAGAACATGCAGCTAACTATAGAGGTTGCCCTTATTATCAAACAATTAAAAACAAATCAAACTCACCTGCCGTCCCAAGCAATATTGAGAATAAAAATGAAGAAACTCTATCAAATCGTAAACCATTTCGTAAAGTCACACCAAATTTTCCGAATTCTTCTGCCTTATCACCTGAACAGCAACCGCAAGAAAAAACTAATACCGATGACAACAGTGAAAACATATTGACCGCTATTACAAAAATAATAATCAACGCTATAAAACCATATTTATCACAAATAATGAAACATTTAAGTTCGTTAGTAACCTCCTTCTTTACAAATGGGCCTTAGTGTAAACAACAGCCCATCGAATGTTACTAAATCCTTCCCCACCCGTTATAATAAATATGTTTATTTTCATTATTCTTTCTACAGTCCTAATGATACTATATTATTTTACTATGGCCACTGAAATAAAAAAAATAAATATGTTAAACTGGAATGCTTATGGCATTTTTTCTCAAAAAAAAGAATTTAAAATATTTCTTGAATTAAATTCCATCGATATAGCCTGTATATCTGAAACACTCCTATAGTAATATTAAATTTAATCTACCAGGCCATGTAATTCTGAGAAGAGACAAGAACAGTTCGACAGTCTCTGGCGGAGTACCTCTCATCATAAAAAATAATATCTGTTTCTCTGAAAATTTTATTCTCGACATATCAAATATCGAATTGATATCCATCCGTCTAAACTCAACCCCCAGCACTGTTATCACAGCCGTACATAAGCCACCAAATAAAAAACTCAAAGAAGAAGAAATTATTAAATTATTACCTCCCAATGAACATACTTTAGAATTAGGTGATATAAACTGTAAACATATATACTGGGGGTGTCGCAAATCTAACTCGAATTGTATTAAATTACTAGACATTTGTTCTAGACATAATATTAAAATCACAGCACCTCCTGTACCTACATTTTTTAGAAAAGGGTGTACGCCAGGCATCTTAGACATTATGCTATCGACAAATATCAGCCTACCTGTAACAACGAAAACAATAGCCGCTCTAAATTCGGACCACATCCCAATATTAATTCAGTTCTCAACCGAAGCTCCTGAATTTATCACTCGAATTTCCATGATTAAAGGATTCAATAACTGGTATATGTACAAACAATTGATGGAGGAAAATATTTGTTTAAGAAAAAAAAATCCAATAAATACATGAAATTGATGAAGCCATAAAACAATTTACAGAAAACATATCAAAATGCATAAATGAGTATACAGTAAAACCATTCCACAAAAAAAGAAACAGTTTTTTTAAAAACGTTCCAAATTCTATTCTATTAAAAATAAAAGAAAAAAATTCTGCTAGAAGACAGTGGATACGAACCAAAAATCCAAAATTCAAAAAAAAAATATAAGACTTAAGATAAACTTAAGACGTACTATCAAAACAGAATTAGAAAAATTCACATTATCAGAATATGTGAATACAAACCTGAAACCAAATGATCAATCCCTATGGAAGGCCACGAGACGTCTATTAAACAAATACGAAAAAGTTTCAAGCCTATTAGAAAATGGTGGTTTAATCATCAGCGATGTGGAAAAAGCTGAAGCATTTGCAGACTATTTCGAAAAAACATTTTCAATCCCTACAAGTGAAATAGGTTTGTCAAGGAGAAATTCAGTATATGATGAGATCGATGAATTTGTAGCATTAGCACAAGCAACAGCACAACGTCCACTGAAATATACTACTCCGATAGAAATATGCGAACTTGTTACAAGACTTAAACAAAAAAAAAATCCTGGTCATGATCTAATTCCACTAAACAATCACCGCGAAAAGCTATCATTTTAATAACTTCAATTTTCAATAGTTGTTTGCGGACTGGTTATTTTCCTAAAAACTGGGAAAAGGCTGAACTGGTAGTTATTCACAAGCCAGGAAAAAACGCCAAACAAGTCAGTAGTTACAGACCTATAAGCCTCTTCCCAATAATAGGAAAACTTCTGGTATCAGTTATAAAAAGGCGCCTAACTTCTTTTTTTCAAGAAATAAACATTATTCCAGATTTTCAATTTGGATTTCAGGTCAGTCATTCCACAGCACACCAACTATCAAGACTAACAGAATTTACTGTAAACGGTTTTGAAATGATAAAACACACACTTGTCACATTTTTAGATTTTCAACAAGCATTTGACAAGGTATGGCATCAGGGTCTCTGATACAAACTGAAGTCACTAGATACTCTAAAATATCTTTATGATATTAATAATATATAATAAAAAGAGCTTTATTTTATGCAATTTAACAATTTACAATTCTGTAACATAATTGTATAAGTACATGTTTTGCTATAAAACAATTCACACTACAATTTCATTCAATAAAATTAAAACAGAATACTTTTTAAAACTGTAGGAAAAACTGACAAAAACCTACTCAGAAAAAGAAAAAAAAAAATAAATAAATAAAAAATAATAAACTAATAATAATAATAATAAAATAAATAAATGAAAAATATATACAATAAGCTAAAGTTTTGGGCATTAAAATTAATTACTATTTAAGAACAAATTAATTCTTACAATACTTTGATTTGCAAAATTTAAATTTTAACTAAAACTAATAAATTCTAAGTATGTCTTATTAATTTTTTTTTTTTTTTTTTTTTTTAATTTTTTTTTTTTTTTTTTTATTTTAGTAGTATGTGTTTAGTTCGTTTGTGTACGTATCTTCTTAAGGTTAGCTTATTATATTTGCCTATTGCTTGTATTATGGGATTGTCTGAGTTTATTGTTGAGTTGAAAAAGTTCTGGGTCTGGGAGTAAATAAACTGTTTAATTGTTTGAAAACCTAGATCGTGCAACATGTCAGTTATTTTTGTGTATCTTGGGTAGTCGTTAATGATTCTCAGGCATTGGTTTTGAATTCTCTCTATTTTTTTGTAATTGGAGTCACATGTGGAGCTCCATACCGGAGAGGCGTATATTAGTAATGGTCGAATGACTGATTTGTATAGAATAATTTTGTTGCGAGTTGATAATGGGGATCTTCTTCGGAAATATGGTGACATTGTACTGATAAGTTTTTTGGCTTTGCAGCATTTATTATTAATATGGGTTGTGAAAGTTAAACGTTTATCTAATTCGAGACCTAGGTAGGTAACAGTTTGTTCCCAAGGGATTCGAATTTTATTTAGAATGATATGATCCGCTATTTTAGGTCTTCTTTTTGTAAACAGTATTGCTGCAGTTTTGTTTTCATTTATTTGAATTTTCCATTTTTTATAATATTTATTGAATTTGGAGTATAATGATTTTAATCTATTTTCTATTGTATCTATTCTGTAGGAACTAGTGTAAATGGCGGTGTCATCTGCGTAAAACGATCTTTCAACTGAAGGAAGAGAAGGAAGGTCGGATATGTACAGGTTAAAGAGAGTAGGGGAAAGACAGGATCCTTGGGGAAGACCAGCTGATAGGGAATATTTAGATGTTGTGGTATTGTTGATCGTGATTTGAAAGGATCTATTAGAAAGGAATGAATGGATAATATGAATGATGTAGGGTGGGAATTGGTAAGTGATGAGCTTGTAAATTAGTCCGTTATGCCATATTGTGTCAAAAGCCTTTTCGATGTCTAATAAGATCATCCCTGTATGTTTTTTTTTCATTAAAACCTGCTGTGATAAAATCTGTCAATCTGGCTAATTGTGCCACTGTAGAATGGTGGTTTCTAAAACCAAATTGTTCATTAACCATGATATTATTGTCAGATATGAAATTGTTTAACCTTTTCAAGAATATTTTTTCAAATATTTTTGAAATAATGTTAAGAAGACTGATCGGTCTATAGTTAACGGCTTCTGATGGGTCTTTATTTGGTTTAGGTATTGGTATAGTTTTTGCTGTTTTCCAGGAAGCAGGGAAATGTCGGAGGCGGAAAATGGAATTGAAAATTTTTGTCAGGAACATTATTGATTTCTTACTGAGATTTTTAATAACTATTGTAGGAATATTGTCTTCGCCCGGAGCTTTCTTAGTTTTTAGCTTTTTTATAATATGAATTATTTCTTTTGGTGCTACGGAAGGGAAGTTAGATGGTACCTTTTGTTGAAGATATTTATTTATAGTTTTGTTTACAGAGTGATTGTGGTGGGGTGAGCCAAAGTCTTTGGTGATTTGAGATGTGGAAATAAAATATTCCGCTAGTAGAGTTGCTTTGCTATTATCAGAGTAGGCAAATCCATCCGGTATTTTAAGGGGAGGTATACATTGAGAGCGATTTGTAAAAATGCGGTGGAATTTCCAAAGAGATTTGTCTCCAGGTTTTATATCTTTTAGAGTTTGGGCCCAGTTGTGATTTTTCCAGTCATTTAATTTCATTTTTACGAATAAATTCAGTCTATTCATTATTATTTTGTGTATTGGGTTGTTGGAACTTTGATACTTTTTTCTGATTTTATTTTTTAATTTGATGAGCATTTTTAGGTGAATTGGGAATTTTTCGTAAAATTTATGAGATATTTTTGGAATAGTGGTTGATATAGCTGATTTAATTGCTGAGCTGAATTTATTTATATTGTATTCTAAGTCAGAGGAGGATGTAATTTCGGGGTTTATTTCTATTTCTCGATCAATAGTTTGTCTAAATATTTGCCAGTTTGCATTTTTAAAATTTACTCTCGAAGCTGTGTTGTTTTTATTAACTTTGGAGTTTACCCGGAAGATCACAGGGTTGTGATCCGAAGAGAGACATGGTAGAGAGACTAAACGAGAGATATTGATATTTTTAGAAAGAGCTAAATATATAATACTCGGTTTAAAACGGCTTTGAGATGGAATATATGTGGGTTCTGAGGGGCTATGGAGTTCTATGTTGTGTCTTGATATAATATTTAAAAGTGTTTTCCCCCATTTTTGTTGTTATTATGACAGTTCCACTGTTTATTTTTGGCATTTAAGTCGCCGAAGATGATAAAATTGTTACTAATATTAAATAATTTAATTAAGTCTGGCGTATGTAGTTTATTAGGAGGAATATAGGTAGCGATGATTGCGGTAATTTTATTATTTATTCTGAGTTGAATGGCGACAGCTTCGACGTGAGTAAGGCCATCTACCGGGAGATATGTGTGACTAATGTCTTGGCGGGCTAATATCATAACTCCCCCGCCCTGCCTGTTACGATCTTTCCGGTGTATTTTGTAACCCGGAATTAAAAATCTGTCACCTGGGGCTAGTCGAGTCTCACTTACTGAAACAATGTCCGGTTTGTTTTCGAGTAGAAATTGATTAAATTCTATTGAATTACCTTTTATGGTTTGGGCATTCCACATACAGAATTTTATTTTATCGTTATTTGTTACCATTTACGATAAAATTGAGTTTGCTTATATAAGTGATTAAGTAAATAACATAAAATAATAATAACAGAAATGAGGAGAAATGTTTACGAGTTTGTTTATTATTTATGTTTATAGTACAGAGATACTGTAAGTAGTTTGTTTTGTACGAGACATATTTCAGTATCGCTTTAGTATCTGTTAGGTAAAGGACTGTAAGTTGTGTAAAGTAAAAATATTTATTTAGACGTGCGAGTGTGTAACTGTAACAAGTTGGTGTACTGTTGTTGTTATGAGTGTAGGTTGTGATGGTAGAATTAGAGAAGCCGAAGTTCGTAAGTAATTCTAAAACATTTATGATTATAACATATTTAAACATATAATTATAAAATATATTAGTATTTGTTATATCTACCATTAATCAATAAATGATAACAATCCTTCTATTAAAATAAAAACTTTTGACATTCCGTCTTCAGCATTTTTTAGTTTTGTCATCGTATTTTTAAAATTTGAAATTATTTTTCCAATGTTAAATGAGCTAAAAAAGTTTTTAATTTCTTTAAAACAATCAGAGAACGAAGGCTCCTGATTTTGATGGTCTTTCGATGAGAAGGTGTTTGAAGGCCACTGAGATTTTGGGTTCGGGAGAGTTGGGAATGCTTCTTTAGTTGCTTTGAAATTTTTTCGCGGTGCTGCTTTTATCGTGGGGTTTTTCTTGCTTAGTTGCAATTCCATGTTTCTTGCGAATTTTATACAGTTAGGTGAGTTTGAAAAATGTTCTTCAGAGCAGTTGATACATTTTGGTTTAAATCCGTCAATGAGTGCGTTGGGGCAGTCTTTTGATAAGTGATCTCCTGAACATTTGAGACACTTGGGTTTTTTAAAAGAGTTTCGTGCTACGTGATTAAATTCCTGGCATACGTAGCATTGCGTGATTATTTTATTTGACCTGTATTTTTCCCATTTTATTACTAGATCGCAACAATAGTTTATTTTATTTATTTTATTTAATTGCTCTTTATTTTCTAAAATTACTATTGCTAATGGAAGTTTAATTAGTCCTGTTTCAGTTTTTCTTTCCATTTGGTATATTTTGTACACCTGAAGGCCTTGGTTTTTAAGGTTTTCTGTTATCTCCTCGATAGGGAATTCTGGGGGAAATCCTTTTAGAACTAATTTAGGCTTTATTTCGCTTTTAGGAGTATATGAGTGAAAATCTAAATTGTTTTCTTTAAAAATATTTTTAATTAGTGAGAAATCCTGGCTATTGAATGTATAAATGCTTGTTTTATTTCCGTTATATTTTACTTTTATTTCTTTTACTTGCGTTTTTATAGCATTAATGGTTTCTTTAATGTTATTAAACGGGCTGTTTATTATGATAGGTGGATATTGATTGTTGATTTTACCTTTATTGTTTATAGATGTAGATAACTCCGAAATTTCATCCTCATCCATATCAGACAGTATGTCGTAGCAGTTTGCCACGTCAATATTATATTGTACAGCATCACCTCTTTTCCGTTTGATATTTCTATTTGATGTTGATGTTGATGGTCCTGGTGGTTCATCCATTGTATTTTCGGCCCCTCCTCCAAGGGCTTTGGAATGGGTTATTAACTTCGTAAAATTAATAAGAAAAACGAAAAACTATAATGAAAAGTAAAAATGTCTTAAATAAAAGAAAACTAAAAGAAAACGTAACTATATAACTTGGACTGCACTCTGTTCACTACGGCTGCTACAGCGAGACTATATGTCTTTATGATATTCTAAATTCCTTTCTCAACGAACGTACTTTCACCGTCCGAATTAACAACACTATCTCAACCATTAGACCTATCAGTGCTGGTACTCCACAAGGATCAGTTCTATCTCCTATTCTCTTCAACTTTTATCTTCACAATATCATACAAGTGTCTGAAAACTCTATGTTTGCTGATGACACGCCAGTTTTTTCTCTACACGAAAATATAACACTAGCCAGAAATACGCTCCAAACTCACCTAAATGAACTAGAAAAGTATCTTAACAAATGGATGATAACCCTAAATATTCAAAAATGCATTGCCAAAATGTTTACCCTCAGACGGCCAACAGACCCACCGTAACTGGTTCTAAATGGTAACAGACATCCGTGGAATCCATCTAATGAGGCAGTGAAATACCTTGGTGTTCATCTCGATCGCCGCCTTACCTGGAATCACCACATCAATATTAAACATACATAAACCTACGCAAGGCTAGCAATGCTGTACCCGATGATAAATAGAAAATCCAGTATTAAACCAAATATAACTATTTTAATCTACAAAAAAATACTAAGGCCAATAATGATGTACGGTTGTGAAGTGTGGGGTGCTGCATCCTCTACTAAACGGAAAAAATTATAATCTTTCCAAAACAAGGTCCTGAGCATTGCTGTAGATGCTCCCTGGTTTGTAAGAAATAGTCAGCTACATCGTGAATTAGGCATTGAATCAATTGACGATTTCATAAAAAAATGCTTCACCAGGTTTCATAGCAAGTTACCTGCTGTTAAAGGTGCAGTAGCTTTCAACATAGGAGCTCAAACAACATCCCGCAGATTGAAACCAAGACTTACGGAAGACGTCCTGATCCATTACTATTTCATTCAGTATTTACTTTTTCGTTTCAACACCAATTACTGTTCTTATTACTACGATTTGATTGTATTACTTCATTAGTTCTATACTTTATTTATTTATTTTTTCCTTATTATTATTTTCTTGTGTTTACACTTGTCTGTTATTTTGTATTATTAATTTTTTTAAGTGCTTGATTTTACCAGTATATTACTATTATTATTTTTTTACTCTATTTTATTTTATTATTTATTTATTTTTTCTCCCCATTTGATTATCATTAGTATTTTATTTATTTATTTTTTATTGTATTTTTTACGTATATTCATTTTTTTTTGTTATTATATACTTCCTCTACAGTTACAATTACTCCAAAATTATTAGAAAACTTATCTGTAATGGGTGTCTCATGCAGGAGACTATACCCTCCCTTCTACTATTTGTAACTCATTATTAATATTGTTAAATCACCAATGTAAGGCTTACTAGGCCGAACTGGAAATAAAATAATATAAAAAAAAAAAAAAATTGGATTAGTACACCGGGAACATCTCATTTATACGACACCAGCTTGACGTGTTTTTTCATTCATTACTTTTTTAGGATAATTAAAAATAATTACTATATAATAATATAAATTACTATAAACAATTACCCATTATTTAATCGTCAGAAACGATCTAACTCATTATTTTTATTGAATCGATATGATACATATAAAATAAATAGTGAAAAATTAAACCTTATTAAAAAAAAAATAAAATAAAATCGGAACCACGGATAATGAAGGTCCACTGTACAGTATTTTCCTTATGGTTGTCACTTGAGTGGTTTTATTTTACCTTTTTTAAATTCTATTGTTTATGTAAATCAGGTTGTCTGCTTAAGTGATTCAGACTTTTTTCCTCCTAGATTGGTCATTCGTCCCACTGTGCACCGGTCGGCCCATGAGGAACTAGGCATTCCCACTTTTTATTTTTACTTAGTTACTTCATGCGATTGTACATGTAAGCATCAATGATGCTGTTGATTAAGTTCTTTACTGCTCTTAAGGACGTGGCAACAGAGAGCTACATCGTGGATTTAGCACTTTTTTTGGCAAGGTCATCGGCCTTGTCATTTCCAGTTATTCCTACATGGCTGGGGATCCACTGCAGCACTGTGTTCCATCCAATCGTGATAAGCTGTTCTACTGCCACGCGAAATTTAACACTGCGTAAGCAGTCGGTTGGACTATTGGTGCTTAGTGCCAGTATAGCTGCTTGGAAATCAACAAAAAATACAGCATTATGCGGGTGCATGTTAATGGTGATTTTTTTTTTTTTTTTTTTAGACCTTTTATTGAGTAATTATTAAAATCTGCCACAAATCTGGGCAATAAGTAATATAGATAGCATATGATTAAATTCACACATTATGTACAAAGAGAAAAAAAAAACAGACAGAAAGAACTTCCTATACATAAACAATATACATATAAATAAAATGAAATACTAGAATAATAAGAGGAAACATTGAGTAAGTAAAAATAAATAAATAATAAAAATAAAAATAACGATAAATTAAATTAAAAGTTAAAACTACATTCATACTTTATTTACAATACACACTCATCCTAGGGATCTCCCAACCAACCCTGCCCCTCCACTCATGGAAGGACAGGCCAGGTACAGAGAGGTCCCAGCTCTTCTCTCTCAGCTGCGTCACTGGTGTTAAAGAAAACCCAGTGGAGGCTGAGTGAGAAAGCACTGTACAGTCACTCAGGGCATGAGTAGAGAAGCTGGCCAGTGCCATAACTCCAAAATAAATACATTTTTACAATAGATGTCGGGGCCACTGCCGTTTTAATCTGCGAGGGGGGTTATCAGAGTGTGTTAAACAGGATAGAAAGAAATGGTTGCGATGGAATTTTAAAAATTTAAAAGGTATGAGGTCGAGGAAGTATGGTACGAGGTGTGATCAGAAAGTTCCAGGACTGAATTTTTATACATTTATTCATACAACATACAGGTTATTCAAATTTGTCTCCTTCGAAGTACTCCCCTTGGGAAGCTACACACTTTTCCCACCGGTGTTTCCACTGATCAAAGGCCCCAGAAAACTCTTCTTTTGTAAAGGTGTTTAGCAGCTCCGTTGTTTTTCCTTTAATTTCGTCAACTGTTTGAAATCTTCGTCCTTTCAGGTGTCTCTTGAGCTTCGGGAAAAGAAAAAAGTCGGCTGGAGCCAGGTAAGGTGAGTAGGGGGGCTGAGGAATGACAGTTATTGCGTTTTTTACACAAAAGTTACGGATAACTAATGCAGAATGAACAGGAGCATTGTCATGGTAAAGGACCTAATCACCACTTTGCCACAGCTCAGATCTCTTTCTTCTCACAGCATTACGCAATTTTCTGAGGGTTTCAAGATAAACAAAACGATTAATTGTTTGACCTTGTGGAAGGAATTCATAGTAGACAACACCTTTACAGTCAAAGAAAACCGTAAGCATGACCTTCACATTTCATTTGACTTGGCGTGATTTCTTGGGTCTTAGAGAACCTTTTAATGTCCATTGTGATGATTGGGCTTTTGTTTCCACTTCGTAACCAAAAACCCATGTCTCGTCTCCCGTAATGACATGTTTCATTCATTCAAGCTATCGTCCTCATTTGCCTTTTGAAGAAGTTCCTTAGAAACATGAGTTCGGTGTTGTTTTTGGTCTTCAGTCAACAGTTTTTTTTCAAAATAAAGATGGGAAAAGCGGCTGGGCCAGATGGGATTGCACCCGAATTTATAATGTATGGGGGAAATGACCTTGTCAAGTGCCTCCAAACATTGTTCCAAAAGGTTTGGGATCTCAAAAGGATACCAATAGAATGGGAAAACAACATCATTATCCCAATCCATAAGAAGGGAAGCCAGAGTGTATGTGATAATTACCGTCCCATTTGTCTGTCATCGGTGGTATACAAACTATACACTCGGATCTTGGAACAAAGATTAGGGAAATTGGTGGAAAAGGATTTGGAAGAGGAACAGGCAGGTTTTAGGCCCGGTAGGCAGACACAGGATCATATCTTCTCCTTGAATGATTGTTGAGAAGGCATGGGATAGAGGAAAAGTAGTATACCTCGCTTTCTTGGATTTACGGTCGCCTTTCGACCACGTTCCTAGACAGGAAATATGGGCTGCATTGGAAGATAGGAGAATCCCACAAAATCTTATAAGTTCCATCAAATCAGTTTACCAAGACCCAAAGGGAGTAATAAGGCTAGCCGGGCACTGAGTCCAGGTCATTCCATTTCTATAAGGGAGTCAAACAGGGTGATAGCCTGAGCCCCCTACTGTTCATAATTTTTATGGATTCAATTTGGAAATTCTGTAAAAGGAGGACACCCAGAGCAATAGTGGGATATTTGAATATGACTCCAGTGTTGGTACAGGCATTGTTGTGTGCAGATGATGTGGTATTGGTTGCGGATACTGCTGAATCTCTCCAGGTCGCTGTGGATGAGTGGCAAGAAGAACTGCAACTAAGAAGCATGCAGATCAATGCCTCCAAAAGCAAGGTGATGTGTGTTGGGCGAAGGAACAATGATCTAAGAATCACTTGCAATGGAGAGATCCTTAAGCAAACCGATACTTACTGCTACCTGGGAACAATGATCTATAAGGATGGAAGAATAGACCAGGAGATTATGAATAGAGTCCAAAAGGCCAACGGAATATTCTACCAAATATCCATGACACTTATTGGAAAACAGGAGTTGAGCAGGAAAGCAAAGATTCTGCTTTTTAAATCAGTTTTTCTCCCAGTACTACTGTATGGATCGGAAAGCTGGACATTCTTGGACCGCCATGCTAGCAGAATAGTTTCTGCGAAAATGAGATTCCTACGGAAAATATTAGGAAAAACCAGGCGAGACCGAATAAGGAATGAAAGGGTCCGAGGTGAACTAGGAGTTAGATCCGTTCTGGATACGATCAAGGAAAGAAAATTGAAGTGGTTTGGTCATGTTAACAGAATGGGAGATGATCGTAAGGCCAGATGGCTATTAGAAGCAAGACCGGGAGGAAGGCGTCCTCAAGGCAGATGTATGCAGACTTGATTGAGAGAATTGGCGCAGCAAGAGGAAGCACCATGCCGGAGATGAGAAGGCTTACACAGGACAGGGACCGTTGGACAAGATGGTCAGAGGATGCTACTCCACGCTTAACAGCACTCAGGAGATAGTGAGAAAAGAAGAAGAAGAAGTCAACAGTTTTTGCACAAACTCTGCTGCAACACGACGCATTTGAAGTTTTTCAGTTAAAATTTCCTGACATGACTCAAATGAAATGTTACACTCTTCTGCCATTTCACGGATTGTTAGTCGACGGTCTGATCGTACGAGAGCGTTCACTTTAGCAACATTGTCATCATTGATTGACGTTGAAGGGCGTCCGGAACGAGCATCGTCGTCTGTGGATGTTCGGCCATCTTTAAACCTCTCGAACCACTGATGGCAGCATGATCGGCTTAGAAATTCTTCATCAAAAGCCTCTTGTAACATCAAAAAGATTTCAGAAAACGTTTTGTTCAGTTTCACACAAAACTTCACACAAACACGTTGCTCTTCTTTCACATTCATTTTCATAAAATAGCCAAACTCTATAAAACTAACCTCAAACAAACTGTGCTAATGTTACTTTCAGTGATGCTATGATTGATCTGCAAACACAGCTGTGCTCCTGTTGAGTCAGGCAATACAATGCTGCCAACCGCATCGCTGTGAGACATTGCATTCCCATAGTATATAAAAAGTCCTGGAACTTTTTGATCACACCTCGTATGTTGAGATCATTGTGGAGGGTTTTATTTCATCCATAGTAAGGAGCATTCACTATAGTTCGGAGGACTTTGGATTGGAAGGATTGAATGCGTTTGATATTCGACTTTTTAGCTTGCCCCACAGTTCAAGTCCATAAGTCCAAATAGGTTTAATAATGGTTTTTTATATGAGAAGTTTGTTATCAACGGAATGATGAGATGTACTGTTTAATAGTCTTTACAGTTGGCTGAAGCGAATGGTGATTAATTTGGTGACAGCCTCCTGGATTGCACTCCCTTCCCCGTCATAGCTACTTGCATTGGTCCCCACAGCGATGTAGCCATTAAAGTATCCGCAGTAACAGCGGTAAGCTCCGCTTGGTTCAGGTATGTAAGAGGCACCGGTATATACGGGGAGCCATTGATCTTTAGGATATGAATCGTACAAAGTTTCGTACAAGTTACAAGTTGCTTGTCTTCAGTTCTTGGGGAGACGTGCCATTCTTTCTGGCCTTAAGACTGAGCAAGTCAGTTGGGCAAGAGGTAAGGAGGTAATGATTGCCACATAACTCTGAATTAGCGCAGGATCGTCTAGGCTAAGATTTTTCTTTTCTTCTAGTGCCAGGGTATGTATTATAGCGGAAATTTTTGTCTTCAAGCGTCCTGACGCTGGCTTATAATTATTCCAAAATTTTCCGTCTACCCTTTTGGCTCGTTCCCGAAACTTCAAGGTGTTCTTTTCTCCGCGAGCTTTCAGCGGTTCTATCCCTGCCTTAAGTTGTATAACAGTGATAGGGGTTGATTTCGCTCCTCCTGTCATGATTTTTACAGCGTTATTTTGTACTACATCATATTTTGTTAGTTTGCCTGTGTTGCTTGAGATGAAAAATTCGCTTGCATATTCTATGACAGGTCTAACATAAGTTTTGTACGCAGTACATAGAACATCTTGCGTGGCACCCCATTAATTAGCTGTCAATTGTTTTAATTGATTCTTCCGTTTTTTGGGTTTTCCCTGTATTTGTATTAATATGGTCTTTCCAAGATAACTTTGTGTCCAAGGTCACTCCACAATATTTTGAGAAAGAAGCTCTTTGAAGAGTTATACCGTAAATAACGTTTATTGGGTAAATCTTTGTAGACAAAATAAATAGTTAGAATTTAGTCTTTTCTGTATTGACTTCCATTTTTTTTTTTATTAGCCTATTTTCGACGTGCGCCATTGCAGTATTCAGCGTATTCTGATGTGCTTCCACGTTGCTGCTGGTAGCCCAAATTATAAAATCGTCCGCTAAGAAGAGACAAGACACGCCATGCGCTTTTTTAATATAATTTTTAAAGTCGTCAATCGTTACGTTGGACAAGATACAGCTCAAGACTGCACCTTGTGGGATACCCTGCTTCAGTTGTTTGTACGACGACGTAGAATTTTGGAATTTACACTTTATGTGCCTTTGAGATACGAAACTTCGGATCCATTTCATCGTGTTACTTTGTACACCCAGCCGGTCAAGCTTCTTAATGAGCATAGATTGCCAGACTTAGTCGTATGCAGAGCTCTGAAGTCGATGAGTACTAGAGTGGACTGTTTTCGATGGAAGCCATCTTTGACTGCTTGGGTAAATTTGATAATTTGGTCTATCGTCGACCCTCGCCTTGGAATCAAGGAGCTCTTGGAGCCTTCGTTCTACCATTTTTTCGCTGTTTTGCAGTCTAAAACTTTTTTGTTCTTCTTAAGTAGGGGTATTACTTCCGCTTTTCTACATTGGTAAGGTTTCTACTTTGGTCCACGTCAAGTTTATAAGCTTAAGAAATGCATTTTATGAACTCCGGGGAGATCGCTGGGCCAGCCGACTTGCTTTTTGGAATTCCTCCGAGGTAAAATTGGCGTAAAAAGTTTCATATTCATCTGCGGTAGGGCAATACTGCTTTTCACTGACTAGTAATTAAGACATGTCGTTAGGTGTGATATATAGTAGTATGCGTACTGCGGAATAGGTGCCTGCACAGGGGGTTTGCAACCTTGTGAGGGCAAGTTAGCAATTTCCCATTTACGGTTACTGGTTCCCATTTCCTGGTACATTTGTCGTTGGCCAAAAAGCTTCTATATTTTTTTCTATTTTTTGTACAATTATCGCTTTGTAAAGGATTGCTTGAGCCATCCTCAATTTATTGCAGCCCTCCAAACATTTTGAGCCTCGGCTTTCTGTCTGCATTTGTTCCTTTCAATCTTTAGTGCTTCTAGATCTTCGTTCCAAAATGGCTTGTAATCTCTCACTTGGCCTGTTGGTATGCTTTTTAAGGCAGCTCTAATTATCCCCTCAGTGAATCTGGTGGTGGATTTATCAGGGTTTTCATCCACTAACGACTCTTGGACATAGTTTTTAACCAGGTTAGTGAACAGATCCGCTATTTGGATTTCAACTGGATAAGCGTTTAACTTGAAATCCACATACAAGACAAAAACCACAGGAAACTGCTCGTCGTTTTCGACTTCTTCAACATTTACAAACGTATAAACCTTCCGATTTACTACAAAAGACTCATTTACATGACAGTTATTAGATCTATTTGGACATATAGTGTTGAGTTTTGGGGCTTGACTAAACCTTCTATAATTTTATCGATCCATCTGGTTTGGTTTAAGTTTCTAACCAGAAACAATATATGAATGATTGGCAAACCACGTTTCTGACACTCAAGACTATACATTTAAATCATTATTGTTTTAAACCTTCCTAAAACTTTGAAGATGTTGTTTGGTATAGTTTTACTATTGCAAACTCTGTTGCAGAATCGCACTAGTCGCATCGATTTTAAAACTGAACCACATATTTATCGCTTTTTTATAGCAATAAAATTAAAAATCTTTAAATTTTATTATTGCTAAACCTTCCTTGAACTATGAAGATGATGTAGTCAAAATTTGGTATAGATTGGTTCTGCAGTTTTCGTGGTTAATGATCACAAACGAAAATTGGGCTGTCATACATATCAATCATATGATTGATTCATTTCTCAAAGCTAATACTGCAGTTGAATAAATGCGTGAACCTAAGTAAAAATTATTGAAAGGAAAATAAAGAGGATTATTGGGAATCTGATTATGAGAATAAATAAGTGAGAGGGTCTCCTATTAATTAATTTTAGTTTTGTTTTTCTTTAAATAGAGGAACATAAATTTAAATTGTAGCGAAAGATCTATGTTATTTGGCTGAAGCAACAATTAAGGGAGGGCCTTGACAGGGATAACTTAATATAGAGCTTTAGCTCCTAGACTTCGGCCCTATATCCACTTCCACGACCTCCAGCAACATTTATCTATTTAAGTATCACTTTTACTTGATTTTTAAATCAAGTTTCTAAAGTCGGAGATAGAGAACTTTACTTAAAAATTTGATATAAGTTTTATATATTGTATTGTACGTAGAAAATTAAAAGGAAGCAAATAATAGATAGAATAATTGGATGTGTTTGTACATTGTAGTATAAAGTTTATAAGAAATAAAATGAAATGAAAATAAATTTTATTTTGGGGCCATTGCCCCATAAGAATAATAATATAATGAACAATAATAATAACGACCTAGTTGCCGTATATTTAATTAAGGACACAATACAAGCAAGAAAAATATAATTAAAATTAAATTAAGGAATTTAAAAGAAAATTAAATTACAGTATAAAAGTAATATTACATGTTATAAAATATCATACGAAAAGACAAATTATATCTTAAGTTTAAGAATTTAAAATAAGCTACAAAAGCAAAAAATAAGTGGATCAAAAATCAATGAAAAAATACAGTTCACAAAGCTAAACAATATATATTATCCGGAGAAATAATGTATCTTGTCTGATAAAATAATATAGGTTATGCTCAAAATAATTATACAAATTTAATGCGATAGTACAAAAATAATACTGTAGAAAAGCAATATTATATTCTGAATATTTATATTTCATTTAAAAAAATATTTTCTTGATTGATTATCTCTATTAGATTGAATATCTAACAGCAAACAAAAAGTCAGAATATAAAGCTACTATGAGTAGAGGAATGGCGACTGATGGGAGGGAGTTCTGGAAAAAAAGAAACGTCGGTTTTGCGGGAACTCACTGATGACTTTAATGTTGATACTTTAAAGATATAGGCAGGTGATTGAAAGGAGAGTGATTTGTAAAGGAACGAAACAAGGAAGTATTGTCTTCGGAAGAATGGCGTGGTGTCCCTAGAACGAATCTCAGGCAACACTTCATGATCTTCAATTTTGCATCCTGAGATGCAGAGAGACCTCCGTACACCACACTATCAAATTCTTCTTTTTTTTTTTTTTTTGAATGGTTATGGAGCTCACTATGAAATTATTGATATCTGGTTTGGGCTAAATCTGCAACATATGGAACATTAAGATCTTTATAGATAAGTATATTGGTGACAAAGTAAGGTGCATTGAGGATTATTTGAAGGATTTTGGATTGTAAGGATTGGATACGAGATGAATTGGATGGTTTAGTGGAGCCCCAAGTTTCAACTCCGTACGTCAAGATAGGCCTAATCACAGTCATGTATATTAGTCTTTTGTAATTAATTGGGTGCTTTGAACGTTTGTCTAGTAAATGTTGAAGTAGTCTGTAACGACAGGCAGCTTCTAGTCGTTTTAGTCTTGTATTTGGATTCCAATTCAAACGTTTGTCCAAGTGAAGTCCTAGGTAGCGGATCTGTTCAACAGGGATTAGTGGAATATTATTAAAGGAAACTGAAGGACAGGAAGTTGTGGGTTTACGACGCAGGGTAAAGGTTATTTGGTAAAATTTTCTTAGAATTTATCTTGATTCTCCAATTTTGACACCATTCTTGAAGGGTTAGGATATGGGATTGGAGTGTTTGGGAGGCAATGAAGGGATCATTGTTTACTGATAACACACATGTGCCATCAGCGTAAGTGGTGAGGACAGTGGTAGGATGATTTGGGATGTCAGCTGTGTACACCGTGTAGAGGATGGGGCCTAGGATACTACCTTGAGGAACACCGGCAGATTGGGTAAAGAGGGAAGAATAGGAATTTTTATGGTTTACTCTGAAGGTTTTATCACTCAGATAGGAACGGATAATTAGGAAGTATGTTGAAGGAAGGAATTTGCGGAGCTTGTAAAGCAGTCCTGGGTGCCAGACTTGTCAAAGTGGGCCTGTTCCACGTCAAGAAAGGCTGCCATGCAGTACATTCCGCGCTCCAATGCGGAGGAGACAACGTCCACCACACGATAGCATTGCTGGATGGTGGAGTGTGATGTTCGGAATCCTAACTGGTGATCTGGGATTACATGATGGGAATCTAGGACAGGATACATGCGTCTTAAAATTAGTTTTTCAAGGAATTTGCCCATGATTGGCAAAAGGGAAATAGGACGTTATGAGGATGGAAGCTCAGGTGGCTTTTTGGGTTTTAGAATTATTTTAACTATGGATAATTTCCAGGATTCAGGAAAATATGTGGTACGGAGCACAGCATTATACGTCCTAACATTGGTATGTTAGGAATAGGATGGCTTTCCGAGGAAGGAGTTTAAGGATATGGGATGTAATTAGGTCGTGTCCAGGGGCTTTGTTTGAAGGTAGTCATTGAATAATGTTTGATATTTCAGAAGAATGGAATGCTTTAGGAGGAGGAGACATTTGAAGTGGAATATTTAGTTCTGCTTTTATATATTTCAAGTGAGTAGGATTAACGATATCAGGATGTGGAAGTTTGGAAAAGGTGCTGGCCGAAAATAAGCGATTTTTTCCGTCAGATTTTGACCTGGTTTGGGATTCGGTTAGCAAAGGATGATTGTGATTTTTGAAGTTCAGAAGTTTTTTGTGGTATTCCATAAGGATTTCCCGGTGGTATTATGGTTTTCTGCAGAGTCTTGTAATTCTTTAATTCTTTATTTTTTAATTTCTGACTTAAGTTTATTTGTAACCTATCCTTCCATAGTAAGCTCCATAACCACTCAAATCCACTAGTCTCCCAACTTGCTTCCCTCTCCATTCCCGATAATCCTCCGAGGCGTCTGAAAAGAAGATGGCCTAGAGACCTTTTAGTGTAGATATTATTGAAGTGCTACTAGTGAGTAGTTCTTCACAAGTTATTTACATGCCAATGAATTCACTATCAACACATTTACTTAATGTATATTTTTTTGTACAGTTGTAAATATCAATAAATGAGAAAAAAAAAAAAAAAAAAGTTTATTTGTTAGTTTACATTAATTATTTTTATCTGAAGGATATCCGGTCCTATGCCACTTTGCTCGCGCTCTACGTTTTTCTCTTAGTAAGTCGCGAATATGGTGTGGCAAGTTAGTCTGAAGAGAATTAAAATTTGTTTTAATTAACACCTGTGTGAGGTGTTATCATTAATGCTGTTGGATTTTGATGTGGTAAGTTTATCTATGGCGGTGTCGATATTAGCGGTGGAGATTTGGGAAGAAATGAATGTATCGAGGATATCGGGATTTTTTAACAAGTAGGGTTTAATTGTGAAAGGACTGAATAACAGTTGGAGGTTGAAATACGGGATAAGATACTGCCACGGGAGTTGGATGTTCGACAACCCCATCGCTGGTGTTTGGCGTTGTAATTTCCTCCTACAATAAAGCGCGGTCCGAGAGATCGGAATAAGGAATAAAGGAGGTTATGAGAAAGGGAATTTCCAGTAGGGCAGTATACAGCTGAAAATATTAGATGGAAAGGACGAGTTGAAATAGATACAGAGGTGGATTGAATGGCGTCAATTGAAGTAGAAGAGACAAAGGAATGTGGTATTGATTTATGGATAAGGATTCAGGATCCACTATGGGAGGTGTTGTCTGGGTGATCAGATCTGTAAGTGATGTAGTCATGTATGTAAAAATGTGTCTGTTGAGTAATGTGGGTTTCAGTAAGTAGGGCAATATCTATTTAATTGTAGTGGAGAAATATTTCGAGTCCGTCTCGACAATAAAGTGACAGAAAGGGGCTTTTTGCTCATCTTGGGATGTTGAATGGGACTTCAGAAAGGACTCTTGTGGGAAGGGAAATGAGAGGTCTTATTGATCTTCCAGTTCTGTCAAGAATGATGAGAGGATGGAGTTGATATCTCTTGGATTTTGGGTTGGAGTTGGATGTGGAGGATTTGTTGGCCCGGAAGTGTTGGCTGGGGAGGGATCCCATCTTGGGATGTTAGTGTTTCTTTGGTCTTTGGAGGTTGAGTATGTTGTAAAGGACGTTTGGGAAGGAACTGGATGTTGAGTCTCAGGTGGTAGTTTTACCCGTAGGGGTAGTTGATTATGAGATAGGTGTTGACTTGGAGGTTGGAGGGAAGGGTGAGATTTGCGAATCAGAGCCTTAGATTGAGAGATTTGAGGCGTCTGAGTTCGATGTTTTTGTGGTCGATGCTGCTGCTGGTTTGTGGTGACGTTTGAATACGATGCTCAAGGTTCATTGTGGGGCAGATTGGTGACCGTTGAAGTTGAGGATTGATTTTCAGTGAGAAAAATTTGTTTTTTCTCACAGAGAGTTTTCAAAGATTCCTGTTGTTGACATTACGTCTACTACTCTTTTGTGTTTGATGTTTTATGGTCGCATTCTGTGTTCTTATTCTTTGGGTGTTTTTATATACTATGCAGCCTTTATAATTAGCGGGGTGATCGATCTTCTTTGCATAATACACATTTAGCAGGTGTGTCACGATTCTTGGAGCAGGTTTCTGTGGAATGGTCGCCAGCACAGGCGGATGGTAACAATATGTCTTTGTGTTCCCAAGGTTTTGGCACTTAGTACATTGTACTATTACTGGTCGCTGTCTTGGCTGCTCAAAACCAACTACTGAGTAAACAAGTCGGTTTATTTGAAAAATGTCTGTATTATTTTTTGCAGGCTTGAGATCTATGAAAAATAGCGGGATGGAGCACAACGGGATCTGTAGAATGGAGCACAACTGAAATGTTCTAAAATAAGTAAAACAAAAAAATATTGTGTTTACATTAAATAACAAAACATAAGGTTTAGTATTCCTTTGATTATGTGAAAATTTAGATAAAACGAGATTTGTAAATGTATAACTTCTTCATACACAATGGTCATGTAAATCAAAATAAAACCTTATGAATACTTCATCCGACGAGTTAAGGTGAAATCGGGGATTCTTCAAGCCAATGATAGATAACAGTGCATTTTAAATATGATAAAGAGATGCTTTAAGAATTTGCAGACTAATATGCAAAATTTAGTTGATAATGTTCAACCAAGAATCGATGAATTGAATGGAAATAATTAAGCACAAGATATAATGCAGTTTGTAAAAATTAGTAAAATAAGTTGTTTGCTTGGGTATATACAGACATGAAAATAGATTAAAGTCAAAACAATTAATACTTGAGATTTTTCAAAGAAGAAGTTATAAGTTTACAAATTATTACAGCCTAGTAAATGCTGAATTAACTCTAACCATGTCTTCTTCAGACTCTAAGGCATTCATCTAGTGAACTAAGACAAGAACTTCCTCCTCGAGTCGTCCTTAGTACAATGCTTGATTCCTGGAAAATTTAAACAATATTTGTTGTTTAGTTATTTGTGGCTCCCGAGCTAATCTGGCTCTTAAGCTATTATCTACAAGCCTTCGCCTCACAGTTTGTGGATTCGTCTCTATCCCATAAACACTTTTCAGTCGCTAAGCCAGCTGAACTGCAGAATACAGAAGATCTCAGAAGCTCTGTAAAATGAAATACCAAGCATTCTCAAGCCAATGTTGCTCTCGTTCGTCCTGAACCATGACATCTAGAATATGAATTAATCTCCTTGTACTTTTTTATTGCTTTGTGGACTGTAGTATCTGATTTACTAATAGAATGAGCTGCATAGCGGACACTGTGACCATCTTCAATACACGCTATTGTTTTGATAACTGCTACCATAATTTCCATTTTTCTAATCTAAAAGTTTAGTAATGAAATAAGCAGTAGTAAGAATTGCAGAAAAAAAAATCAAACAATTATAAATTTCTGTTGGTCAAATTAATTCATTTTAGAGGATAACAAAAAAATATGATGATACTTTTTTTTTTTTTTTTTTTTTTTTTTTTTTTTTTATTGGTATAAGTGTACAATCTGCCTCAGTAAAGGGCAATGGGTACAGAGATAAATGTATTCATTCATACCATATATACAAATGCACTCACACAAACACACACACACACACAACTAATAATAATAAAAAAAATATAATAAATGGTCTTCATAAAAATAAAACTAATAACTATTTACAATAATCAAAAATAAAACAAAATTAAATTAAAACTAGAATACAAAAAATATTTTACATTCATGCTTTATGTACAATACAAATACACTCAGCATGGGGAACCCCAAATCGAGCCTATTCGCCCACCTATTGGGAGTCAAGGCCAGACGCTTAGAGATCCCAGCGCTGCTCTCCAGCTGCATCACTGGTAATATCCAGTGGAGGCTGAAGGGGAGCGCTATGGCCACACATACTCAGGACTTGAGCGGAGAAGCTGGTCATTACCAGGACTCCGACGTAACTTCATACATTACAAAAGGTCTCGGGGCCATTGCCGTTTTAACCTTCTTGGAGGGTTATAAGGATGGTTATGACTGGATAGGGATTAAGCCAGAGGATTAGGATGATTTGATAGATTTTGATGAAATTTCGAGAATTTTGAAGGAATGAGATGAAGGACAAAAGGTATTTTTAGGTCATTATGTAGGGTTTTATTGGTAACATAATAAGGAGCATTGACAATTGTTCGGAGGACTTTGGATTGGAAGGATTGAATACGTTTGATATTGGATTGTCTTGCTGTTCCCCATAGTTCAAGTCCGTAGGTCCAAATAGGTTTTAATATTGTTTTATATATGAGGAGTTTGTTATCAACTGAGAGATGAGAATTCCTGCCTAGTAGTCTGTAAAGTTGGCTAAATCTCCTGTTTAGTTCTTGTCTTTTTAGTCTAGTGTGAGGGTTCCAAGTCAGTCTTTTGTCAAGATGAAAGCCAAGGTAGCGTACTGTGTCGGATATAGGTATATGGTAGGGATATTATTGAAGTGGATGGGCGGACAGGATTTGCGGCGAAGAGTAAAAGTTATATTATTGCATTTGGCTTCATTAACTTTTATTCTCCACTTGTTGCACCAAGCTTCTATCTGAAGAAGATGTGTTTGGAGGTTGAGGGAAGCAAGTTTAGGATCTGGATGGGATGATAGGATCGCAGTATCATCTGCAAATGTGGCTAAAAAGGTATTAGGATTGGTTGGTATATCAGCAGTGAAGAGATTATAGAGGACAGGACCTAGGACACTACCTTGTGGCACACCGGCATCAATAGGATAACAGTTGGAGAACTCTGAGCCACAGCGAACTCGAAAGGAGTGATTTGAGAGATAGGATCGTAGGACTAGGTATAGGGATTGGGGTAAGTGCGTCTTGAGCTTGAAGAGCAAGCCCTGGTGCCACACCCGGTCGAAAGCTTGCGCTACGTCCAGAAATGCACCAGTGCTATACTGCTTGTTTTCAAGGGCAGAGGATACGTGATCAACAACACGAAGACCTTGTTGAACAGTGGAGTGACCAGTCCGGAATTCAAATTGGTGGGAAGGGATGCTTTGGGATTCGAGTATAGGTAGGATTCGTTTTAAAAGGATTTTTTCAAAGATTTTTGAAAGGATGGGAAGAAGACTTATAGGTCTATATGATGAGGTTTTGTTGGGAGTTTTGCCTGGTTTTAGGAACAGAACGATGATGGAATGTTTCCATATCAGAGGAAAGTGGGTTGTGCGAAGGATACAATTATAAATATAAGTAAGGAATATGATCGCTTTTTGAGGAAGTTGCCGGAGAATCTGGGTGGTGAGAAGATCATATCCAGGTGACTTGCGGGGTTTCAACTTTTTTTAAAGAAATTTGACCTCAGAGGGTTTAACAGCTTTAGGAGGTAAGGAGAGAGGAATCGGTGAAGTGAGGAATTGATGAAATTTAGCAGTGTGGGAGGGGATTTGTTCGGAATGGGGGATAAAGGTGCTGGAGAGGTGCTTGGCAAATTCTTCTGCTCTGTTCTCATCTGAGGCAGCCCAGGATCCATCTTCACGTCGGAGAGGATGGGAAATATTGTGATATTTGAGGATTTTTTTAGTTGCATTCCAGAGGGAGTTGTCTGAGGTAGAGAGGGAGGAAAGATATGAGTTGTAGGATTGGGATCTAAAGGAAGCCAATTTCTTTTTAACTAATTTGGTATAATGGTTATATGTTCTCCGGTCTTCAGGATGCCTGGTAGTTTGCCATAGGGATCTAGAATGACGTTTGGTTTGTATAAGGTCTATTAGTTCTTGTGGTAGAGGATTTTTTATACGGTTTTTATAGGAAAGTTGGGGGAAAGATGAATTCCAAGCTGCTTGTTGAATCAAATTCGTAAAGGAGTTGGTAGCATCATCTAGTTCTTGGGGTGTTTTCAGGGACACTCTGAGGTCTATGGAATCGGTTAGGTATTGACGAAAGAGGTTCCAGTTTATTGGGCCTCTAATAAATGATGGGGGAGGAAGTTTTGGTATCGGTGATAAGGATAGGGTGAGGATTAGAGGACTGTGATCAGAGGAGAGGTTGTCTAGGCGTTTTAGGGAGTGATTGATAGCACCTAGACCTGTGTAAATGAAAAAAATCAAGGAGGTCAGGATTGCGAGTAGGATCTGTTGGCCAGTAGGTAGGAGAGCAGGGAGAAATGTAGTGGCAATGGTTGGAATTGATTGCCGACAGTAGCATTCGGCCACGGGAATTGGTGGTCTGGCACCCCACTGTTGGTGTTTTGCGTTGAGGTCAGCACCTAAAAGGAAGTGGTTTCCCAGTGAATCGAGGAAGGAACTAAATTGGTTGTTAGAGACAGTTTTTCCAGGAGGACAATAAGCTGCAGCTATTGTGAGAGGGAAGGGGAAGGTTTTGATAATAACTGCAGTTGCTTGTAGGAAGCTATGATTCGGTAAAGGTAGTAAGTAATGGGAGAGGGAATGATGGAAGATGACGGCAGTACCACCATCCATGATCCGTGATCCGTGATCCGTCCGATATGTCTCGTATTGTGCTATTTTGAATGTTCTGTTACTAGTTAGTCGAGTTTCAGTAATCAGGGCTATATCAATGTTACTGTCGCGTAGTAGTGCTGTCAACTCGTCAGTATGATTCCGAATACCGTTCGCATTCCAGAGGAGAATGGATAGGGAAGGTATCATTTAGGGATTTCTTTGGGCAGGGATGATAATGTGGGATAATGCATTGGTTAGGAGTGATATAAGGGGTGTGATCATGGACCGGAATTCCGAGAGGAAAGAGTTGAGTATGGTTGTGGTATCATTAGCATTAGGAGGAGGCGGGATATGAACTATAGGTAGATTATTTTTATTGGGCTGGGTTACGGGATTTTGCGGGAGCTGGTTCTGAGGCTGAGGGTTCTGGTTAAGGGTTGGATACTGGGATTCATTATAGATATTTTGAGGCTGGGGTTGTGGGATGGCCCCTGCTACAATAGGTTGCTCTCCGCCACCCATCATGTTAGCGTAGGAGATGTTGCCGTTTGCTAGTCTAGAGGGTTGTCTCACTGCTGGCCTTGCTTCTTCATTCCTTGCTTGGATGGGTAGGAGTCGAGCCTTTAGTTTCTTGTAGGTTTCACATCCTTTGTAGTTCGCTGGATGACCCTGGTGGCATAAAGCGCATACTGCTGGATTGTCACGCGGCTTGTTACAATCTTCCGTTTTGTGTGGATCCCCGCACCTCACACATCTTGGCATATGGTGACAATACCGCTTTGTGTGTCCATACGACTGACAATTATGACATTGTACAATGTCCCTTTTTGGGTATGGCTTTTCAACTACTACATTTGTGTAGTAGAGCCTCTTGATGTCGTAAATTTTTTCAACTCCTGGGGTGGGCTCGAGGTCGACAAAAAATAATGGTAAGGGAATTTTGTTACCTGCTCCAGGGTGCATTTTATTCTCTTTTACCACATTGATAATTTGGCGAACTTTGAAGCCCATTGCAGTGAGCTCTTCTTCTAATTTTTCAGATTTTTCATTTTTAAGCTGATACGTGTGGAAATCAGCTTTTGTTTCGCTTAAGTATTTAACAATAGCGCGGTATGTCTCAGGTGTTTCAGGTTGTATCTTGGTGTCGTTGGTCCTGTTTACACATGAATAGCCTCCAGGGCCTGTAATTCTATTAATCTGTTCGCATAACAGTTTGATGCATCGTATGTTTCTGATATATATATTGGCGGGGGGCGGGGTATCTTTTTGCTAACAATTGTTTCCATCTCTTCGGTTCCTGTGTTTTTGAGAGGATCAAAAGGATTAGGGATAAAAAATGGTGATTCATCTTCAAATGCTTCAGATGAAGTCCCTGGCTGTGGTTCTTGATTATTAGGCGAATTGGGCGTGGAAGGGGGGGTGATCCTCTTCGCTCGTCTAGTTCGGGGTTTTGTCGGACTTGGTTTGGACTCCAAGGAACGACTTCTCTTGTTTTTACTGGACATTACCATGTGGTAATATCTCATTGTATCATTTTATGCAGGTAAAAAAAAAAATAATAATAGTTAATAAGTAAATAAAAAAAAAATAAAAATAAAAATAATGAGTTCAGCGTCTTTGCGAACTTGACCCTGATGCCGGTAAAAAAGACGTAACAGCTCCCACAGCTGCCAAGTGAGTACTGAGGCCGTAGGCAGAGTAGGGGGGCCTGTACTGCTGATAAGCTGCTTCAGCTGGTCAAGCCGACATATTGGCCGATTATGTTTAACACTATTTATATTCACTGGTTAGTAAATAAGAAAGTACTCACACTGATAACTAGTCCAATGCTTCGTTCTTCCTATTCACTATTGATTTATAATAATTTACGCTTTGAAATGAAGGTAAATCACTATAATATAATGACAATTGTAAGAGGCGATCTAAAAGCATTAAGCACTATCTGGCGCAGGCCATGATGATACTAAAGGATTAAAATGGTCTTTTGTACACTGAATAGATAAAAATCTTCATCCCAACATTATTAGGTAAAATTTGTTCTCATTGTTGCAGCTAAATATCTACAAATCCATATACTCTGGGCGCACCACTTTTTTTAGTAACTCTGCCTATTTATCAATAAATATAGATACCTTCAGCAACATTTACAAAGTTTTCACCAGTTGCCCTATATACAATACTTCAATATATCTGAAAAAAAAGGTTTTAAATTTAATTACATGCATATGCATATCAAACGTTTTATTAAAACATAATAATTAGCAGAATTATCAATACCTCGAGCCAATGTAGTGTTTGTGTCTTTTTAAAGCCATTTCTCTATGTTCTCCACAAGTAAATCTAACTAATGCTTCACCGTTACGCCTTCCCATAGGACTGTGGCACAAAGCAACACCACTCCTAAATAGAAATAATAATACAATTATAATGTCAACTAAAATTGTTAATCTTATTATATTATTATATTTAAAATGCTGAAAATATAAATATTATTCAAGTCATAAATATCATATGATTGAAAATAGAAAACATTAATAGGAACACAATAATCATTAAATTAAAAAAAAAAAAAAGTCTAGAAATAAAAAGCTTAATTCAGGTGCATTTAGGATTGTTATAAGTTTTGAGACAGAAAGGGAGTGTTTTAAGGTTAAGATATGGCTGTCTTGTTGACATTCATAAAGAAATGTATTTTATTATCATCTGTTGTCTTGTTTGGGTTTCCAGTCATGGATCTTTTATTTGTTTGGATATTGTTCTATTTAAGATAAACACTTTAATTGTTGTTAGTGATACCTTTAAAAAAAAATGGGAGTTATTAACTTAAAAGCTCAGCTTTAGTGTAAATTAAGAACTTTACAATAACCTACATGTTTGTTTCAATAAATTTCATAACTGGTAAAAAATATTCATATAAATTTAGCTATTGTCTAATTCATTTATGTTTTTTTATTTATGTTGAACTAAAAGTTTGGAACTCAAACAAGAGAATTATAAATCAAATTTTAAAATCATAATAAAGAAATGGAGAATGCCAACAGGCTGAAAATACTGTATAAACTAATTTGATGTTCCTTTTCCAATTAGTTGAAAAAAATCAAACAAGTTTTCAGCATTTTTAAATGAGCATCTGCATAGCACATCATCATCATCATAGTCATTTCTCATTGAACCGCTTAAGCAGTGTGAGGAGGAAGTCTATAGAGCCTTCTCCAGCTCAGTCGGTCGTTTACTAGCTGTTTTCTGCAGTTCCATTTAAGTCCTCTTTTTCGGAAGTCCTTTTTAACTTTGTCCTTCCATTTAGTTTTAGGACGGCCTCTTCCTCACTTTCCTTCTACTTTTGCCCTATAGACTGCATTGGCAACTCTGTTCTGATCCATTAGTAGAAGGTGTCCAAGCCATCTCAACCGGTTTTCCTCTACTGATTCATTGGCAGGTTTAACGTTGGGAGGTTTGATCTGATGGTGGTGTTACGTATTCGATCTCTTCTTGTTTTCCCCTCTACCTTTCGGAGAAATCTCATTTCAGTCGCTTGAATTCTGGATTGATGCTTTTTTGTTAGCATCCATTATTCCGAAGAGTACGTCAGAATGGGGAGAAATGTAGATCTGAATACAGCCACTTTTGTTTTCCTTTCCACCTCTCATCTATTAAGGAAGCCTCTCTTAACCGCTTCAAACATAATGCACGCTGCTGTGATTCGTTCATTACCCTCTGAGTCAATGTAACCGTTTTCATTGAGGTGTGCACCCAGGTATTTGAAGTTTTTCACCTGTTCCAGGACTTATTGCACGCTTTATCCTCCTTGGTTTCTTCCCAACCCTCATTGCCTTTGTTTTCATGGGGTTTATTACCATATTGATCTTGAGGAGTTCATCTTTCAATCTGTTAACAATGTATTGCAGATTCCTGTCATTGTCTGAAAAAATAACAATGTCATCAGCGAATGCATGTATCGAATGGCTCACTAGTCTAAGGTTAGCATACCCAAGGTGGAACTTCCTCATTTTCTCTTTCGCCTTCTGGATAGCTGAGTCCGTAACTAAAATAAAAAAGTGTGAACTAAGACTACAACCCTGTCGGATCATTATCTTTGTTTCAATTTCTTGGGAAGTGCTGTTGGAAAATCTGACCATGTTTTGTGTTTTCTTGCAGATGCTTTCAACCGCCAAGATATGGCCTTGATCAATCCCTTTCTCTCTTAAGGGAACAACTTGCATGTTGTTTTTCACCACAATTAGAACAAAGTGATATTTTTTTACAATCCTTCGTTGGATGAGAAAACCCTAAGCAATTGTAGCATCTCATCGGATTCGTAATTTATCGTTTTACGTCTACTGTGAGAAATCCCAGTTTGATTTATTTAGGAGGTTATGGTGTATTAAATGATAAAATATACGTATGAGTATATCTTTCATTTCCTTTTTTTTTAATTTTTATTCTTACAACATCGGTAACGATATTTTTTAGTTCTTCTTTTATCTCTTCAATTGTGGCAAATTGTAATTCAAAACATATTATTACGCCCTTCGAATAGTTAAGTGACCTATGTGGACTAGCTTCAACTTGAAATTGTCCAGCAAAATTATTTTGTGCTAATAATGCTTCAGTTTGTTTTGCGTTGACTGTTTCAATGAGTAAGTTCCCATCTTTAAGTTTTTAAATATTTTTTGTAGTACCTACCGAATTTATTATAAATTTATGAATAAAAAAAGGTGAAACATTTTTAAAGTTTCCCTCGTCTTTTCTAACCAAAACTATATAAACTGGAGAAATTTTTTGGTTTAAAATAATCAATAGATGTTACGCATAAATCGTAAATTGTTTATATCGTATAATTAATAATACTGAGGTATATTAAAATAATGAATTTAGTTAATTATAGATTTGGAATTAGGTTCAGAAAAATTCCTCATTCATAGGTGTTTAATTCCTCCATGAAGATAACTATGAGATAAATGTTTCATTCGATAAAAATTGATGCGGTTTAGTGCGATAAATTTAAGAAGGGGTGTTAGGTCATGGAGGGGGCAAGCAGAAACTGATGCTAGGCACCAAATAAACGTCAACTATATGCGTAGGATTTCCCAAGGCAGGACTCTACCAGGAATTGACAATAAGGCACCGGACCAAGTTTTTTGAGGTATAATCGAAAAACCCAAAAATGGGACCTTTTCCTCTCCCCCCCCCACCTTTAGCTCTCCCTTTGGGAATGGGAACTTATAGTATTTTTATCTTCTAACTACTCATAACGAAGCTGTGAAGTCAAAAATTATTGCATATTTCATGCACTCTACAATATGTTTATTGACTAATGTTGAATGCAACTTGAATAAGTTTTTGTTCACACGTTTTAACTGAAATTTAAAGAACGGTACTGCTCATTTGTACCAAAACAGTTTGGGTCAATATAATTCCTAAGTTCCTATTGCACTTTTGTATGGCTTTGTACACCAATGAATGTTTTCTCATGTACATATTTCTGATTGTCTTATTATTTTTATTTATTTTTGTAGAAGTAGAAATGTCCATTTCCTTTACCATACATCTCAGTGCAAGTTCCAGCACATCTCTATTATATATTTATCCAAACGATTATTCCAAAGACAATCGTGCTAACTATACAGTTCTAAAAATTTAAACGTGACGCTTCCAGACCACTTGATGCTCATTTTGAAGTATATTTGAACAGGAGGACCCCTAGGAGAATGTTAATCCGGGACAATGTTCCAGAAAATTAACATTACATAACAGAACGTGATATCATAGCTGCCCTTTGTAAATTTCTAAAATAAGACATGACAAATAAAAGAAAATACACATTTTCATGATACGGTTACAGAAAGAAAACTAGAAACAGAGTAGAAAAAAAAAATAAAGGATGAAAAGTAGTCATTCTAGAAATAAATATTCTATACAAAATTAAAAGAACAAATAATGTTTCATATAACATATAGTAAAAGATAAATAAATAATTTTTAGGAAAAAAAAAAAAAAAAAAAAAAAAAAAAAAAAAACCGACTTCAAGATTATATGTATATGTACAAACCTGAACTAAAAAGCAAAAAAAAAAATATTTTAATTAATTCAAAACAAAGAGAATTAAATGACAATCAAGGAAATTATCGATATACCTATGCACAATTTATGATCAGTTATTTTTGGAGTCGGTGCCCGACCAAGAAGGGCAGTTTAATCCTACCCTTGCAATAAACTTTCGCATGACACGAGGCAGCCTTTTGTCGGTGATAAAATATTGGCTAGATCTTTACTATTACCATTTCTCTTCGAATTCTGTTTGTTTTGTTTGTTGGCTCAGACTCCAAAAATAACTGATCATAAATTGTGAATAGGTATATAAGTATCGATGATTCCCTTGATTGTCATTTAATTCTTTTTCTTTCGAAGTAATTAATATATTATTTTTTTTTACTTTTTAGTTCAAGTTTGTACATATATGTTAAATCTTTTCTTTTTTTTTTCTTTTTCTTTTATTAATTGAAATTTACAACTGTATTAGAAAACACATCTTGTAAATATATATGAGAAATAATGACATGAATAAAACTTGCAGAGGAACTACCCATTAGTATTACTCTAATGAATATTTACAAAAGAAAATCACGAGGCCATCTTCTTTTCAGACACCTCGGAAGATTGCCAGGGATGTAATGGGAAGCTAGCTGTGCAACAAGTGGACTTGGATGAGTTTTAAGTTTATTATGAAAGGAGAGGTATCTGGTTCGTGCCAAGTCGGCGACATATGGGATATTAAGGTCATTATGGATTAATTCATTTGTGAAAAAGTTAGGAGCATTAAGGATTTTTCGAAGGATTTAGGATTGGAGTGATTAGATGCGGGAAGAATTCGATGGTTTAGTGGATCCCCACAATTCTATACCGTAAGTCCAAATAGGTCTGATAATCGTCACATAGACAAGTTTCTTATAGTGAAGCGGGAGATTTCAAAGTTTGTCAAGTGAGTGTTGTAGCAGTCGAAATCTACGTGCAGCTTCTTGTCTTTTCAATCTTGTATGAGAGTTTCAGGTAAGTCTCTTGTCCAGGTGAAATCCAAGGTATCGTATTTGTTCCACATTAATTAGCGGTACTCCATATACCATGAACAAGAGGGAGTGACTTAAGTATAGGTTCTATTCGGACTAAGATTGTATAAAATGTAGTGAACGAAGGGGATTGGTTCCTTAAATTTATCTTCAATAGACGCTTGAATGACTTAACAGCACTCCCACAATCCGCCTATGTTTGGAGCACGAGGGGGTATAAACTTCCATTTAATTCCCCTAGCAGAAGTAGAGTCGACGAATCTTCATGGTTCATTGCAGTTTTTAACTGGCGAATACAGCCTGCAGTCCTCACGATATTAGTTCCATTATCCGTCCTGATAACAGAAGGCAATCCTCTGCGCGCAATGAATCGTTCCAAAGCCTGCAAACATCCATCAGTGCACAAATCAAAAACTGGTTCTGGATGAACCCCATTTGTGGTAAAACTAACAAAAACGGCGACATACAAGGATATTGCCCGAGAACAGCAGATACCAGAGAAATTTACAGAGAATGGACCTGTGAAATCTATACGAAAGGGATAAAGGTAATCTAACCTATCGTTTGGCAACTGACCCATTATAGGTTGAAAGGGTTTAGGCGAGACAGAAAAACACTTCGCACACTTTGTCAATGCTTGCTGTACAGTGTTGCGCCCATCAACAAGCCACAATCGTTGTCTCAAATATGCTAATGTCGCCCGAGGGCCTATGTGCAAGCAGTCTTCATGGGCTTGATTGATTACTAACAGGGTTAGAGGTGACTTTTTTGGGAGCAACGTGGGATGCTTTGAATTAAACGGTAGACTAGAATTTTGTATACGTCCACCAACACGGATAATAGAATGACTATCCTGGAAAAGACCAAGGACCTTACAGAGTCGAAGCTTTGGTTTAGCCGATCGAAATCTTTAATCAGGTCTAAAAAATAGGTTTGTTGATTGGCCGTAATAATAACAGTTTCAGAAAAAAGCAATTCACTAGGAGTCAATGGACCAGACTTTCTAAATAGTTTAGGGCGTTGACAGTTACCTATGAAACGTAAACACCATGCAGTTATACGTTTCAACTGAATAAAAGAACTGTAACGGGACTCAAGAGGAGAGGGTGCAGCTTGACAGATTAAGGAACCAAGTTGGTTTGTTCGCTGTTCTTCAGCAACAAGTGGGCCTGTTAAGGAAGGCTTCACCGATGTCAACCTCCAGTTTTGGAATGGGCGAGCCAGCCATTCAGGACCAGACCACCACAGCTGATTGTTTACTATTTCTGAAGGGAGTAATCCTCGTGATGCTAGGTCTGCTGGATTATCACTTGATTGGACATGAAACCATTTGCAGGCTGGCATAGATTTTAAAATTTTTGATACCCGATTTCCAACAAACATTTTCCACACCGGAGGGGGTTCAGCACAGATCCAAGAGAGTGCAACAGTACTATCTGAAATGGCTACAATGTGATCATCATTAACAGTTGGGAAACTATTACGTACTTTGGAGAATAATTTGCTTAACAGTTCTAGGTGGGGCAAAGACTCAATTTTTAAAGGGGCAATGCGAGCCCTAGACATAACTAACCGAATAGCATTTGACTGATACAGGTTTTTGAAAATAGTAAAAGTTTAATTTGTCCATAGCTGAAAGATGGAGGAATTCTGGACAAAAGTATAATAAATGCGATTGTTTGCACCTGTAGCAGCTGAATGATGCACTCTGTGATGGTACAGGTGAGCGATTTTTCGATCGCGAGTTAATATTGTTTTGATGTACTACAGTAGTGCTATGTGCGTGAAACGATTTTCTTCGGTTTTCAGGCGATCTTTGTTTCACCTGAGCAGGACTAACAGGACGGCTTGTGGACTTAGTGGCTCTGAAACTGGTTAGCAGACGCTGAGCGTTCACTTCAGATCGTAGGAATGTAAATAATTGGTTAAGCGTTGGAACTGCTTCATTATTTGTGATGTACTCTCTTAAAAACTTTTCCTGAAAATAAGTACCTAGTTTTAGGTACAATTGGTGAAATAACAACAAATCTGCTAGGTTGTCAACGGGTAATTTAAGAACAGAATCCGCCCATCCCTGAGCAGAGTAGAAAAACTGCTCAAGTGACCTATGACGATCTTCAGTAAAGTTTGGAAGAGTATTCAGTTTGAGCAAGTGTGCTTGTGCAAACCGGAAGCGGGACGAATATTCATTTATTAAAACATGGTAAGCGGCGTTATAGTCTTCATGTGTACTAACCAGACATAACGGAACCCCTTAATTTGTTCTTTAAAGAGGTGAATTTTGTGTCGTTGGGCAAATAGGGTAGATTGTGTACAGCTGCATTAAACTGTTTTATAAAAACTGGAAACTGAATTATGTCTCCTGTGAAATCGGGAATGGATTGAATCAATTGTCGATATAGTGTGGGAAGCAAGTTGAGAAATTAGGGGATTTGAGTGGTTATGGAGCTATGAAAGGCATCTGGTTTGGGAAAAATCGGCAACATATGGAACATTAAGATCTTTATGGATAAATTTTTTGGTGACAAAGTAAGGTGCATTGAGAATTTTTCGAAGGATTTTGGATTGTAAGGATTGGATACGAATTGGATGGTTTAGTGGAGCCCCAAAGCTCAACTCCGTAAGTCCAGATAGGTCTAATCGCAGTCATGTATATTAGTCTTTTGTAATTCATTGGGAGCTTTGAACGTTTGTCTGATAAGTGATGAAGTAATCTGTAACGACGGGCAGTTTCTTGTCTGTCAATGAAGGGATCATTGTTTACTGATAACACACATGTGTCATCAGCGTAAACAGGTGAGGACAGTGGTAGGATGAGTTGGAATGTCAGCTGTATATACCGTGTAGAGGATGGGGCCTAGGATAAAAACATCCTTAGAATCCAAAATGCTTCAATAATCCTTAATGCTCCTTACTTTGTTGCAAATAAACTTATCCATAGAGATCTTAATGTCCCATATGTTGCTGATTTAGCCTAAACCAGATACCTATCCTTCTATAGTATCCTCCATAACCACTTCAATCCACTAGTCCCCCAACTTGTTTCACATTCGATACCTGATAACCCACTGAGGAGTCTGAAAAGAAGATGGGCAAGAGACCTAGTTCTGTTTTTAAAGAAGTGCTACTAGTGAGTAGTTCTTCACATGTTATTTACAGGTCATTGTATTCACTGTTAACACATTTACTTGTTGAATATATTTTATACAGTTGTAAATTTCAATAAATTTACTATACATATATATATATATATATATATATATATATATATATATATATATATATATATATATATATATATATATAAAAAAATCCATCTACATGAACATAAGTGGAATGATAATCTTGATAAGTCGTTGTTCGATAAAACGAACTGTAGGTCATCTAGAGTTGCTGAATAAACAAAAATACACTCACTTACCAGGAAAAAGTGAAAAATTTTAGTTTTTGAAAAAAAAAAAAAATAATACCGACCTCAAGACAAAACCTACATGTACAACCTTCTTTTTCTTTTTTTAAAAATTAAACTAGAAGGTCTATTGGCCATCTTCTTTTCAGACGCCTCGATGGGTTATCAGGTATCGAATGTGAAGCAAGTTGGGAGAGTAATGGATTCGTGTGGCAGTGCATATCTGGTTTGGTCTAAATCAGCAACATATAGAACATTGAGGTTTTTATGGATAAGTTTATTTGTGACGAAGTAAGGAGCAATAAGGATTTTTTGAAGGATTATGGATTGTAAGGATTGGATACGAGAAGAATTGGATGGTTTAGTGGAGTCCCAAAGCTCAACTCCGTATTGAGCTCCTCGTTCTACGTCGAGAATGGCTCCAGTGCAGTACATTCCGCTCTCCAAAGCAGACGAGACAACTTCCACTACACGATAGCATTGCTGGATAGTGGATTGTGACGTTCGGAAATCAAACTGGTGATCAGGGATGATGTGATAGGATTCAGGCGTTTCAGAATGAGTTTTCCAGAATTTTGCCCATAATGGGCAAGAGTGATATTGGACAATATGAGGATGGGAGTTCAGGTGGCTTAGGTATTTTCTTTACCATGGATAGTTTCCAAGGATTGGGGAAGTATGTGGTGCGGAGAATAGCATTAAAAATATAGTTTAGGAATAGGATCGCTTTCTGGGAAGGAGTTTTAGGATTTGGGCTGTAATTAGATCTTGATAATTAGTAATTATTTGTAATTAGATCATGTCCAGGGCCTTTGTTAGAGAGTAATCTGTGGATTATGTTAGATATCTCTAAAGGATGGAATGCTTTAGGAGGAGGAGACATTTGGAGTGGAGTATTTAGTTCTACTTCAACACATTGAAGGTGATGAGGATTGAATATATCAGGATGGCAGTTGAATGATTTAAAGAGGTGCTGACCGAAAATTTGGGACTTTTCTTCGGCTGATCTTGTCCAGGCTTGGGAATGTTCAGAGGAACATCCCCTACACATTCCTGAAACAATTGGAACTATTATTTTTAGTTCTTCTGATTTTCCTTTTTTGACCGGACTAATTTTCTTCAAGGGAGAAAAATTGATAATTTGCGTCAGTTAAAATTGTGAACCATCCCAAGGAACGGAAAATGGTATAGTACAAGGCATAGTATCAGCTTGGGAGAGATCCTCCTCAGTGTCAACTCCGTAAAGTTGGACTTACAGTGAGGCGCATGTTCGAGGAGTGAACGCAGCAGAGGATAGATAGGGATGAATATAGTCTGCCTCCTCAGCTCTCTAACGCTTGGGCAATAGTGAAAACTCCTTAAGCAAAACCATAAACTTTATTAGAAATATAGGATAGTATAATTTCATATCTTATCTCATTTTTTTTTTTCAATTTTCATCTCTTTTTAGTTTTTTATTATATTGTTTTACACAGTTGATTTTTATTTTTTGTAAATATTTAATTATTTATTAACAAGTATTCTAACTCATAAATATGTTATTGTAATTATATTGGTGTTTTAATAATATAACTTCTTATATAGGAGCAATAACAAATATTACTTCATTTTTTTTTTTTTTATTCCAAACAAGAACTAATGGTCCTTAATTGTGGGAGTTATAAACAAAACATTCTTTATATTCCTAATGTTATTATTGCAATGTATCATGAGTGCTGCGGAGGAAGTCCTTGGCTTTCGGGAAGGGAGCCGCATAACCCATCGTATGATATGGAATGTCTTAATGCAAATGCAGCCAAAAACAAGAGCTACAGGCTAATGATTCATCGACGTACAAGAGAAATCACTCAGGAATACAGACGTCGAAGACGGATGGAATAAAGAGGCTACTTCAGAGGAAGAAAAGGCAATGGAGGAACAAACAGCTGCAAGAAGCACAGACCCTGAAGACCAATAACCAGATCAGAATATTCTACCAGAAGATAAACACAGGGAGAACGCCCTTTCAGCCTAGATTAAATGCATGCAGAGCTGAGGAACAAAACGATAATTTGCCCAATTCACAAGAAGGGAGACCAGCTAGACTGTCGTAATAATCGTGGCATATCACTGTTACCAGTAGCATATAAGATCCTCTCTCTTGTCCTCTTCGAGAGCCTCCTTCCATGGGCTGAAAGAATTGTAGGTCCCTACCAGTGCGGTTTTCGGAAGGGGTAGGGAATTCAACATCCGAACCCACCACTTATTCATAGATTTTGAAAGTGCCTACGACAGTATTGATCGTAAAGAACTTTATATCGCACTAGAAGAACTTGGAATACCCCAAAAGCTCTTAAGAATGTGTCAGGTTACGATGGAGGGTGTAGAATGTTACGTAAGGGTCCAAGGCGGGATGACCGAGCCAATCTTCTCAAGTAGGGGTGTCCGTCAGGGTGATGCATTGGCATGCCTTCTTTTTAACATCGGCCTTGAAAAAGCCATCAGAAGTTCCCAAATCCAACTGGGTAGCACCAGATTTAATAAAACAGTTCAGCTGCTTGGGTATGCCGATGATATTGATATCATGGCTCGATCGTTTCAGGCTGTCTCAAATGCGTTCCTTCTCCTTGCTGAGAACGCCAGGAGAATGGGTTTGGTAATAAACGACGCGAAAACGAAGTACATGGTATCTGGAGTGTGACCAATTTATAGGTGTTGGGGTCCAAGGGTATTTTTTTTTTTCAAACGAAATAATATCTCCCACTTAACTTCTCATCAATATATGTATTTACAATATATTCAATTCTAGGAAGGCAATCATAACGGGAAATATTTGAGGAATAACATCAACTAAAATAATAAACCAAATCATTAATGTTAATACAAACTTATTTAATCTATACTATAAAACATAATACAATAACTGTTAATCAATATTAGAATGCTTACCGCTGGGTTAAGTATTTAAATAAACATAAAGTGTTCTGTCACTACACTGCTTTGTTCTCCAGCAAAGACGGTACAGAAGTAACTTCTTCCTTGATGGGCCACCCCACAGCGCTAGCGGCGGCCAATGCCTTACGAAGAGCTTGACAGCCGAACAAGCCGTTACACCCCCCCCCCCCTCCAGCTGTCAAGTTCATTCGGAAAGACGAAATAATTTAAGTTTTGATGGATGCCATAAGCCTCCCAGTTTTCGTGCATTATCCTTCAACTTGCAAGATCCACCAGTAGTAACGAAATCGACCGTATAGGGGCCTTCGTATTTGGGATTTAGCTTCGCAGCCAATTTATCTATAGCTGAAGACAGTTGAAAGGACTTCTTAAGGACTAAATCTCCAGGCCTGAAGCGGTCTGGTCGACGTCTCATATTATATCTGCGACTTTGTGATAAGCTGGCATTCAAGGAGTTTTGTTCCGCTATATGATGGATTTCCGGAATTCTACTTATTTTAGCGGCCCAAGAGGCACGTTCATCTTCACCTGCATTTAGAACTTCCGCTGAAGATACATCATGGATTGGCCTCAGCTCTCTGCCAAAATTTAGGAAAGCAGGGCTGAACTTCGTCGATTCCTGAATAGACGAATTAATCGCGAACTGGATCTCCCCAAGTTTCTCATCCCAGCGTTGATGCTTCCTTCCTAAGTACGAGACGATAAGCTGTTTGATGTTACGATTAGTTCATTCCGTTGGGTTCACCTGCGAGTGGTAAAAAGGGGTTGTTTCCTGTTTTAGGACGAACTGCTTAGCTACTTCTTTCACCATATTGCTAACGAAATTCTTTGCGTTGTCGGTGATTAATTTTAGAGGTGCTCCATATCTATAAATTATTCGGGACTTTAACTCCATGATAATAACGGATGATGTGGCTTTCCTTATGGGACACAGTTCCACCCATTTACTAAATAGGTCCACAAACACTAAGAGGTACACATTGCCTTTTGAGCTTCGAGGATATGGACCCATTATATCAACTGAAACGATTTCCCAAGGCTGTTTGTTATAGCGGGGATACATTAGACCTCTTGGTGGAGTGTTCGGGGGTTTTACCTTTTGGCATACCTCACACCGGCTAACGTAACCGCTAATATCACGATATAATCCAGGCCAGTAGTATAATCTACCCACTCTGGCAACTGTCTTATCAACTCCCAGGTGGCCTGACTGCGGTAGGTCATGGTTGTCGTGTATTATACGTTGCCGAAGATGAAGAAGTACTACAACCTTCCATTCTCCACTGGGATCTTCCAGTTCTCCCTTCAAAGGATTCTTCCGGTGGTATAATAATTGACCGTCTTTTATCAGCCAACCAGGATGTTCTGCCGGAGACCTTTCGACTCGGTATTTCTTTTGGTTATACCACTCATCGGAGAGTGCATACATGTCTTGAGAGGTCACCTGGTCACTAGTCGTATTTGAAGCCGATATGGAGGTTATCGTGATTGCAGCTATACGAGAAAATGCATCAGCCACAGTATTAAGTTTTCCTTTGCGGTATTTTACCTCGAAATCGTACGGTTGCATACGTAAAGCCCATCTGGCTAATCTACCGGAAGGATTCTTCAAATTAAGCAGCCACTTAAGACTGGCGTGGTTGGTGATGACTGTAAAAGGATAACCCTCCAAGTAGTGCCTATTTTTTTCAATGCCAAACAATACGGCAAGACATTCCTTTTCCGTCACGGTATAGTTTCTTTCTGCGGAATTCAATGAGCGAGAACAGAAAGCTATCACTCGTTCTTCACCATTTTGTATTTGCGTCAGTACCACCCCAAGTCCCGTGTCACTTGCGTCAGTTTGTAATTGGAATGGCTGATCAAAATCTGGTCTGGCTAGTAGGGGCCTGAGTCAAAGCTGTCTTCAGAATGTTGAAAGCTTCATCTTGTTTATTACCCCAAGACCATTTGGTTTTCCTTTTGAGTAATAAGGTTAATGGAGCAACAACTGTGGAGGAGTCTTTAATAAACCGGCGGTACCATCCCGCCATCCCAAGGAATCTTCTTAGTTCAGCAATATTGCTGGGAATCGGAATTGAAATGACGGAACTAACTTTTTCGGGATCGAAACTCATGCCTTTACTGTTAATTTAATAGCCTAGGTAGCGTACTTCTTGGCATCCAAACTCGTATTTTTCAGGGTTAATACGTAAACCTGAAGTCTTAAGTCTTTGAAACAGTTCTCTAAGCATTTTCAAATGCAATTGCAGAGATGGGGTACACACCAGAATATCATCTAAGAAAACGACAACGTATGGGTAAAGTTCAGGTCCAAAGACTGTATCAGCTAATCTTTGGAAAGTCGCCGGAGAGTTGCTTAATCCAAAAGGCATTACTTTGAACCTAAATAATCCTCTTCCAGGAACTACAAACGCAGTAATATCTCTACTACTTTCGTTAGCTAGTGGAACTTGTAGAAACGCCTGTTTGAGATCAAATTTTGAAAGGTACTTTGCTTGTCGAAGTCCATCCAAGAGGGAAGTCATATTAAGCATGGGATAGGAATCTTTAGAAGTGACCTGATTAACTTTTCGAAAATCGTTACAGAAACGATAACCTGCGCCTTTCCGTACCATGACTACTGGTGACGACCATTCCTTTCCAAAGAATGAAGTGGACTAACACTGCAGGAGTTTGAAGTATTTAGACCCAATCGGGAATCATCTCGACGAAATGAATAGATAGTTTTGGGTTCATCTTCAAACCACCAAACTGCCTTTGGCAAATTCGTGCAGAAATTCGCTTTCACCAAAAATTCCAAACCAAATAAAAACTTAAATGGAAGTGAAGCAAGAATGTAAAGGGTTACATAAAATGACCGGTCACCTATGATGACAGGTACATAAAATCGTTCTCTAACTATACTTGATCTTCCATTAGCGACAAAAATCGTAAACTCTGGTATTAGCTCAATCCTTTATCCCATTCGCATCAAAATCTCTATTACCTCCGGTCCAACATAAGATGTTGAGGAACCGGGATCAAACAGAGCCAATAAGTCAGGTTATCTTTTACTGTTTGATTTGTCTATCTTAAAGTGAATAAATAACTGTTTAGACGAGGGACTAATCTGTTGCGGTAAAGATAGCGAATGACAGCGCTAGAGGCGGCCAATGCCTTACGAAGAGCTTGACAGCCGAACAAGCCGTTACAGGAGAAAAGGCAGTACAGGGCGAAGAAGTCAGAATTGGGGATTACAAATTTGAGAAAGTTATCGAATTTGTGTACCTAGGCTGTCAAGTGGATGTGGATAACAACATATCTGGGAAAATTAGGTCACGGATCAGCAAATCAAGCAGTCCTGAGCTACGGTTCTGATACCTGGACACTCACAAAGAAAGATGAGTCCGCATTACTTATCCATGAGAGGAAGATCCTGCGATCTATCTATGGTGGAATTATGCAGGGACAAGAGTGGCGTCGACGTACCAATCAAGAACTATATGCTCTCTTTAGGTAACCGAATATAGTAAGATTTGTTCGGCTTGGAAGGCTAAGGTGGGCTGGACACCTAGCGATGATGGATGAGGGTTCCATTCCAAGGAGGACATTGCTGGATGAACTTCATGGAACCAGGCGAGACGGTGTTGCACATGATGCCCGGACATTGCTTGGGGTGCGTAACTGGATGGTGGCTGCGCAGAACCGGGACATATGGCGTGGGCTGATTGAGGAGGCCTTGACTAAGTAATGAGTTGTTGCGCCGCTGATGATGATGATTATGCAAAATAATGTTTATTAATAATTAATAATTAAATGCACGAATATATGACATGTAAATATTAATGAATGATACTTGAAAAAATAATTATGTATATAGAAAATAGGTTTGAAATATGTATTAGGATTTAAAAAATAATTGATTGGAAAGATCAAATGGAGTTGTTATAATTGTTATTTTATAGTAATAAACGAATAGAGTTTATAAAGTATAATTTAAGAAATTTAATTGTGTAAGTTTAGGAAATTATCAGTCCTGTACGATAAGTTTTAAATATTGTTATTATTAGGTTTTACATTTCTGGTATAATATATATTTTTTTTCATATTAAAAGTAAAAATTATTTGCATTATGTTTCGTAAATTATAGGGTCAGCAAAATACTAAGGTTTTAAATACTAAATAGGTTTCACATGTATATATAATCGCAAATTCACTATTAAAGAAAATCAGTAACTAAAAAAAAAAATCAGTTAAAAAATCAGTAACTAATTACTACTTGTTTTATTTCCCCCAGACCCTGGGTAAATGCAATGTATTATGGGTATGCAAAATATTTTTTATTAATAATTAATAATAAGACGGCGGGAAGAAAAAGGGCCGGCACTCCTTTGAAGTTTGGAATATGAGTGCTAATATGAAACCCTTCAAAGGGGATCTGGGCCAGGCAAAATTAGGCCAAACCTTTGGAATGACGTCGCGGGGTACCTAAAAATATTTCGTCTACAAAAGTTTACAAGAGACAAAGAACGTTGTGACAACGAGATGAAAAATTCAAGTAAAGAAATCTAAAAAGTAAAGGGAAGGGGAAGTGAGTATATATGATGGTCCTGAAAACGAAGATGGAGAGTTTAGTTGAAGAGTTTGATTGACGGAGAGTTTGGTGGAGGAGTCTTTTGGAGACAGAGGGGAGAGGCCGTTTGATACACGGCTGAGGATGAGACACAGAAAGGCAATCGAGGAAGAGTTCTCTTGATGGAATAACATGGAACCTGATCAAGACAACCTCAAGCATCCGCCTTAGACCGTAACTCTGTAAGATAAGTACCCATATCATTAGCTGGTAATCATTATAACTTTGTAAATTGTGTGCTGCCCCTCACAGTACTTTAGATTTGATTGTAAATTCATCCTGATCTTTAAACATCTAAAATAGTTATATTAAATAAAGTATTTTCAGTAATCATTATTATTATTTAATTTCCAAAATGCCACTAACTAATAATGAATTGGTTTGCACGTATTGGATTAGAATCCAGTAAAAGTAATCAATAAAATATTAATAAATGGGGTTCTATTTATATAGTAACATAGTATTTCCCATAAACCCAAAGAGCAATATAGCATTTAGATTAGATAGTATGTTATTGTTACAGGTGACATATTTACTGAATTGTTTACCATATTCTATAAATTATTGGTTGAATTTTTCATTTCGTGAACCTATATCAATGTTCATTTCAGTGATACGCACTACTTAAAATAATGTAACTGGCTTGATTATTTTATTATAAATTCACCGGAAAACCTTTCCACTTTACAAGACTCCGTATCTGTATTATTGCACTTAGCTTTTATGATAACAGATTCGGAAAACTATATCCTTCCGCAACCATGACTTCTTCTGAGTATATTTTATTTAAAACTGACCAACTTAACTAAACTACACACTATGGTCTGATTTCTGTTTCAGTTGAAGTCCTCTTTCTTATCTGGGGAATCCGTCTCTGCATTGTCGTACGCAAAGCACCTTCAGAATTCAACGAGAGCAAATTTATTTCCTTGGCTATTTATAACGAGTTCTTGCTGTCATTGTTCTTGAACATTTCCATGTAAGTATTTTGTTTATATTCATTATTATTTTGAATTACTATACTTTAACTGTACCTACGATATTTAGAATGGGAGTAAATCAACAAAAAATCATAAAAATTGAAATGATTACATAAGCTAAGAATAGCTATAGTAAAATACTTATAGCCTTCTGGTAAAATATTTATCAATTTATTTTCTTGTACAATGACTTAATGATCAAAATTAAATTTGACTAGCCCTTGCTCTAGGATGAGATCATTAAGCTTTCATTTTGTTTGTTGTTGCGGTAGATATTATTAGTAAATAAATAATATAAATAATATCAAAGCATGTAATAATTTAATGTATTTCATGATTAAAGAAAATTTAACAATACGAACTAATAATCTATTCATACACTATTTACGAAATAATTATACATTTAAAGCAATTCAATTAAAAAAAAAAGAAAAATTATGATACAATTGAAAAAAAAATGTATGCATGGCATAAATAATAAATAAAATTATAATAAAACTCAAATAAACACATAAAACCAAAATAAACAACTATAAAACTAAACACGTAAATTACTTATTAGTTTTTAAAATCATTAATTGCAAAGTGCTAAATTTGCCTATTATATTTAATTAAAAATCTTAATTAAAACAATTAAGAATTAATTATATAATGAATTATCAGCCACCACACTCGCATTTACCTGATGTACTAAAATTAAAATTAAATAAAATACAAAAAGTAAAGATATTAAATGGGATACGAATTTTGCACAAAGTAAAGAAAGGAGTAGATTTGGGATCGTAAATAAAAGTACTGAGCCCACCTATACCAAAATTCAGCTAAAACATCTTCATAGTTCTAGGAAGGTTTTTCAATAATACAATTTACAATTATAAAAATTTAAATGTACAATTGAGAGGCAAAAACGAGGTTTGCCACACTGTCATACACTTTTATGGTTAGAAATTAAAATCTAACTAGATGAAATCAATTAAATTATATTAGCCAAATAAAAATTATTACCGAATCAAAATGACGATCCTTTGCTTTTTGATATTGTTTGTAAAAATGTGATTAATGAGCCTGTAGTTGTAAGCAGTGATAGCGCAGTCGTTTGTCCACAACAGTTTGTCTGTCTGACTAGTCTTTGTCCATCTGGATTACAAACTCATATATTATACAATTGAAAATTGGATGCCTTATTATAGTTTTATATAATCTTCAAACACCTAATCAGTAAAATTTTAACTAGATTAAAAATAACTGCTTCAAAACTTTAATTATTAGTTAAAATTATTTAGGTTCTTTACTTCTAGGAGCGGGTGAACCCGGGGCGGGAGGTGTATACAACTCACAAAGTTACCTAATTTGTTGATACAGCTTCTAATTGTTTGTCTTCTATTTCAAACTCATTCATTTATCACGATTGTCTGAGCAGTATACTAAATCACCTTTTTGTTCAAAATAACTTGGAAAATTTCTCCTTTCTCCTCCTATACACATAGATTTTGGTTCTAACTGCCAAGATCTTTTCCTTTCGTCTTGATCAAAGCAATTTAGTTTTTTTCTTTTATTAACCCCAGATACCTAGCCATATCTTTAAGCTTTGTCTGAGTAAATAATTGGGGCTTTAGATTTTCTGTGAAATGTCTCAGACAAGATGGCCGCATCTACACATCACGTTTAGAATCGTTCTGTATTTGTGACATTTTTTTCTATTTATTAACTTATGTTTCACTTTCGTATCTTTCAAATAGTGACATTATGAACGGTAGATCACTTTGACAATAACTTTCAGTGAGGTGAGTGAAAACATTATTAACAGTGGAATGATTTAATATATATAGGTGAGGCAGTTTAAATGGCTAACCTGGTCCGTAATCCTCCCGCCTGTTTGAATACAGTGCTATCTGTACAAGGCCAAAGTTCCGTTGATAGTTTCTGTAGCCTCTCGTTCGTAGCCAAAGATTTCATTAACTTTTTTTTTTACTACATAGAAACTTTTTTTTAGTTTATTATTATTATTTTTTTTTTGTTTTCTCATTTCATAATTGTATTTCTAAAATGTATGTATTATTTTATATACATATTGTACATACTTATGTAAATAATTTAGATTTTAAGTATATACTTCAGTAGATTCACAATTATTATTACTTTTTTTATTTGTATGGGCCAGCAGAAGACCACGTGCCAATTTCAATTCTTTCTCCCTTGTTCTTTTCTTTTCTTCCAGTATGCTTTCATCTGTTCACCACGTTTCCTCTTTCTGTCCTCAGAATTATTATTTTTATTATTTTGTTGTTTTTGTCTATATCATAATGGAAGTTGTCACATCTAGCGATGACTCAGAGGTAGAGGAGACCCCTTCTTATTAAGTTCAGTGAGACTGAGTACCAGTCTAGAAGAACACTTCAGAAGCGCCATAGAAACGCCGCCCCAGGTTCAGTGGGCAACTCACCAAATAAAATTAAAATTAAACTGCAAAACAAAAAAACCAAACAATAATAATACAAATAATCTTTAAACTCGCAGTAAATCTACTGCAGCCAAGAAAATCTCAGGAAACCACACTAGCTACACCCAACCCGTCTACTTCAACTACCAGCAATAACAATATCACAAATCCGCATCATTCTTCTGATCCCGAACCACCTCCAATCTTAGTTACCAAAATTGAAAATTTAAATCATATTGTCAAGAAATATCAGCTTTGATCGGAAGTTATGTAAGGTGGATAAATAAATGCTTTTCAACAAAAAGCGTTTATTAAAATGTACAGAATTACAGGGTTACATCGTATATGACTGAAAATGGACGAAGAACAATCTGTAAGAGGTTACTAGACTATTTATACAATAAGAATTCGTCGTCAGCACTTCCTCATTAGGTCAGTGACTACAGATGGCCTTCCTGTTTAGATTTCATAAGTCGTTTACATAACTCGCCCCTCCCTGGGATGAAGGCGTCCTCGGCGAAGTAAGAGGTAGACCTGGGTAGGTTGAATTTGATGGCGTGGTTTCTGGCTGTTTACATTTTAAAGTACAAAATGCTATAATGGTGAATCTATTATTGTACAATATATATATATAATGAAGGCAACTATAACTATTAGCAATACTGAATAAATAATTGAAAAATGATCTACAATATTTTCGTCTATTATTTCTAATGGTTCTATATTAATGTTGGCTTTATGAATTTCTTCAAACGAATAGTTGACATAATGTTTGAAGTACGGTGTTTCTGAGGGTAACAAAATTTCACTTTCCCAGTAAGTATATGGTTGAGTTACATTGAAAAGGGATTCATTTCTGTCTAAATATAAAAATGAGGTTAGCCTAGGGTGTACAATAAATGTTTATGTTTAAAATCCTAATAATGATACTGAATATTAAGAACTAATAACTATAGATTATACTTAAGAACTAGGGGTATATATTTTACAAAAGGTTGGGGATTACTTATAGCTAAAGTTTTACAACTTTATAATTCCTTATCTTCTAAAAGTTCAATTTTACATTTATTATCTATTCTAGAGTTATTTATACAATTATAATGAATGAATGAATGAAAAATTACTGTTTTTAGAAAATACATATTTTTCAATTACAGGGGGTTTTGGCCCTTAATAGAAATAATAGTTAATAAACATAATAATTTAATTTAAACAAATTAATAGTAAAACATAATTAATAGTGTCTTGTTAGGGTAAAAGAAAAACAAATAAAACATTATTGACGACTTTTTGACTATATATGAATTTGCACTAGAAAGATTATAAAGAAATATATTAGAAATATAAATAAACACAAAGATATAAACATATGAATCGACACAAACATTTTTACAACTACTAATATAAAAGAAAAAGAAGCAAATAAAGAATAAACAGTGAGCGGTCAGTTACAGGCATTAATAGATCTGTTGCTTAAATCCCGATTGTTTACTCACAGAGTATTTACTACAGCGGTCTTGTCACGAGAAGTCAGTGTCACTCTGTTCCCGCCTCTTGGAGGATGCTTTCACCTATTCTTCTGCCAAAAGATGTTTTCTCGATGTTCTTTCTTGTTAATGAGTTTTGAGGGAATGTCTTGCTTGTATAAGAAATGGAATGAGTGCTTTTCTTTTTATCTCTTATTGCCTTGCTGAAATCCTGAGAAATTTTTGTTGTACTTCCTTTCAATAAGAAACTTGATTTCAAGATTTTCTGTTTGATTTTCAAAGTCTTAAATTTTACCAATATTGATTTGTTGTTTCTTAAAAATTATTGAAAATTAAGATGCAATCACCAGTGAACAACTCCTCATATCTTAATACCATGGTAGGAAATACAAGAGAGGTAACAAATTAATTAGCCTTTGTTTCAAAGGTGGGAGAGGATAAAGGAATTTGGACAAAATATGAAATAAAATGAAATAGTCTTTATGAAGGAAACAGTGTATTCTACCTAATTGCCGTAATACTTCAGTATGTTCGGATATTAGTTTAATATTAAGTTTAATATTAAAGATGACATGATCTTCGGAAAATGAGAAAATACTTGAGTGAATAATGTTGAGTTTACAGAATTCAAGGCTAGTGTCTATATCGTTAATTTTATTATACAGTAGCATAAGGTTCCTGAACAAAAATGAGTATTGTTGGTTTATTTCTACAGAATCGGAGTCTATTCTATTCAAGAGATTTTGGAAATATTGTTTTATTTTTTCATTATTAACTTCAATAATTCTTATATCATTATTAAATTTGTTAATTAAATTTGTTATTTATTGATATTTGGTTATTTATGTGATGTTCTAAAGAATGTTCGATTGAACTTTGCTTAGAATTTCATTTTAGCCTTATCGTCAGCATCCGAATTTCTAGTGAGCCAAGAAATAGCTGAGCCTAGACCATTGATTAAACCTCTATTCTCTACCATTGTCCATCTGCGCTATTTTTGGCAGTGGAAAAAGAGCAAAATAACTACTTAATGCGCTTTGAATTTCTATCTGGTTGAGACTTTTAAGGGGATATGCAATTAATTTTTTTTTGAAAATGAATCGATAAGGGTTAAAAAAATTGTTATTATTATAAAAGAAAATATAAGAAGATGAATTTTTTCAAACGGTTTTTTTTTTTTTTTTTTTTAGGGGTAGGAACTACTTTATATTCTACTTTAACAGGATTTCTTTCGTATTTGACTTGCTGGCAAATGGGACATTTATTAATGTAATCAGTAATATCCCTGAACATACCGGGCCAATAATATCTTCTCCGAATGTGTGCATAAGATTCAGTAATACCTCTATGATAAGTTTTACCGGCGTGGTAATTTGAAATTGTTTCTTTTTGTTCTGTTGGGGTAGTAATATCTAAATTAAGTTTTTTATATTCTTTTAATTTAATATTATGAAATCATTTCTTATTATTTTAATGAAATTTTCTAACATAGTTTTATATTTACTTTCTAATATTCCTTGGTTGAAAACATTGGTAGTGATAATTTTGTGTATAAACGGGCAATTCGTCTTTTGTAATAACTAATAAATAATAAATTTATAATTTTACTAATAATATAATTTTTATAATATAAAACTAATAATAATATTTTTATTTTTAAATAATATTAAATTTATAACTTTATAATAAATATAATAATTTTTATGTTACAATAAATTAGTACTACTTAATTTATTTTCATCTAATTTTATTATTTAAGGAAATAGCGAAAATATATTTATTAAATTATTTTTTTTCCTCTTCCTAATTCATATGGCTAGTGCGTAATAATTTTTGGAATTTCCTTTGCAATCTCGGCATAGTCACTGGGACAACAGGTCACTGGACTAGCTGATTAGATGCATTTCCTTTACTACCTCGGCAGAGTCACTGGGACAAAAGGTCACTGGACTTGCTGAGTAGATGAATTCCGCTTTATTACGTCTATAGGCTGAGGACGAATAGTCATCAGTCCTGTGGCGTAAGCTACGCACAAAGCTTTTTTTTTTCATTTTATATATCTACTAATTTTATTTTTATTTTTATATTATTATATTGTTATTTATTCCTCGTAATTAATAAATTCTTCCTATCATTAGTTTCTAAATATTATTTTATTTTTCTTCTTTATTCATATGATCATTTCTAATTAACTTATGAATATCTTTCTTTATTGAACTGGTTTTCTCGGGAAAATAGGTCACGATTCCACCTGTTTCAATAATTTCATCTATCTCTAATAGATAGACGATACTTGTACATTTATTATTATTTATATCCATAATTCCTTCTTCAATTCTATATTTATCATTATCAAAACTATCTAATAAATAAACATAAAACATTTAAAACGTATTATACAGGACAGATAATGTCCTAAACTTACAAAATTAAAAACGTTTTCTAAATTTTAATTTTATCAACTTAATTCTTTTAATACAATATCTTTTGATACAATATTAATAATCTCAAATTTATTTGATCTTTTCGATCATTTCTTTTTTTTAATTTTACTAAATATTTTAAATTCTAATACATATTTCTAACTTATCTCTATTTCGTATTTACATATTTACTTTACTAGAATGGTTGTTTTTCTTCATTAAGATCATTATTACAATTTATATATTCTATTAAATAATTATTTATATATAATAATGAGTCTAGTTATCAATTAACACAATCTTTCATTTAATTTAACCTTAACCGGTTTCTTATTTAACTTGGAGAAATAGCTTGCCTGGGTGTTCAAAGCCCAATAAGTTATTTATAATTTATAGGTCGTTAACTAAAAACTATAAGAATGATATTAATATTTACACCTTGGATCATTATTATTAAAATCCCACACGTTTGGGGTTAATACAGAAGATCTCATGTCTTCTAAAAATAGAGGGTTTCTTCCCTTATTCAAGAATAAACGATTATTTAAGTGATCCAATGGTTAGGTGTTTTCTTGGGGATGCTTTTTTTTTTTTTTTTTTTTTTTTTTTTTTTTTTATGTTTAAAGATAATATTGGCGATGTTCGGCTAATTCTTATTAATTTAATTAATTTAAGTAAATGTTAATAAATAAAATGAATGTTACATTTATTGCTTGAATATAGAGTGCGAGCAATTTATTATTCTTAAAATAGTCCAGTACGTCAAAGGGACTTACTAGGTAATTTCACTGTCCAGGGCGTAATTATAAACAAAAATGGTACTAAATTACTGATCTCACAAAAAAAACGACAAAAAAAAAATACTATTTTAAATAAAATATGGGTCAAATAATTATAAACATAATGTCATTGAATCAAATAAACAAAAAATCTAACTCGCTCTGTCTGTAACGAAGGCTTTTTTTTTTTTTTTTTTTTTTTTTTTTTTTTTTTTTCTTTTCTTTTTTCCTCTTTTTTTTTTTTTTTTTTATTATTTTGGCTAGGGCTCTAACTGATTACATAAGAAAGCTCAATCTATTTTTTTTTTTTTCTTCGTGCTTGGATGGTTCTAAAAAAAAACATATTCCTACGAGATTAAAAAAATTAAAAAAAAAATTAATAAATCCGGCCTATAATAAAACCTTTCGATTCAGCTCACAATTTTTGAAAAATATTTCTTATCCATACTTATTTTATTTTTATTATTTTACAATTTTGCTCTGAACTCTAAAAATACTCTAAAATTATTATTATTATTATTTTTTTATTTATTTTTTTTTTTTTTTTTTGAATTTTTATATAATATCAGAAACTTTTGTGCGGTCTTTTTTGTTAAAAATCTAGTTTGTAATTAAATTATTAAATTTTATTTGACGAAAATAATATACTACTACGCTTTCACGATTATTGTTAAAAATTAAAATTATAATTCGATAATTTTTAACTATTTCCATCATATTTAGGAGTCTATTTCAATATTTGATAAGGAGCAGGTTTGGATAATTTGGATGTATTTTGGATAATAATAGGAAAAGTTTTTTTTTAAATGTGGTATAAGATTTACGGAGTGTACTCACAGCAATTGATCTCGTAGTTCCTCCGGGTTCTCGTCCGATGAAGGTGATGAATTTCTTCTTGTCCTGTATTCTGTCTTGGGGTCCAGCTTATCTTCTTCCGGTATCAGGGCTTTACCAGTAAAGGATTGAATCCAAAGTTTCTTCAGGTGTGAGAGGGCATGAAAAAGTCAAATGGACTGATTCCTGGAGAACTTCTGATGATCCCTATTTCGGCGTCAGTTATGTAAGGTGGATAAATAAATGCTTTTCAACAAAAAGCGTTTATTAAAATGTACAGAATTACAGGGTTACATCGTATATGACTGAAAATGGACGAAGAACAATCTGTAAGAGGTTACTAGACTATTTATACAATAAGAATTCGTCGTCAGCACTTCCTCATTAGGTCAGTGACTACAGATGGCCTTCCTGTTTAGATTTCATAAGTCGTTTACATAACTGGAGAGACTAACTTCAACTGCTTCTCTCGGTTCTAAGACATTAAAATCAAAACTTCAACAAAAGATAACTATAAAAAATTGGTAAATCACTTAACCATCAAAAACTAAGACTTTCATTGTTACCAATTGAAAAAAGAAAAATCGTATAGAGTGGTGTAGCGTGGTCTCCATTCTACCACGCAATCCTATTCCTAACAAACATATATAATGCTGAACTCCGCACCACATATTTTCCTGATTCCTGAAAATTATCAATAGTTAAAATGATACCTAAGCCCAAAAAGCCACCTTTTACCAATCATGGGTAAAATCCTAGAAAAATTCATTTTAAAACGTTTGTTTCTTATGACGTTAGGATTCTGAAGGTATCCTAACGTCTCAAAGTAGAGTTCTAAACGTCTCAAGGTATCCTAGAGTCTCAAAGTATCCTAGGTCCCATCCTGTACACGGTGTATACAGCTGACATTCCGGCACATGCTCCTTACTTTGTGACCAATAAACTTATCCATAAAGATCTTAATGTTCCACATGTTTCTGATTTAGCCCAAACCAGATAACTATCCTTCCATAGTAAGCTCCATAACCACTAGTCACCCAACTTGCTTCCCTCTCCATCCCTGATAATCCTCCGAGGCGTCTGAAAAGAAGATGACCTAGAGACCTTTAGTGTAGATTTTATGGAAGTGCTACTAGTGAGTAGTTCTTCACAATTTTCTGTAATGCATTGGAATTCTTCATCATCGTCCGGTCCATCTATAACTGATTGTACATCACAAATCAGGCTTAGGCCACCAGATCAGCAGCAGCAGGGCGATTAGTTTTGCAGTTATGGCCAGGGATCAACCCTGAAAAAGTGGTAATTGTGGTATAAAATGATTTGTTGTCTCCCTCAATATCATGGGAATAGCAAATCTAAACCTTTTTTAACCATATTCTGAGACCATCTACGCACCCAGAGCTTACCTACGATTTAAAAAAATCATCAAGTTTAGTTCCAAAATATGATAGATAAACCTTTTTCACAAAGTTTAGAGTGTTTGTTTGTTGGTTTTTAATCACAAACTCCCAACAGCTGTAGCAAAAGCTGAGTTTTTACAACTGCTACTTGACACTGTTCTCAAGACATGTTGAGGATACATGAATGTTGGCTTAATGAGTAATTATTCATCAATCCCTAATAGTATTAAAACTTCTGTACCACCATGTGCACCTCGACTATATTACAATTATATTTTTCGAAAATATAAAAAACAGTTTCGAAAACTTTACATAAACATAGAGAAAAAAATAGTTTTCCAAAAATTGTTACCTACTATTAAATTATTTAAAAATTTATATTATGTTTAAATTGTATGTCATAATTTTGTAGTTAAATTAAACTAATTGCCTAATGATTGCTATTTATGTTACTAATTGTTTTTAAATACCTTCTTAACTCAACGAAATGACGGTGGTTATTTCTCCGATACCGCAAAAGCTACCTTCAATTGCGGGACAAAAGCTGACTGCCCACTGTTGATTTCTACTCAGAGGCATATTCTATTCGTCCTATAACTTTCAAATCCGATTCCCCACCTCATAAATTAACATAATTATGGTTATTTCGATAAGTATGTGAAAACGACGTTGTATATTAACTTTGGTGATAACAGTTATACCAATACTTGTAATACATGTAATTTATGTTCAAGCTGTCAAATGAACATTTTAATACTGAAAAAAAAATCTGTAGCACTAAGATCAATGAAAGCTCTTGATCAGAATGTAACTAGGATTGATAAATATTACAATTGATGAATGTTATATGAACTAATTTCGAATGTTAAACATTCATCAATTCTAAATATATATATATATATATATATATATATATATATATATATATATATATATATATATATATATATATATATATATATATATATATAGCTAAATAAAAGGTTCACGGGGCTGAGTTTTTAAAAAGAGATTTTATTGAAGTACATACATTATATCAAGCAAAAGCACAATCTTAAAGCCTATTACAAAACTTCGTGGAACAAACTGACATCATAACGGGTAGAGGCAGAGTGTCCCCGACGAAGGTGGGGGTGCCCCTTTTATACAATTATCTAGGAGAGGGGATAGTGTACATTTATTTATTATTCCTTAATACCATTGGGTTTCTATAACTTCTCCCCCCCCCCAAGTTCCGAGGTCTCCGATGGAACAAATATCTAATAGGTAAGATTCTATACAATAAAAATAAAAGGTTTGGACCTTATACATTTCTCAATACCTTTTACACTAAGTCATAACATTGCAATAGATAACATTCTATAAACAAAAGGGATTGGACCTTATTCTAAGTTTATACAAGCATAGAAGGATTAGACTTTGTTTACTAATTAGAATTTGAACATTTGAAAACAAAAGTTACAATTATCAACTTCCTATAAACAAAAGGATTATACTTTGAACTTCCTGTTTACTAAGTCAGGATCTGTACACTTGAAAAATAAAAAGATTAAACCTTGTACGTCTAACGCTAGGATAGGATTTTATACAATTGTCATAAACAAAAGGATTAGACCTAGTCCATTTCTTAATATTAACAATAAGCTTAAACTATAAAATGTTTATACATTACAAAATTCCTTACATGCTAAAGTACAATTTTCCTTAAAACTAAAAGATAATAGGATATTTCTTAATACTAAACAATACATTTTAATATCAATACATTATTTAAACAAAAGGAAAATAAAATAAGAGTCTTTGAATTACTTTCTTCTATTACAAATACTACTTTTAAATTCAAAATTACACAATTAAATTAAAATATTTTAAATCAAAATAATAATTCAAACACTCTTCTAATTACAATTAATAATAATTTCAAAATAAAATATACCTTTCTCAATGATCAATCAAAATAATATTTCAAGACAAAATAATAGTATCTTAATATTTATTATAGTTCTCCAAAATATTAATTACAAAATAAATCAAACAGAATATTATCGTGAAATAAAATAATGCTTTGAATGATCTTTTACATTATTAACATGGAATATAATATTTTACAACAAAATACAAAAGTCCGACTTTATTAAAATAAACTACAGCATTGTCAGTTTAATACAGATAATTCTTTTCAATATAACATAAACATTACTCCTAATACCATTATATTTATTATATTTAAAATAAAAGATTTTTAAGACATTTTAATATTGTTTAAATAAAATTAAATATTTTTAATCAGAATCATTATCTGAGTCATAGTTATCCGAGACATCCGAAATATTTACGCGAATGGATTCATTATCGTCGTCTGAAATATATTGTTTCTTTTTCCTCTTTTTTCTAGTGGGCCTTTTAATATTGTCAATATGGGTTTTAATCGGTCTCTTATCTTTCACTAGTACATTTACTTTTTTAAATTTGTCTCTACTCTTTATTTTTGCTTGGGTATTTTTTAAATATTCTACATCTCCTAATTGTCGTTGAATATCCAAAGGGTCTTCTCTATTTTTATTTAATTTTTCAGTCCTTGTTTCTTTTTCGTCATTTATTTTGGATCTAATTAATTTATGTAATAACTGTTGGTCCTTGTGATATTTTAATACGTATTGTTCCGTCAGGTCGGTGTTTTCGTCTGACTCTAATCTGGAGGTTCCGAAAGTAATTTCATTGGGCGTTAATTTTAATTTATTATTTAAGGTATTATTGTACGCTATTACCGCTAATCTTAATTTCTGCTGCATAGAACATTTATCTTTTTCTTTTCCTATTATTCTCAATAATTCGTTTAGGGTAGAGTGGACTCTGTTCAATAATCCCAAAGAGTTTGAGTGGCTGGCTGAAGTATAATGTAAGGTAATATTATTTTCTTCGCAAAACTGTTTTACTAAATTATTTTTCATTTCCGTCCCTTGGTCTAATGATATATGTAGAGGTGTGGGAAAGTATGTCATATAGTTAGTCAGTGCGTTACAAATATTAATTGCGTTCTTTGATTGTAGGGTTTGAGCAAATAAATGTTTCGAAAACGTGTCTACTGCTGTGAAAATTATTGCGTTGTTAAAATTAAAAATGTCAATCATTAATTCCTGAAACGGTCTTTCTGGTGTAGGTGTAATTTGAAATTTGGTCTTTATAGGTTTTCGGTCATATTTCGTAACTTTACAAGTTTCGCATTTATTAATATACTCGGCTATTTTATTTTGCATCCCTGGAAAATAATATTCTTTTTTAAGTTTTTCGAATGTTTCGTTTATACCCCTATGCTTTGTTTTGCCTAAATGATAATTATCTATAATTTCTATTTGTTCATTCGGGTTTTCGACGTCATTTACAATTTGTTTATATTTTTTCAATTTAACCGATGGATATTCCGTTTCTATTATTTGCTGTATTGTTCTAAAATAATCGTCATATAAATTTTCGGTTATTTCGTTAGGTGATTTACAAATTATCCCGTATGTTTTATTAGGTTCGAGTATTTGTTCTAATAATGAAGCGATATCTGATTTAGCATAAATGTTTAATTCGTATCGGCGTTTCCCAAATGGTTTAGTGAAATTAATTTTTGTATTTCCCCTTTTTATAATTATTTGATTTTTTTTCTATGTTTATACATTTTTCGGGTTCACAAATTCGTACTTGTTCGTTACTAGATTCCTGGGAATGGATTGTCTCTAAATCGTCTTCCGGTGGTACTTCTAAGTCCTCTATTATCGCGTCATACTCGGAATTGTTTTCGTCCGCTATTTCCTGATTTAATAATTCTTCGACGTCCATTTCCTCCACGTCGCTATTATGATTCAATTCGTCGCTTCCCCTGGAAAGTGCATCGGCCACGTAATTTGTTTTTCCCTGAATGTGTTTAACTTCGAATTCAAATTCTTGTAATTTCCAAACCCACTTCATTATGCGCGTGTTACCATTTTTCATTGAAAAAATCCACGTTAAAGGTTTATGGTCTGTGCATAAAAGAAATTTTGTACCGTATAAATAAGGCTTAAAGTGTTGGGTTGCCCAAACTACCGCTAGTAATTCTTTCTCTATTGAACTATAATTTAATTCCGCATTTTGTAATACTCGGGACGCGAATGCTACTGGGTGTTCTATTTCATTTTCGTCTTTTTGTGAGAGCACGGCTCCGATGGCTTAATTACTGGCGTCTGTAGTTAATATAAATGGTCGTTCCCAATCCGGATAATTTAAAATTGGTGTGTTACTCATCATTTCCGTCAAAGTTTGACATGCTTCTTTAATTTCCTTTGTGCCATAAATTTTTGTTTTTAATGAATTAGAAATCGGTCTGGTAATTTTTGCGTAATTTTTAATAAACTTTCTATAGTATCCCGTCATGCCCAAAAATTGTCTCGTCGTCTTTTCATTACGCGGAATGGGGAAATTTAAAATTGCTTCTATCTTTTTCTCGTCTGTTTTTAATCCGTCTGGGGTTACGATATAGCCTAAAAAGTTCAATTCGGTTTTAAAAAATTCGGTTTTATCTAGTTGTATTGATAGGTTATGTTCTTTTAGGGCTTCAAATACTCTTTTTAAATCTTTTAAATGTTCTTTTTCGTTTTTTGAGTAGACTATTATGTCGTCGATGTAAATCATAGAATTGGGGATATTTTGTATCATCATCGTCATCGCTCTCTGAAAGGTTGGGGGTGCATTACACAAGCCAAAAGGCATACGTAGAAACTCAAAATGCCCATTTTCGGTGGAGAACGCGGTTTTAGCTATTGAATCTTTATCCATTTCGATTTGGTGAAATCCCGACGCGAGGTCTATGGTGGAAAATATTTTCGATCCCTTTAGTCTATTTAATAAATCTTCGATATTCGGTAGGGGAAATTTGTCTTTTACTGTAGCCTGATTTAGTTTCCTGTAATCGATCACCATTCTAATTTTTTTCTGTCCCGACGCGTCTGATTTTTTCGGTACGATCCAAAGCGGAGAATTATACGGCGATTTGCTAGGTCTTATGATATTAGTTTTTAATAGTTTTTGAACTTCATCATTAATTTGTTTTTTAAATTGTTCCGGGTAACGGTAATTACGCGTATAAATTGGATTTTCATTCGTTGTTATTATTTTATGTTTTATTAACCCTGTTGATTTTAAATTCTCGTCGTCCCTTTTTAATACTTCGCCATGTTGGCTAATAATTTCGATTAATTCTTCCTTTATTTCCGGACTAATATGTTCGTGGCGAATTAAGTTTTTAATTTCGTTTTTATCATTAATAAAAAATAAGTCATTTTCTAATTTGAATTTTTTCTTTTTAAATTTTAATTCATTTTTTTCTAAATTAATTTTTAATTTTAGTTTTTTCATTGTCTCGTAGCCCAATAAAATATTAAACCTTTCGCTAAATAGAAATATTAAAAATTTGTTTTTTTTATTAATTCCTATCAGGGGCATTAGGTCAATTATCACGCTTTGTGATCCTTCCGCCGTTCCCGTAGGTGTTCGAATTGCAAAATCCTCTTTAGAAATTTCCGAGAAATGTGGAATGTGATCGGGGTGTATATAATTTTTCGTGGCACCCGTATCAATTAGCCATTTATTTCCCATACTATCAGTTAAGTTCGGTAAATCGTTATTTAAGTTCAAGTCATGAATTTCTATTTGTTTATCCTGGTTATCTATTTCTTTATCCGGTTTAGAATTTAAATTGTTTATATCCGGTCCGGAGGTCTGCTTGTGCTCGGGCCTAATTCTAAAAAATGATCCTGTCTTTTTTCCAAAGATTCAATACGCTCTAACAATAATTTAATTTTTTCATCTTTGTCTTCTTCAATTGTATGAACCCTATTAGAAACAGTTCTCATCGAAACGGTGTTAGAATCTATTTGTGGTTGTTGGTAATTTTGCCTAATATTTCTAGAGGGTGGTTTATTAAAAAATCTATGTTGCGACTGGGGGTCCCACGGTTGATTATAAATCGGAGTAGTATATTCAATAGCTCGCTGTTGTGGCCGGAAGTTATGTTGGTTGTTATTGTTATAAGAATTAGAGGTTGGACCTTGTTCATGCTGATACTGTTGCTGTCGGTAGTGTTGGGGATTATTATACGACGTATATTGCTCGCGGTGGTACTGATGGGGTCGGTAATTTTGATAATCATAATGGTTGTTAAAATTTGGTCGGTACTCTTTATTTTTGTAATTATTTTCAAAATTTTTTTTTTGTAATTATTTTGAACTGGGTTTTTTTGGTGTTTTTTATCGCCATAAATTCTATGTACGATATGAGCCGCGCTGTTTCTTAGTATTTCTTCTAGGTCTTCTAATGAGTCAAATTTTATATGGTAAATGAAGTCCGTTAGTGCTGGGTGTAAACTATGTACTGCGTGGTGGGATATCTGTTTGTCATACCTATACATTTCGTCCTGTTTGTTTAGTATCTCATTGTCTGAATAAATACGTGCGTATCAATCGCATCTTTTTTGGCCCAGTCGTTCTAAGAAATCGAGTGGGTTTTCGTTATGGTAAGTCCGCGTATTTAAAATTTCTGAAATTAATTGTTCCCTAGTTCTCGTGTCCTGATATTTTCTTTTTAAGAATTTTATTATTTCTTTGACGGTATTAAATTCTTTGTCATATACGGCGACTTTAGCTTTACCTGTTAATTTATTTAAAATTGTTAAAACTAATTTTGCTTGATTTGTATTTTTATGAGTATTGTCCTCTTTACAATATAAATTATATAAAAATTCGCTATTTCTGATAAAATCAACTAGTTGTAACGGATTTCCGTCGTATTCCGGGATTAATGCTAAATCGTGATTTTTAATTTCAAGAGCCATATTAATATCTTCTTTTTTAACTAACGTTGAACCTGTTATTTTTAAGTTACTTAATTTTTCTTCCAAACCATTCATAAAGATAAATGCTAAATTTAAATTATTATACTTATTACTAACTTATATTTAAATTACAAAATTACTTAAAAATAAAAATTAAAATAAAATAATTATACTTTTTCTTGATACAACGATGTCTTCGTTGTCTTCGATGTCTTCTCGATGACTTCCTCCTTTAGCTCCTTCCCGTCGATTCCTTAGCAAAGAGGTTGAAGGTCCTTCTGGTTAAGGTATTGGAATACCAAAGCGCTCCCAAAGACTTGAAGATCTGCTGATGTATTAGTACTCAGCTCCCATTCTTCTCATGCCAGTGGAAAGAGGTCTCGCTGTTCTGTACCTGAAATAAGATAGAACTGCCGCGAAGTTACGTTAACGCTTCCAAATGTCCCTCCGTTCGGGCGCCAGCTAAATAAAAGGTTCACGGGGCTGAGTTTTTAAAAAGAGATTTTATTAAAGTACATACATTATATCAAGCAAAAGCACAATCTTAAAGCCTATTACAAAACTTCGTGGAACAAACTGACATCATAACGGGTAGAGGCAGAGTGTCCCCGACGAAGGTGGGGGTGCCCCTTTTATACAATTATCTAGGAGAGGGGATAGTGTACATTTATTTATTATTCCTTAATACCATTGGGTTTCTATAACTATATATATATATATATATATATATATATATATATATATATATTTTTTTTTTTTTTTTAATTTGAGACTCTAAATGAAACATGATAAGAGTTTCTTATCGTATCTCGTAGAGATACGAAGACATAGAACAGACTGAGTGTAAAGAGCCGAACCGCCGAGGTAGATCGATGGATTCACTTTTAGATTTTCCTTATGACAGGTTGGTTTTTTTTTGTTTCTACTGAAAACCATTACAAATATTTACGTGTTCATTTAAACAAAAATCTGAATTGGTTTTGAACGATTTTATTATTTCTACTGACTCATAAATATTCAATTTTTGACTATTTTCTACTTGATTTATTAGTTTCACTCCCGAGTCTTTGTTAAATTTATGGTTATTTTCAGATGGATAGCGAAGTTGGAATTTATGGTTATATTATTGTACACTCTTATATGTTTTTTTAATCTTTGATTTTGTGAAGCTAAATACACGGTAAAAACTGGACAATCTGTAAGCCAAAGATTAAATAAATATACATCAAGAAGATAATAGTTTAAAATTAAATATTTAAGAATCACTAGAAATAATACCAAAAAAAAAAACCAATCCAGATTTTTGTTTAAATGGCCAGATAAACATTTCCCATTTTAAATTTGTTTCCAATAGGAACGGGAAAAAAACCAAAAAATGTAACCTACTGGCCCTTACACTCTTGATATATTTCCGAAGTTGTTTGTTTGTTTGTTTACGTACAACTGCATCGGTTATTGACGCCATATTTTCTTTCTTATTTTATTCTCCACATTTGTATTGTATTATTTATCTTATTTTTGTTGATATCTTTTATATGGAATTATATTTTATTGCCTATTTATCTTTTATGTCAAACTTCTGTTAACAAACCACTTAATTTCAGAAACTTGAATACTAATTCTATTTTTTCATTGTTATCCCCCAAGATTGTTGGAAGGTCTGTATTTAGTCCTAAGCTATTTAGGCGCGATGTAAAAAAAGGGCATTCCTGAAAAATGTGCATCACCGTTAGTATACCACTACAGTATTTGCACCTGGGCGGAGCCCCCCTTGTGAAAAGATAGGAGTGTGTTAATCTGGTGTGGCCTATCCTGAGTCTCGTCAGTACGACTTCCTCTCTACGACTTTGGCGGCTGGATGTATTCCAGGGTTTGACATTTTTTTTTATCATTTTCAGTTTATTCGGAGGGCTTTCGTCCCACATCGACTGCCATCCATCATCGATTTCTTTCTCTAGGGCTTTCCGTAGATCAGATGGAGTTAGTGCGATCTTGCCTCGCCCTGGTAGTTCGAGAGCCTCCTTTACAGCTAGATCGGCCAGCTCGTTGCCCACAATACCCACGTGGCTCGGGATCCATATAAACTTTACTGTTTTGCCTAAACTTTTTAGTGTGGATAGTAGGAGTGTATAACCGGGATTTTGGGATGTTTCGGATACATACAATCTAGGCCTTTTAGTGAACTCAGTGAATTAGTGGCTATAATTACACTATTGTAAGCGAGGGGCATGCAAAAATGGAGTGCTGCTGCTATTGCGTTTATTCGGCCGTGTAAATATTGGACAATTTATGTAGTTTTATTTTGTGGGTTGAATATTTAGTAACGAAAGAGGAAGATACTGATTTGTCAGATTTTGAACCATCAAATTATAAAGGATTCTGGCATGCTATTTAGAAGGCGGGAAAAGAGGTCTATGAATTTGGATCGTTCGGTATTATTTTTTGAGTATTTTGTCAGATCAAGCATTGTTTGAGGACGCTGGTGGGTCCAGGGTGGAATATGATTGACTGATGGGGTAATTTTTATCGTTTTAAGGAAAGAGATATCTGAGGTGATTCTTTCTGATAACTGGAGTGTTGAGTTTTGTTTTTGTCTAAAAGAGTTAGAAAATTTAGAGATAAAAATATATTTGTAAGTCGGATGTCCTGTCTGTGGGTGTATTTTTGAAACATAGGTTATTGCTAATTTTAGTCTTCTAAATTAGAGTGGTGATAGTCTGGATTCGGAACATAGGCTAAGAATTGGACTTGTTCGAAATGCCCCTGTAGCGATTCGAATTCCGGCGTGGTGAACGGTATTGAGCTTCGAGAGAACACGGGAACGAGCAGAGCTGTAAACGAAGGAACCATAGTTCATTTTGGGACAAATTAATGCTTGATATATTCTGAGTAGGCTCATTCTATCGGCACCCCATTTCGTATTGCTCAGAACCCGAATAATATTTAATTTTTTTGGTTGCAATTATTTTTAGGGAGGATATATGATTTTCCCAATTTAGTCTTTTGTCAAAATTAAGACCCAAAAATCTGTGGTGGTTAGTATATGTTATCGGATAGTTTCCTAAAAATAGTTCTGGTGAGGGAGGTGTATTGCGTTTCCGGCTGAAATGCAGACATTTTGTTTTCTCTGTTGAAAATTGGATACCAACAGTAGTCGACCAATGATGGATTCGGTTTAGTGCCTCTTGCGATTTTAGTCGATTATCCAGAAGGCTCTCTGATGGGTAAAATATTGCGAAGTCATCAGCGAATAGAAGAGGCTTTACTCCTCTAGGTAGGTTGATCCCTAAATCGTTAACAGCCAGTGAAAAAAGAGTTGGGCTGAGCACACACCCTTGAGGAACTCCTTTGTTCTGTGTGTGGTCTTTTGAATATTGGCATCCGATCCGTACCCTAAAATGTCGATTTATTAGAAATTGTCAGATAAATGAATACATTTGTCCCCCGATTCTTATCAATGATAATTTTTGGAGTATGACAGCATGATTTATATTGTCAAAAGCCTTTAGCATATCGAAGAAGACAGCAATCATTTGTTGACCCTTCACCAAAGCATATTGTGCTTCCGTGTCAAGAATCAGTACTTGATCAATTGTTGATCGGCCTTTTCGGAAACCTGATTGAAACGATTGGATAAAATGATTCTTCTCCAGGATCCACATCAATCTTTTGTTTACCATTCGTTCCATCACTTTGCAGAGGCAGCTTGTCAGGAATATTGGACGGTAACTGGATGAAACGAGCTTGTCTTTTCCAGTTTTGAGGATTAGAATAATTATGGAGTCTCGCCAGGTATTTGGTATTATGCCGGAATGCCAAATGTGATTATAATAATCTAGCAACCATTTTTTAGTACTGGTTGAAAGTTTTAGTATCATCTCATAATGGATGTTATCGTGACCGGGTGAGCAGCCTTTTACAATTTTTAATGTATAATTTAGTTCCCACATCGTAAATGGTATGTTGTAGTAAGTTGAATGTAATGTACTATTTTCATGTTCTATTTCTTTAGGGTCCACATTGAAACTGTTATTTCCGGAATTGAAAGTTTCCGAGTAGTGATCAGCAAAGGTATTTGAAACTTTTAATGGATCATCGGATAGCTGGTCATTGACTAAAATTGTGAAGCGAGGTAAAGAGTTTTTAGAGTTAATTTTTCGGATATTGTTCCAGACGGTACTGGTACAAGTAGAAGAATTTATGCTATTTAAAAATTTCTTCCAAGACTCAGTTTTATGTTGATTAAAGGTAATACGGCAAATGGCTTTTTGTTTTTTGTATTCTATTAAATTATCAGATGTCATGCGTCTGAGGAATTTTTTGTAGGCCTTACGGCGGTTTTTTAGGGCTTGTTTGCAGGCGTTATTAAACCAAGGAACGGTTGGTCTTTTTGAGTGATCGGACGACATCGGTATCGCTGCTTGGGCTGCTTGAATGATAGTGCTTGTTATTGCTAGGCATCCCTCCTCGATACTTAGGTCACATGGAGAGCTTTGAGGTGGAGCAGCTAAAGAAGTAAACTGAGGCCAGTCAGCTTTGTCTAGAATATATCTGGGTTTTACTTGGCATATTGGGTTTAATGCGAGGAATTTTCTCAGAATTGGGAAGTGGTCACTGGTATGTAAATCGGGAAGTACAGTCTAGTCTAGATTATTGTAGAGTGTAGGGCTGCAAAGAGATAGGTCGAGAGCAGAAAATGTCTCGTAACTAGAACTGAGGAAGGTAGGTTGTGTTGTATTTAATAGAAGGATATCGGAAAATTCAATAAAAGTTTCTATTATTTTTCCACGCCTGTTTAAATCTCGGGATCCCCATAACGGACTACGACCATTGAGATCACCGACAAAGAGCACAGGACGTGGCAGTTGGTTAAAAATGTCAAGTAAATGCTGTGTTTCTAAAGTACGATCCTGTGGTTTAAGTGTAAATTTAAGTGTATTTCGGCTACTACAGCTTGGAGGTGGGTATTTATTAAAATCGGTTCTGAATATACTGATATCTGAACAGCAAGAAGAACGCCATGGTGGCCATGATTCGGATTAGGGCTATCTTTTCTATAAATTTTAAATTTTTTTATTGTTCTATTTTCATTATTTAAAAGATTGGTTTCCTGGAGAGCTATACAAAAGGGATTTACATTTCTTATCAAAATTTTTAAAATGGTGAAAATGAGTTTTTAATCCGTTGCAGTTCCATTGAAGTAAGGACATACGGGTGTATTATTCGTTATGAAAAACAATAATTTGGGAATAAGAAATGTCATTGTAGTTATGCAACGGAAATAATATTTTTAGTAAATATCTATATCGAATAAGAAATAAGAAATAAATTGCATGTATTGCAATAACAGGAAAACAATTTAGTAATAAAAAAGCGATATTTGAGAATAAGAAATAATACATAGCTAATACTAATATATATATAAATATTATCAGTCTATTTATTTGCAGAATTTTTAATATTACCTGTTTTTTTTTCTCGTTTTGTTTTTCCTTTTTTATATGTGACTTCGGTATAACCGTTGTCACTATCGGGAGGATCAATTTCAATAGGTATTGCATCACCTATCGAATGCCCTTCCTCAGATGGATCTGAAGATATGCCAGCAGACAGAAGTGGGGCTGGGAGGAGGAGCAAGGAAGAGAAGGGAGGGAGCAGGGGTGGGGGGGGGGGGGCTGCTGCCACTGAAGTGCCAGCTGCCGTGCACTGCGGAGATCTTCGTAAAGGAAGGGAATTTGATAGTGAGGTGCTGGTGCTGGGTGAGGGAGGGGGGAAGAGTGGGGGAGCTAGGGCAGGGCTTATGCTAGCCACACTAGACATATCGGTTGACGAGAATTGTTTATCGTTATTGATGGCTGTTTTACTTTTTTGTTGTTCTGTATTCGATATTTGTTTTTTATTTTCTCCAAAAAAAAATGGGGTATCGGTTTGGATGCCGATTTCTTTTTTTTCGGATTGATTTACTTTTTCTTTTAATATTTGTGCAAATGATTTATTTAAAGAATTTGGATATCTTTCTCTATATATTTTTTTTGCTTCAATTTGCGATATTTTATTGTTCATTTGTATAGCCTTGATCTCTTTGTGCATTTGGAATACATGACAAGTGCGATCCAAGGCGTTATGAGAACCATCGCAATTTATACATTTAGGCTCTCTTTCACATTTGTTTCCCTAGGTATGTTTTGCTTTTCCGCACTGTATACAGACAGATTCTTTTTTACATTGGGCGGTTGGATGATTAAAACCTAAACAGTTGAAACAGCGAAGGGGATTAGGGATGTATGGCTGAACCGGAACAGTCTGGTATCCTACCTTAAGTGTTTTTGCGGCAATGGGTGTTGGAAAAGTAATTATATAATTATTTGTAGCTATTTCGGAACCATTTTTTTAAATTTTAATTCTGATAATATCAATGATTTTTTAATTTAATTCCTTTTTATTTTCATCAATATCCAGGTATTGAAAATCATAAACTTTTATAATTCCCTTACTATAATTAAGAGAATTATGGGGGGTAACCTGTATTGGGAATTGTCCTCCAAAATCTTTGCAGGAAAGGAGTATTTCGGATTGAGTTCCCTTAAAGGTTTCGACCAATAGCGATCCGTCCCTCATTTTTTAAATATTTTTAACCTCCCCTACTAGGCCTGTAATAAATTTGTTTATGAAAAAAGGAGAGATTTTGACAAAACTCTCGTCGCCCTCTCTTTTAATTATTATAAAGGTTGGACTAATATTTTGTCCTTCTTCTGGAATCAACCTGTCTGTATGGGATTTCATTTTTCCCCTTGGACCTTTTCTTTTTACCAGAGGGCTAATTGGATCGTCAGGTTCTTTCATGATTAGAAGACCGAAATAATCGGTTGTTGAATTTGAAAATATGTGAAAATTAAAAAGTGCTTAAAAATCACGGAAAAAATAATAATAATAAAAAGAGGTATAAATCTAAATATCCCAAAAATATAGACGAGAAAAAAAGAAAAAAAAGAAAAAGATATATATATATAAAGGAATGGTTTCTCTTATCTGTTTGTTGTCCCTCTGAGCTCTAGTAGATCCTTCCTCTTTGGAGTACAAACAAACACTGATATATTTCCGAAGTTCGTTTGACCTCCTATGGCGATGCAATTGTGTTTTTCAGTGACGATGCTCATTTTCACTTGAGCGAGTGTGTCAACAAACAGAACATGCGGTTGGGATATATATATATATATATAGTTAGGTCCCACGGGAAACAACTAGTAGACGCTTGGTCAGCACTACCTCATTTCCTGCTTCATCCTTATATAGACTCTCTCCTAGAATATCGAGGAGGGATTCTTAGATCATAATTAGACTAGTTACTATGTTATAATTCTACTCTGTCTTTGTCTATCTTAATAAAGTTCTTTTTAAAAAGTGATTTAGTATTGAAGATTATTTAATTGGCGCCCAAATAGGGACTTGAGGGCTTATTCTTAGAAGATTTCAGACTTAGAACTTCAATCAAGAATTCATCAAGGAATTTCTTCATACAGAAGACTAAGGTATAAAACACTTGCTTTTCAGTAACTGTTCCTGAATCTCTTCATCATTTCAAGTTGTCACTGTGGAACTTGTTCATCAAACACTTGAATAGGAAAGGATATTGCTGATCTCTTAAAGATCTCACTCAAGTCAAGAAACATTGATAATCCACTCAGTCTAAATAAATCTTAGAAGGAACCTCTTAGGAAAAGAAGACAAGACACAAGGTTAGATTTAATTAATATAAGTTTATTTTATGATTTTATAAATTATATATGCCTCTTAGTGATTGATTAAGTAAGTTAAGAATTTCTGATATGCCAAATACTAACGAAATGAATCCTAATATTAGAATTAATGCTAGTGACTTTAAGATTGTCCCAGTATATGACGGACATCCACAAAAAATAAAAAATACATATCAAATTTAGAATATTTAACAGAAGAATTTTGTCAAGCAAGTAACGGCTATAGACTTACGAATCAAAAATCTATTCTCATACAAGCTTTAGCAAAATTAACGGGAGAACCAGAAGATCTTTGTTACGATAAAATATTCGAGGATGTTAAGCAACTAAATGAGTAAATTGAGTAAAGAAACAATTTTATGACTCGCGAAGTACTGAACTAATATTAAAAGAAATTTTAGATACAAAATCCGCACATAATGAACATCCAGTAGATTACATAAATAAATTAATAGAAAAACGTAGAGACTTAGTTACAAAGTTATATACAGAAAGTGAAACAGGAAATCTTAAAATTTATGATAAAACAATTGCAACAACCGCTGTTCTCAATCTACACCCAGTTTTGACAAGACAATTTACACATATAATTTATAATAACTTAGAAGATATTAAAAATTCATTGAAAAATACCTTTTCAACCGTAGTTTATCAATTATACGGTGTTAGGAAAACACAACAGACTAACTTCACTAATCAAAAACCAATTCAAAATAAGTTTCAACAAAAACCTCAACAATTTCAAAAAACTAAACAAGAATATTATAACCCACTACATAATAATCAAAGACAAAACTTTCAACCTCAACAATATTATAACCCACAACATAATAATCAAAGACAAAACTTTCAACCTCAACAATATTACCAACCAGGACAAAACATTAATTATCCCCAAAATAACTACCAAAGACCACAAAACAACCAATGGAATCACCATGACCAAAATAGATTCTTTAATAAACCTACTTCAGGACAATTTCGTCAACAACATAATTTTGAGAAAACAAGAAAAACCTGAAACCGTTTCTATGCGAACAGTATCCGATAAAGCTCATCATATCGAAGATGATGAAATTTCACAACTTAGGCAAGAGAATCAATCTCTTAAAGATGAAATTCATAATTTAACAAAACGGTTTAATGATTTTTTATCAAACGGCTTACACAGCGAAGATCCGCCTCCTTTAATTCAAACATACGAGGAGAAGATGTAAAAATTAAAACTAATTCTGTTCCCCAAAATCAAACTAATACTAACCCTAATATAAAACCTATTTACCATATAGGTGATACCACAAAACTTCCTAGTATAAAAGATTTCAACCATAAGATATGGCTTATTGATTCGGGAGCATCTAAAAATTATGTCCACCCGAGAATAGTTAAACTTTTTAATTTAAAACTTATTGACCAACCATTCTCAATTTCTACTCCTACAGGAATAGGTGAGGGCCAATATAAAGTAGAATTAGATATGCAATGCTCTTTAGGTATTAAGACTAAATTAGATTTCTTAGTATATCCAGTAAACGAAAAAAATGATTTTCTATTAGGTTACGAAACAATGAAAGATTTAAAAATTTTAGACGATCACATAATAATCGGTGATACCGTATTTAAATTTAATCATTCTAACTATAAGAAAACCAATGAATGTCACTTAATGAATAATAAACTAGAAATTAAGAATGTTATTAGACATGAGCATCTAAATAACGAAGTTAAAAATAAGTTAATTCAAATAATAGCCGATAACGGTGAAATTATTAAAAGAAATAATGAAAACTTAAAAGCTACTGATTTGATAAAACATAAAATAATAACTCATAATGAAAATCCTATCTATACGAGAAATTATAGATATCCTGAACAGTTCAAGGAACAAATTAATATCGAAGTCACAAAATTACTAAAGGATGGAAAAAGTAATTATGTTGTTGATGCACTCTCTCGACGAAATGATATCAATCATTTTGAAGAAGAATCAATGGAAACAGAACCAACAGAAATCCATATACCAGATGCATCATCTCCTAATTATGAAACATTTATAGAAAATTTACTTCAAGAAGGCACGGAAAATAATAATGAAATTCATTCAGAGATAGATCTACAATTACCAGAAATAGAAGAAGAAAAAATGATAACCAGAGTATCATGACCCAACACTCCCAACTTAGCAGCAATCAACAATTTTGGATAGTTGATGATGATAAATGTTTAAATATCGAAAAAAAAGACAAATAATAATAAAAAAAAAAAAGCATCAATAAATAAAGTAGACACTGAAAAAATATTCGAAAAGTTTTGGTACATAATTAGAATTAAAGATATTGATAAAATTTATGACTTATTATTAGAAATATTAGAACCGAATAAGACTTATGGAATATACTGCCAATCTAATTTTGCTGCAATAAGACAAATATTAGAATCATATTTTACCGAAATAAGAAAAATTATTGAAAAAGAATTTAAAACTGTTAAAATCAAGAAATATTCATTGCTCTGTACAGATATTACTGACTTAAATGAACAAAAACAAGAAATAATAAATTACCACACAGGAAAAACTTGTCATCGTGGAATACTGGAAACTTATGAACATTTAAAAAGGGAAATATACTTTCCAAACATGAAAGATAAAATAACTGAACTTATAAATCAATGTGATATTTGTAAAACAAGCAAATATGATAGAAAACCGATTAAAGCTAAATTTCAACTAACTAACACACCAGAAAGACCTTTCCAGGAAATAATGATAGACTTATTCTTTTACAATAAACACATTATATTCACAAGCATAGATACATTTTCAAAACGGTTATATGCCCAAATTATTAATTCTAAAAAAAACGCTATGACAATTTGTCAATCTTTAGAAAAATACTGCATGTTATATCCGCCACCTGAACGAATAATTTGTGATCAAGGAAAAGAATTTGATAACATGTTAATTAAACAATTTTGTAAATCTTTAAAAATAGAAATTCATTATACGAGTACTAATCATTCCAACTCACTCGGGATACTTAATAAATGTCACGCCACATTAACCGAAATCTTAAGGCTTAACGCTAATTCACATAAACAATATAAATTTGATAGAATTGTACAAACAAGTGTAATTGCTTACAATAATTCACTTAATCAAAATCTTAAACTAACACCTAATGAAATTACGTTTGGTAAATTTCAAAATAATTATGAAACTGAAGATATACAAGAAAGTTACATACACGATTACTTTACTCATTTAAATAAATTACAAAAAATGGTGTATGATAAAATAACTTATGAAAAGGAAAAACGAACTGATAAACTTAATGAAAATAGAGAAGAACCACCAGAATTTCATGAAGACGCTATTTATGTAAAAACTCCTAAAGTTAAAAGTAAAAATAAAAATCTATACAATAAATTAAAAATCAACAAAGAGCATGTTAATAATATAAAACGTCCTAATAAAAAGAAGAAATCTTATTTTCGTGTTTCAGATGAAGATCTTAATCATTCTTCAACTACTCTTCATACAATGTAATTTGTTAAAAATACAAGATTTGACACAATCCCCAGGTATTCTTCATTATACTATAAGTAACATTAAAATTATTGATACTTATTATGAAACATACCATTATTATAGAACAGACTTGCTTTCAAAGGAAGTTAGTAATCTTTATACATTACTAAAACACTTTAATGAAACCGATATTTACGATATTTTATTAAATAACATACAAACTATAGAAAATCAATTACGAATTTTAAAATATACTCCAAGAAATAAAAATGAACTTAGAACAAAAAGAGGAATAATAAATGGACTTGGTTCCGCTATATCTTGGTTAACAGGTAATATGGATGCTGACGATAAAGCATATTACGATAACCTGATTCAAAAGACATTAAGTAACACAGTTAAAAATAATATTAACGAGAAAAACATAATTGATACAAACAAACAATTGATTGATAAATATGAAAAAGATGTAAAAACTATTAATAATAATTATAACAAGATTCAAGATTCTATAAACGAACTAAATATGGAAGACAAAGCTTATTATTTCTATATGCATACGCAGTTATTAGAACGTAAATTAAACTCACTATTACTTTCAATGGAATTTTGCAAATCAGGAATAATTCATTCTAATCTAATGGTTGATGTTATAAACAACATACCCTCTAATGTTACTTTAATTTCTAGAAATATTGAAATTATATGGGAAAATACTAAAATCTATTGTTCTTATTATAACTCTACATTTCATGTATTTATAAGTTTGCCTACTCACGAGCAATCTTATAATGGATTTTTGATAATTCCAGTACCAATGTACATTAATAATACCTTTAAACAATTAGAATTAGATCAACAACTAGTCATTAAGAAGAATAATTATTATGTTCACGCAGATTGCATATTTAATAATGAATATTATTGTAAAAATATAAAAGAAACATCAAATAAATGTATTCTGAATATTATAAATAATTCTAGTTTTGCTTATTGTACTTATGTAGATTGTACTACTAATATAATGTTTAACGAGCATATAAAAATGTATATTACTTACAATATTTCTAAACTTGATAATTGTCACAATGATTCTATATTTTTGCCGCAAGTGGCACTTGTTAATATTAATCATAATGATTGTATTTCTAATCTTAACAAAACTTATATTCATAATTTAGATTTTAAGTTTAAACCTTTGTATAAATCTTTTAAGTTAGAACTAATGCAAAATGTAAATATTTCTTTACCTACATTTATTGAAACTTCTTATATTTTTTTTATTCCTAATGAATGGTTTTATAGCTTAATCATTGTAATCTTTATAATACTTTGTATATGTGGTTATTATTATTGGCATAAAAAGAAAAATGTAATTACTCCCCCAGCCCCTGAAATGATTGTACCAAAAATATCACCAGTTGTAACTAATTATGAAGTACAATACCAACCCTGGTCAAAATATTGTAAAAAGTAGCAATTCAGGAGTATTGCCGAATCTTCCCCATGGAGGAGTTAGGTCCCACGGGAAACAACTAGTAGACGCTTGGTCAGCACTACCTCATTTCCTGCTGCTTCATCCTTATATAGACTCTCTCCTAGAATATCGAGGAGGGATTCTTAGATCATAATTAGACTAGTTACTATGTTATAATTCTACTCTGTCTTTGTCTATCTTAATAAAGTTCTTTTTAAAAAGTGATTTAGTATTGAAGATTATTTAATTATATATATATATATAGGTGTGTGTGTAAAAATAAAACGTCAATCAGTTAAAATTATTCAAGTTGTTAACTTATGAGAGCGGGTGAAGCCACGACGGGTAATGCTAGTCCATATTATTGCGAATATTGTATTATCCTGCACATAACTGGTGAGGTGCCCATAACTAGTGATTTACCCTATTCTTATAAACATCTTCTTTTCAAACGAGTTGGAGGGTAGTCGGGAATAGAATGAAAAGCAAGTTAAGAGACTAGTTGATTTGAGTATTCATGGAGTTAATCATGAAAGGATTGGTATCTAGTTTCGGTTCAGCAACATATCAGACATGCATATCTTTATTGATAGGTTTAAACGCGACATAATAAGGAAAAATGAGGATTGTACGAAGGATTTTGGATGCGAGATGAAATGATTGAGGAGTAATAAAGCTCAATTCGATATGTACAAATTATCTCTGTTATGTAAATGAGTCTGTTCTAATTAATCGGCATCTTAAACCATTAATCTATTAAATACAGAAGAATTCTAAAACTACGTGCATTTTTTTATCGTTTTATAATGTGGATTCCAACTTAGAAGCTGACTTAAGAAAATTGGCTACCATTCCCTTAGTTGCATATTTAACTAAAAAGGTTTATGGAGAAGTAGATTGTTGGTGTATGCAGTCATAATGATACACAGCTATTAAAACATGTTTTTATAATTTATAATGCCAACGTTTCAACTTGCATTGCAAGGTTCCTTCCTTGTTTCTTCCCCAATTGCAATTCTTCTTATATCGGTGAGACAAAAAACCATCTAAAAACCCGCATCTCACAACATAAACACTCTATCACATCCCGTAACCCTTTGGCCACTAAACGTTCTGAACACTCCTTATCCCTTAACTATATTTTTGATTTTGAAAAAACCACTATACTTGCTTCATACAGTACCTTAGACAAACGATTAATAGGTTAATCTATCCACACCCACCTTGAACCCCTACCGTTAATCAAAAAATTGATAAAGAATATATTTCCCTCACATATTCCCAAGTTTTAAACCTCCTCAAAAAAGCTTAATTTTCAAAAATCTTGAGATACGAGTGAATAAGGCCGAGCAGGATCCTCTACTCGATGGGTAGGCAGAAGAAAGTAACAGGTAAGCTAAAATATGTATGGTTCTCAGCCGGTAGAGTACGCTGTAGAAAAGACGACGGCCACCCTGTTATCTTTGTCGACCGAGCTCTGGATTTGGATGTCTTCGTATGACTGTCATTTACCTGTATAATCTACTAACCGTCATTTTCTTGCATCATTTTGGCTTATTTCGTGGAATCGTCAATGAGTACTTTTGAATTTTATTTCATTCATACATTTTCCTTTCAAATTTCTTCCCACATAAACAGTTTTACTTTATTTTTTTCATTTTATTTTTCTAAGTTTAGTCTTATTAATTTTTATTATACAATGTACTCTGCAGGTTGTTACTCATATTACAGGGTCTTTTTTTCCCTATAAATGTCTTTTCCTTAACTCCTCTTCAGTATATTCAGTATAGTATGTCTAGTATCCTAACTACCTGTCACGTTAACTCACAATTCTTGCCAGCCCATTTTGATGAATTCCAGCAGTATATCTCACATAACTTTTATCATATTATATCCATTTACGAAACTTGGCTTAAGCCCCACATTCCTTCCTCTTTCGCCTCCCTTCCCAATTACTCCCTTACCCGCCGGACTGGCGGTGGTGTTGGCATATATGTACACGGCTGCCTGAAAATAAGAATCCTCGATTTTTCTCCCTCATCCATACATCCTCACGCTGAATACCTTGTCCTAGAAATTTCTGCCGGCAATCATCACCTATTATACGCTGTGATATATCGCCCTCCTCTTGTTCCGTTTGATCAGTCCTTCGAATCTTCCTTATTTAACCTTGTTCCTCTCTACTCCAATATTATTATCTCCGGAGACCTCAATACAAATTTGCTTGCTGACTCTAATGATAAACGTTACTTGGATATCCTGTTCTATTCTCTCCGCCTTTTCATCGTACCTTTTGCTCCTACTCACCATTCCTGCTGGACCGACACATGGTTAGACCTATATATTATAGATTTTCAAAAAAATCTTCTTTCCCCCTCTTAATGTCCTGTGTCCTTTCTATCCTACCATGACCTAATCCATCAGCTTCCTACTAAAACCATAACATACCGCAACCTCGACGCCCTTGACCGTGATAGTATCCTACCTGGAGTGGAGTCTACTCAACCTCTTCCATTGTCGCCATGGTGGAAATCCTCACAACCAATTTCCTCAGTATCCTCGATACCTACGCTCCGTTTAAAACCTCTACCTTTCACCGTCGGCCTGCACCATGGATGTCTAAATTAATTAAAGATCTGAAGAGAAAGCGAGAAGCTGCAGGAAGACGATTTAGACGTACGAGACTCGCAGACCACTACCAAGCATTTAAAGTACTCCGTAACCTGGTGCAAGTAAGAATTCGACATGTGAAATCTTCCTATTTCCACGAAATCCTTTTGTCCTCTTCCGATTCCAAGTCAAAATGGCAACTCCTTCGAAACCAACTCTCCCTCTATAACCCCTATTAATAAAAATTAATTTACCTTCGTATTTTAAAATATCGATCATTATTTCTTGGAATGGTTTGTCCGGTGTTGGTGTGTGTTCATATTTTGTTTTAATAGGTTTCCGATCATATTTAACTTTCTTGCAAGTAGTGCATGTATTTATGTATTCACCTATCTTATCTTTCATCCGAGGAAAATAATATTCCCTTTTGAGCTTTTCATATGTTTCTCCTATTCCTCTATGTTGGGTTTTTCCAAGGTGGTAATTGGAGATGATATTTTCTTGTTCTTCTTCGATTTCTACGTCTGTGTTCATTAAGTAATATCTTTTGATTTTGACTGTGGGGTATTCTGATTCTATGATTCTTCTCAATTCTTCAAAGTATTCGTTTAGAATATCTTCTAATACCGTTTGATTTGAAGAACACTATACTCCATATGTCGTTCCGGGTTGTAGTATTTCTTCTAAATGTTCTTTAATTTCTTGTTTGTTAATCACATGTATTGTATATCTGTTTTTCTTAAATGGTTTAGTATATTCGTATTTTTCGTTACCTCTCTTTATTACTAATTGATATTTTTCTATGTTTATGCATTTGTCTGGTTCGCATAACCATACTTGCGCTGCGCTAGATTCTTGTGAGTGAATCGTTTCAAGATCTTCTGAGTTTTCTCGTGTCGGTGGCATCTCTAATTCTTTTATTAGTGATTCGTATTCTGGTGAATGCCTGATAGGTTGTTGTAAGACTTCGTCTAGTTCCATTTCTTCGGAAAGGTTTAATTCTGTTATTTGACTATTTCTTGAAAGCGCGTCTGCTACATGATTCGTCTTTCCCTGTACGTGTTTTATATCGAACTCAAATTCTTGCAGTTTCCATATCCACTTCATTATTCTCGTGTTTCCATTTTTCATAGTGAATATCCATGTCAGTGGTTTATGATCTGTCTGTAATAAGAATTTGGTACCATATAAATAGGGTTTGAAATGTTGTGTTGCCCATATTACAGCTAACAATTCCTTTTCGATTGTACTATAGTTAAGTTCAGCTTTTTGCAGAACTCTCGAGGCAAATGCTATAGGGTGTTCTACATCATTCTCGTCCTTTTGTGATAATACTGATCCTAAAGCTTGATTACTTGCATCCGTAGTAAGAATAAATTGTTTGTTCCAATCCGGATAATTTAGAATTGGTGCATTTGTCATGAGATCGATTAAGGCTTTACATGCGTTCTTTATTTCTGTTGTTTTATAAACTTTCGTTTGTAAAGATTGACATAATAGTTTAGTTATTTTTGCGTACCCTTTTACAAATTTTCTATAATAACCTGTCATACCCAGAAATTGACGTGTCGTTTTTTTTTCATCATGTGGTAAAGGAAAATTTAGGATCGCTTCTATTTTGTTGGGGTCGGTTCTTAAGCCTTCCGGTGTTACAATGTAGCCTAAAAATTTTAATTGTCGTTTAAAAAAATCAGTTTTGTCTAACTGAATTGATAAATTATGTTTTTTCAAAGCTTCGAAAATCTGTTTTAAATTTCTTAAATGTTCTTCCTCTGTTTTTGAGTAAACTATAATATCATCTACATAAATCATAGCGTTCGGTATATTTTCTATCATCATGGTCATGGCTCTTTGAAACGTAGGTGGTGCGTTACAAAGTCCAAATGGCATCCTTGTGAATTCATAGCGACCATTTTCCGTAGAAAAGGCTGTTTTTTCTATGCTTTCCGGATCCATTTCAATCTGATGAAAACCTGAGGTTAGATCTATTGTCGAAAATATTTTTGCTCCTTTTAATCTGTTCAAGAGGTCTTCTATATTAGGGAGAGGAAATTTATCTTTTATCGTAGATTGGTTTAGCTTTCGGTAATCTATCGCCATTCTTACTTTCTTTATTCCCGACGCGTCCATTTTCTTTGGAACTATCCACAGTGGAGAGTTATATGGCGACTTACTCGGTCTAATAATATTATTTTTTAACAATTTTTCCACTTCCTCGTGAATTTGTTGTTTGAATTGTTCCGGGTATCTGTAATTCCTAGTGTAAATAGGATTTTCATTGGTAGTAATAATTTTATGTTTTAATAAACCCGTTATTTTTAATTGTTCATTTTCTTTTTTTATCATATCTCCGTTTTCACTTATTATATTAATTAATTTTTCTTTTAAACTTTCGTCGATGTGGTCAAGTCTTATTAGCTTTTTTATTTCGTTTTTATCCTCGATATAAAATATTTTGTTTTCTAATTTATATCGTTTTTTCCTTGACCTTTAATTCTTTTTTGTTTAAATCGATACTTATTTGTAAATCTTTCATTGTCTCATAGCCCAGTAGTATGTCGAATCGATCACTAAAGGGAAAAATGAGAAATTTTGCTTCTTGATTTATTCCTATCAGTGGAAGCAGATTTATTAGTGCACTTTTTGTACCTTCTGCGCGACCTGTAGGTGTTTTTTATCGCAAAGCGTTCATTTATTATTTTGGCGTCTTTTGGTAATGCTTTCGGATTAATATAATTTTTTTGTTGCTCCGGTATCGATCAGCCATTTGTTTCCTTTGTCATCTTTCAATTCCGGTAGATCATTGTTCGTATTATTCAATTCGTGAACTTCTATTGGTCCGGCGGGTCGTTGTTGCATGGACCTGAGCCTAAAAAATTATCCTGTCGAGCTTCTATAGCGTTCAGTCTTTCCGTTAGGATTCGAATCTGCTCGTCTTTTTCATTTTCTGTATAATGAACTCTATTGGACACAGTTCTCATGGATACTGTATTGGAATCTTTTTCAGTTGGCGGTAATGAAACTTGTTCTCGATTTGGATTTTGTTGGTTTCTCCAGTTTCCCGATGGAGGTTTGTTAAAAAAATGATGTTGAGATTGCGGGTCCCATGGTTTGTTGTATATTGGTTTTTGATACTGCTTATAATTTGGGTTTTGATTATAATATGATTGATATGGTTTTTGTTCGTACCTTGGTTTTTCATAGTGAGGTTTCTGATGTTCCCAGTTTTTTTTTTTCTTTTGAAAATTGGGATCAAAATGTTTCCCTTTATAATTTGGATTTTGAAAATTTTTTTGTTGTGGATTATACTGATGTTTACCGTACAACCTTTGAACAATGTGTGCGGCACTGTTTTTAAGGGTATCTTCAATATCTTCTAATGTATTCCATGTTATATGATAAATGAAATCTGTTAAAGAAGGGTGGAGATTATGCACCGCGTGATGGGATATTTGTCTATCATATCTTTTCATTTCTGCTTGTTTATCTAAGATCGTATCGTCGGTGTAAACTCGAGTATATAAGTCACAACGTCGTTCTATTAATCTTTCTAAATAATTATGAGGATTTTCGTTACTATGTGGCCTGACATTTAATAATTCCGCAATTAATTGTTCTCGAGTTCGAGAATCTTGATATTTATTTTTTAGAAAAATTAAAATTTCTTCTACGCTATTAAATTCTTTATCATGTACAGCTGCGGCTACTTTCCCTTTTAATTTACATAATAAATTTAAAATAATCTTTGTATGATTAATATGTCTATGTGGATTATTTTCTTTACAGTATAATTCTGTTAAAAACTTAGTATTACGAATAAAATTCACTATACCTATTGGATTTCCATCATAATCTGGAATCATTTTAAATTCACTTTCTTTAATTTCTAACGCCATTGTGTTTTCGTTTGTCTGGTCGGTTAGTCTTAAAGCGTTAAGTCTGTCTAGTAATGACATACAAATGTTACAATTTATATAAAAATAATTACCCTAAGATGTCTTCAGTTGATGTTGGCTTCTTAACAAAAGAGATGTTGGGTTGAGATTGTAGAAATTGAAATTTCTGCTTACTGGAAAGAAGATCCTCGTAGTCGTGGAGAATGCTTGATCTTGTTCAAGACTCAGTGGCAAATCTTCCTCTTGACGTGGAGACGTGGTTATGCTGCTACGGTACTGGTATTACACTCAGCCTAAGCTCCGCAAAGTTACTAATTCTTCAAAAATAAGCTCTCAAGTCCCTAAGTTCGGGCGCCAGTTAAATAAGCTTACTCCAACTTAGACTTTTAAAAAAAAAGGTTTATTTCAAATTACAATAAATATGACACTTGTGCCTAACAATGACTGACTATAGCTATAAGACGTGTCGAACTGACCACTACAATCCTAGCTTACTTCTATTTTCCGTCCTAAAAGACGAGGTCATATATAGGGGTTGTTATCGGAGTGAATAAGGAAGCGAAGGGTGAAGGAATTGTGTAAGGAGTGATGACCTTTTACAAAGATTATATTAATGATTATATCAATGACTGGTCTTAGCTATCGGTGTGAAAGTAAATAGTGAAATAAGGAATTGTGTAAGGAGTGATGACCTTTTACAAAGGTTACTGTTATATATATATATATATATATATATATATATATATATATATATATATATATATATATATATATATCACAAATTTATTCTCACGTAATTATTTTTAATTCATTCTTTAATTTACTGTTTATTTTATTTTATTTTACTTATTTCCAATTTTACATTTCTAATCTGCTTTCTGTCACCTATTCGCACTATATTGGCTTATTTCCAGGTATCGCCTATGCTTACTTTTGCATTTTGTTTTTCTCATACATTCGACTTTCAAATTTTTTCTAGCATAAATAGTTGTACATCGTTTTTTTTTTTGTTTTTTTTTTTTTCATTTTTATTTCTAACTTTACATATTAGTTGGTTACAAAGTTTAAATCTAAATTTTTTAGTTTTATCAATTTTCAATATACAATGTTCTTTTCTGCTCATTACTCATATAACTGGTTTTTTTCTCCCAAAACGTAAGTGTCTTTTCCTTAACCTTTCTTCAGTATGCCTAGTATCCTAACTACCTGTCATGTCAACTCCCAATCCTTGCCTGCCCATTTTGAAGAATTCTATTAATATTTTTCACTAAACTTTTACCATATTATATATATTTCCAAAAAGTGGCCTAAGCCCCACATTCCTTCCTCTTCCGTCTCCCTTCCCAATTACTCTCTTACCCGCCATGAGCGGGCTGGCCGGACTGGCGATGGTGTTGGCATATATGTCCACGGTAGCTTGAAAACAAAAGTCCTCGATTTCTCTCCCTCATCCATAAACCTACACGTTGAATATCTTATCCTAAAAATTTCATCTGGCAATAATCACCTATTATATGCAGTGATGTATCGCCCTCCTCTTGTTCCGTTCTATCCTTCCATCGAATCTTCCTTATTTAACCTTGTTCCTCTCTATTCCAATATTATTATCTCCGGAGACCTCAACACAAATTTCCTTGCTGGCTCCAACGAAAAACTTTACTTGGATAGTCATACTCAGCCTTTTCATCGTACTTTTCATCAGTTTCGCTCCTACTCACCATTCCCGCTGGTCCGAAACATGGTTAGACCTATATATTATAGATTCTCAAAAAAATCTCCTTTCCTCCTCACAAAGCCCCGTTTCATTTTTATCTTCTCATGACCTAATCCAAATATCCTACGATTTTCAAACCTATTCTTTTCCTACAAAAACCAACTTACCGCAACCGCCCTTGACCGTGATATTATCCTACCTCTCCTTGAAACCTTAGATTGGAGTGAAATCTACTCCACCTTCTCCATAGACTCCATGGTCGAAATCCTCATATCCAATCTTCTCAGTATCCTTGATACCTACGCTCCTCTTAAAACCTCTACCTATCGTCGTCAACCTGCACCCTGGATGTCTAAAGAAATTAAAGATCTGCAGAGAAAGCGTGAGGCTGCACGAAGACGATTCAGACGAACTAGACTCACGGACGACTATTAAGTGTTCAAAATACTGCGTAACCAGGTGCAAGTAAAAATTCGAAGTGCCCTATTTTCACGAAGCCTTATCGTCCTCTCCCGATTCCAAGTCAAAATGGCAAGTCCTTCGAAAACTCTCCCTCTATAACCCCTCCGGATCCTCAACCTCAACCAACTTCGCAGTTTTGCCTAATTACCTAAACGCCTATTTTGTTTCATCATCTCTCACCTCTCCTTCCCGTTATACCAGTTTTTCCTCAGAAACACCTTTCAATGACAGTAACTTTTATTTTTCCGACATAACCCCCACAAATTCCGTAGGCCCAGATGGTATCCCTATTAAACTTATAAAATTATGCCTCCTAGAAATTTTACCGGTCCTTGTTTTTATATTTAATTTCTCCCTACAAAACTCTATATTTCCTACCTCCTGGAAATAGCTATTGTTCATCCCATCAATAAAACTCCTAATCCTAACTGTCTTGCAGATTATCGCACGATCTCCATCCTTTCATACCTTTCAAAACCCCTTGAACAATTGGTGCAATCCAAAATTTCTCATTTCCTGGAAGATTCCCATCTACTCGATCCTTTCAAATCCGGTTTCCGTCCTGGTTATTTTACACAATCTGCACTAACCAAAATCATAAGCGATATCCACGCTGCAATAGATGAATCTGCACTAGGGCCAACTTGCATAATTTAAAGCTAAATGCAGAGAAAACTCAAGCTATTGTAATCGGTTCAAGTCCCCTCCTCAGATCCATTACCAACTTTCCTTCCCTAAACCTGAATAATCAACCTATCACTTTCTGTTCCTCTGCCAAAAATTTAGGAATCATTATTGACCAAAACCTCTCCTGGAAGCCTCAAATCGCCCAAATAGCCCGAAAATCAATAGGAATCCTCAAATTATTCCATCGTTCCCGTCATTTCCTTCCTCAATCCACGCGAAAACTCCTAGTTTCCTCATTCATTTTTCCTCAGTTTTATTATGGTTGCGTAGTGTATGGGGGCCTCTCGGTGGGTCTCCGGGACAGATTACAACGAATCATGAATAGTTTTATCAGATTTGTTACCGGTACCCCGAGACGTTCACATGTATCGCACCTCTACACTGCCTTAGACTGGCTCTTTTCATCCTCCCGTAGACAATATTTCCCAGACACTTTCCTGTACCAAGTCATTAATAACCACTGCCCACCCTACATCTATAACCTGTTGAAATTCAAGTCTTCCGTCCACTTCCATCTCACCTCCTCTGACCTATATACTCCTTTCCTTTCCAGCATTATGCCAACACTCCTTCCAAGCTCGATCCACTACCCTCTGGAACTCTATACCTCCTGAAATTAGACATGCTCCTTCCTTAAACTCATTCAAAACTCTCCTATTCCAATATTTCCTTAAATCCCAGTTGGACGCCGCCAATATGTGTAATAATTAAAAATCCAGTCGGTCAATCTCAACTATTTCTGATATCAATGAATTACTTCAATAATTATATCATTATTGGTAAATTTTTCAATTTTAATCATTTTCCTGTCTAAAAAATTGCTTTTTATTTTTGTCTCATATAGCTATATAATATAAGAGGACAGTAAGTAGATGTGTAAATATATATTTTCAGGTATTTGTAAATATTTTGTCTTATTGACATTCAAATAGTTAATTTTTTTTTCCTCTATATATCTTTTCATTTCTATTCACTATATTTGTTTTATTTCATGGATTTATTATTATTTTTTTTTTTTCATCTTTCTGAATGCATTGTAATTATTATATTAGCATATTAGTATTATTATTTTTTTTTCCTTTCTCATGTATATATTCATAATATAGTTCAATTTTAAAATAGATACATATACCGTCTTTTATATATGTATGTATGTGTATGTATATATATATATGTGTGTATGAGTATATATATGTATGTATGTGTATGTATATATATATGTGTGTATGAGTATATATATGTATGTATGTGTATGTATATATATATATGTGTGTATGAGTATGTGTACGATGGTATTTTAAGTTATAATTATTATTTCATACATTTATTTTTTTTTTAATTTAATTTTTTGTCCCTATAAACAATGTATGCTGTAATTACTGATGCATTTAATTTGTAAATAACATGCCAGACAATTGTACTTTTAACTGTGCATTATTTTTATTCTTAGGGGACAGTAAGTCCCAGAATAAAGTTTATTTTTTCATTTTATTTCATTATATGCAGGGCAATGTTTATATTTATGCATTTTTGAAATTACACTTATTTACGTTATAGAAAAAGAAAGAAAACAAAAAAATACAGAGAGCACTCAATATAGAGAGCACAATTAAGAATTCAATAGCCTCTTACACCTAGTTTTTTATGCAATTTTAACTGGTTACATTAATTTTAATTTTTACATTAATTTTTTGAAATAATACTTTTGGTTGCAGTCGTCATGTACCCTTTTATTAGTTATTAGTTATAGTTGAAAGGATTTCACCAAATGTTTGTGTATGAAAATTTCATATTAGAAAGTTTTTGGAGTTGGTGCGTCACATTTTCAAGCATCATAGTTATGATGTAGATGAAATCGCTTTATTTAATAGTTGATATGGTAAGTGTTTTTTATGTAATTGATTTAATCTTCTGGAAGGGTTATAGGGATGGTTACAGCTGGATAGGGTTTGAGCCAGATGATTGGCCACTTCCCAACGATCCAGTCTTTCCAAACCTTTTCCTTTCCTTGAAGAGCACCTTAATCCTTTTCAGTCAGGCTTTAAAACTGTTTTTCCACACAATCAGCTCTAGCCAAAATCACCTCAGACATCCACCTAGCCTTGGGCCAGTATGAAATCACCGTCCTTCTTGATTTCGGCAAAGCCGTTGATACCATTGATCACAACCTACTCCTTTCCAAACTTGCTAATAACTTTTCCTTTTCTAATAGTGCAACCTGAGAGATCCAATCGTTTATTTCTGACCGTACTCTAATAGTCCAAATTCCTAACCTTCCCTCTTCCTCTCCCCTCCCAATCGCCTCTGGTGTGGTTCAGTGCTCCTCAGTATCACCTTATCTATTTAGTTCATACATTAACGAGGTTTATCCCCTCCTTAAACATTAAACCTCTCATTTTCACGCTGACGACTCACAGATTTACCTCTCCTTTCCTAGTAAACTACAGGAAGCTACCACAAAACTGCAAGCAGATCTCGACACAATATCCTCTTGGGTTATTGATAATAAATTGAAACTGATTGCCGGCAAATCCAAGGCTATTGTGTTAGGGTCCAAGGTTCTTCTCAACTCCCTACCTGTAATTCTTAATTTCTCCATAGATTCCCAACCCATAAAATTCTACACTTCAGTTACAAACCTCGAAATTGTTTTTGACCAAACCCTTTCCTAGAAAGATCATGTTTCCCTTATTATCTGCCTAACAATTTCCACTCTTCGACTCCAAAACCGTTCCCGTAACTTCTTCCCACAATCAACACCTCAACTATTAATGTCTTCCTTCATATTCCCCCATTTTGATTTTGGTTGTGTGGTGTACGGAAGTCTTTCTGTATCGCAGGATGCAAGATTGAAGAAGACCATAAACTGTTGCCTGAGATTCGTTCTAGAGATACCACGCCATGACCATGTATCTCACCACTATAAGATTAAAATGATTATTTCCCTCCTTCCTAAAACAATACTTCCTTGGTTCGTTCCTGTTCAAATCGCTTTCCTCTCAGTCACTTCCCTATATCCTCAAAGCATTAACATTAAAGTCATCAGTGAGTTCCCGCAAAACCAGATCCCGTTCCTCAGACCTCTACCTATCTCCCTTAAGCACAACATCCTTCAAACGTTCCTTTATTTCCAGAGCTTCTAACTTCTGGAACTCCCTCCCTTCCATCATTCGCCATTCCTCCACTCATAATAGCTTCAAATCTCGACTTTTCGTTTACTTGTTAGAAATTCAATCTAATAGTCATATCGATGAAGAAAATATTTATTAAAAAGAATATAATTTTTGTACAGAAAAATCAATAGAATATTGATTTTGTACAGTATTATTTTAGTACTGTTGTACTAAATTTCTATAATTGTTTTTGGCATAATTTATACTGCATAGATACATTATTTCTCCGGATGATATTTATTTTTCTTCTTTATTAACTGTATTTTTTCATTGAATTTTTTTAATTAGCTTATTTTAAATTCTTATCATTAAAATATAATTTGTTTTTCAGGTGATATTTTGTAACATGTAATATTACTTTTATTACCTTTATATTGTAATTTAATTTTCTTTTAAATTTCTTAATTTAGTTTTAATTATATTTTTCTTGCTTTTATTATGTTCTTGATTATAAATACGGCAGCTAGCTCGCCATCAATTATTCATTATAATTAGTCTTAAGGGGCAATGGCCCCAGAATAAAATTTATTTTTATTTCATTCCATTGGCTACATTTTGATGAAATTTTAAGGAATGAGATCAAGGATAAAGGGTATTTTTAGGTAATCATGTAGGGTTTTATTAGTAACGTGTTATGGTGCATTAACAATTGTTCGGAGGACTTTGGATTGAAAAGACTGAATGCTTTTGATATTGGATTGTCTTGCTGTACCCCACAGTTCAAGTCCGTAGGTACATTTTGGTTTTAAGATTGTTTTGCATATGAGGAGTTTGTTATCAACTGAAAGAAGAGACTTTCTGCCTTGTAATCTGTAAAGTTGGCTGAATCTCCTATTTAGTTCTTGCCTTTTGAGTCAAGTATAAGGGTTCCAGGTCAGTCTTTTATCTTTTGTCAAAATGAAAGCCAACGTAACGTACTGTGTCGGATAAAGGTACAGGGATATTATTGAAGTGGGTGGGTGGGCAGGATTTGTGGCGAAGGGTAAAAGTTATATTAATAAATTAAAATTAATATACCCCATGTTTTAAAGAATGACGGAAACTATGAGGAAAGGAATGGGAGAAGTTAAGATTCAGGGATACACTCTTAATAATAACAATACTCTCGGTGTAAATAACAACGAGAGAGCAGCCGGTGGAGTGGGCTTCATGTTCCATCAAGACCTGGTTTCCGTAATAAAAGGGTGAAAATTCATGAGTAACCGAATCATGGTTCTCAACATAGCGGAAGGCGAGAGGAGAGCAAGGAAGGAATGAGAAATCTATTATAGATTAAAATCTGGTTAAAATTGAGGAATTGCGGAAAATACAGGATGCCAGAATCAAAATAGAATTTGAGAACGGAAGTGATCATTATCTTCTAATAGCAAAGATAACATGGAAATATGGGAAGCCAAGGAAAATACGCATTCACCTCAAAAAAACGTCATCAAATCGTACCGCTTAAAGCAGGATGAAATGGCGACCTATATCCAAGAAGAGGTATAAAAATGGCCTTAGACCATAGTAGACCTTGGAATGTGACGAAATTGACACGAGATGGACAACTTTTAGGAGGATCCTCATTGATGCCTCAAAATTGGTCAGTGGCGAGAAGAGCGTAATATTTGGTCCCAGAAGAACTGCCCCTTGGTCAGAAGATGTTAAAAAGGTGAGACAAGAAAAGAAGGCAGCTTGGAAGAATCATCTGAGCCTGAAAACTCCCGTTGCTTATCAAGTGTACAAGGATCAGAGGAAAGAAGCCAAGATAAAAGTGCTAGAAGCCAAAAAGAAATAACGGGAAGATTTTGGAAGGAAGCTTGAAAAAAACTCTAAAGAAAACTAGTAGTGTAAGAAAATAAAGAATCTTAATTGAATTATTATAAAGAGTGAGAATATATAACACGAGAATATAACTTAGCAAAATTCAGCTATTTTATTCATGGTTATATTACATATCGTTTTTAACATTAATAATTAAGTGACGTCATTGCCCACTGACATCCCTCTTATTTTGGATTTTAATGCTTCGTTGTCTTGTCTTATTGCATCAATCTTTGTTGTCATTCGTCTTCTATCAATATTTGGGGTCGCTTAATCATTCTTCCACTCCTGGTTCGCTGTTCTTCAGGTTTGCTTTGTTGAGCAGCTGGTTGGGCCGAACATATGTCATCAGAAGCAGGCGGCTTTGCTGGGCCGATCTGTTCCGGAATTGATTTACTGTTAGTTGAGAATGGAGCTGACTTGTAGCAGGGCGAAGAGAATGTAGTATGTTCTGGAGGTGTTATGTTTTGGGGTTCCATTCTAGGACGAAGAAACCAAGAATTGCGTCGATACACAATTACGATGACACAATCTTGGGTTTCAATAATATAAGAGTTTGAATCTTCATTTTGTTTAATAAATGTTGCTGGCACCCATAAACGATGTGATTTCTTCCAGAGGATCTTTTCTCCATCAGTGCGATGTTTTTCCTATAACAGCAAGTGTTTTCTGTTCATCTTGCCAATTCTTGAGTGTTTGAGTAACCTTGTCCGGGCTGACTCGATGAGGCATAAGAACTAAGGGCACACAAGGTATCACGGTTTTTGTCCTTCTTCCCATGAGTCTTTGAGCTGGAAATCCAATATTATCTCTCGGAACGTTGCGTTGATTCAGTAGAGCTAGGTATATGGTACATCCGTTTTTTCTTTGACACATTTTTTAAGTAACAGTTTTGCTTCTTGTACATACCATTCGATCAATCCATTAGTCCGCGGAAAATGTTGCCTAATACCTGATGGGTTATATTCAATGGCATCATAGTCTTGAAATTCTTTACAGTTAAACTGTGGGCCACCATCAGTTTTTAGTACATCTGGTATGCCATGAATGGTGAACCAATTTTTTAGTTTATGTATCACAGCAGCACTGCTTGAGTGTTGAGCACTTGGAAATCATAGAATCCTGAATACGCTATGATCAAGTAATCATTTTGATTCCAGTAGAACAAATCCGACCCTAAAATTTGCCAGGGTCAGGTCGCTACTTGATTTAGACACAGTTCTTCTTTTGGCTTATCTTTTAGAAGAGACTGACGTTTCGCGTTACACCTAAGGAACCATTTTTTCTGGCGCTATTATTTGGGCTCCTTTGAGTATTACTCGTTCGTAAATAGCCAATTCTTCTCTGAAACTGTGATAAGCTTTCAATTCATCAGATAATTCAGTTTTGGATGATGGCCTGCCATCCATGATATAATTTGCCAACTGTCGCATAATAGCATCTTCTTTGATAAATTGTTGTATATCTTCAAAACGTGTTTAAGAAAATGGTACGTTGACATGTATCAGAATGTCAACTAGTTTATCTCGCAAAGTTTGGTTTGCACAATCTCTACTGAGCAAATCAGTTATGTACAATTCACTTCCTTTTTTGTATACTATCTGCGGGTTGTAGGGCATGACCTCAAATAACATTTTCTGTAGTCTCGCTGGAGCTCTGCAAAGTGGGTTTTTGAATATTGCCTCCGAAGGCTTATGATCGGTCTCAATTATTAGGATTTCCAAATATATATTTGTGGAGTTTTGTACACCCATTCAAAACAGCGGTGGCTTCTTTTTCAAGTTGACTGCATCTAGTTTGAGGAGGAGAAAACGCCTTGGATGCATAAGCAACCGGTTGGTCATTTTGTAGCAAAACTACACCCATTGAATGTTCAGATGCGTCAACGGAAATTTTTACCTCTTCTTTGGGGTTATAGTAGCGCAAAACTGGAGCAGTTTTCAACTTCTCTTTTAACATATTGAATGCTTGCTCTTGGTGTTGGTCTCAATGCCGTTCTATATTTTTCTTCTTTGAGAAGTCGTAACGGTGTTTTAATCTCGAACAGGTTTTTATGAATTTTGATAGATATGTCACCATACTTAAAAATCTTTCAAATTCTTTAACATTTGCAGGATTTTTAGCCGATCAATACATGCCACTTTTTCTTGATCTGCTTCGAGGCCTTTTTTGCTGATCACATGACCTTGAAAACACTTGGTTTTTTATACGTTGAAGATGCATTTTTCTTTGTTAGGTTTTAGCCAAACTTCCTGCAGTATTCTTAGGACTTAGTCTGTTGTTTGTTTGAGTTCTCCTTCGGTCGGAGCATGAATTAATATATCATCGCTTGCACTTCTACATTTTTTATTCCTACAAGTGTGGTTGTCATGAAGTGCTGAAATACTTCACCAAACGGAATACGTAAACAACTTTATTGTCCCCAAGGAGTTTTATATTTTGAACTCCTCTTCGAAACTCGTAGCTGCAAGAATCCTTTTACACAGTCGATTTAAGAGTAGAATTTTGAACCATGCAGTTTAGTGGCTACCTCTTCCATTGTTTGTAACGGAATATGTCTCCTTCCAATATTCTTCTTTAACTCAGTGAGGTTAAGACAAATTCTTGGTGATTTGTTTTTCCATACTACCACCATTGGGGAAACCGATAGCGTGGGTTCTGTCGTATGAATAATTATTTTATTTTTTACCATTCTGTCTAGTTCTTTTTTTATCTGATCCCTGACTGCATAAGGAATTTTGCAAGATGGGTGTATTTTGAATTCATATCCCTTTACGCACCCCCATTCCTTTGAATAAATCTTCATAGCCCATGGTTTCAATTATTTTAATGAGCCCAAGATTTTCACAAGAAGCTTTGCCCAAAACACATTGATGCCCAGCTTTAGCTACCAAGAAAGTCAGATATTCTGTTTGGCCCTGTCTAGTTTTTTACTTTCACTCTGGATTCCCCAAGGACCGGCGTTTTATTGTTACAGAATGAAATTAAGGATTTTACACATGATGAACTCACCTCTAGGCCACAATTTTTAACTTCTGTTGTTGTAATTACATCTCCTTGGGCTCCCATATCCAATTTAAAAGAGATTTTCTTGTTTCGTGGAAAGTATAATTCTTCCATCCAATCTGGAAATTCACTATTTTTAAATTTTGGGTTGTGCCCATGTATAAATCAATACTTTCATTAGGACATTCTTTGTTACTCTTTGAAACCATTTCCACCTTTTTTGATAAAAAACAACATTCTGTGAAGTGACCCTTAAAATTACATTTTTTACATCGTTCCTTGTAAGCCGGTCAAGCCCTCTTGCCATGTGTGGTATCACAACGCTTGCAATGAAATTTACCAGGTTTAGTATTTTTCTTTTGGCATCGTTCCTCTTTTTTCTACCGTTGATCTCGCCTTATCGCATTAATTTCCGCTGTGGATCCTTCACCCCATTTTATTCCAAGCATGTGTTGTTTGGCCAGCTCAGAATGAATCTTGACCTTTCCACCCAGGCCAGTATAGGACTTCGATGGAAGTCTTGGGTTTAAAAATAAAAAATTCCATTGACGATTTTGTCGCGCAGAAACTCGTCCCTTAGGTCGAATAATTGCATTTTTGGATTGATTTATAGCTAATGCGAGGAAATCGGCGAAAGATTGTCCATTCAGCTGAGTAATGCGATTAAATATCAATCTTTCATACGTACTGTTTACTTTTCGGGTGAAATATGATTCAAATAGTTCAATAATTTTGTCCACATTGTCCTTATCTTTTTCTTCAATTTTAAAAGTCTCATAAATTGAAGATGCTTCCTTAACTATGACGGTCATAAAAGTTGCCAATTTTTTTTATTCGATTTTTTTGTTTAAATTTACTGCCTCAGCGAACCATTTGTACCATTGTAGCCATGATTTCTAGGCTTTCGCCAAATTTGATTCCTCAGAGATGTTCAAAGATCCCGGAGGTCGAAGGTTAACTGCCGAATTGGATTCGTCTCCACTCATCCCGAATTAAACTACTAACGTTCACTCTTAAATGAATTATTATAAAGATTAGCAATATATAACACGAGTATATAACTTAGCAAAAGTCAACTACTTTATTTACGGTTATATTACATCGTTTTTAACATTAATAATTAAGTGACATCATTGCCAACTGACAAGAAGGTCTTCTATAAAGTTCTCAAAGGAATCATAAGGGAACGAACGACTTACCTAAAGTAAATTAAGGATAAAAATGGAGATATTATCAGGCGCGATGAACTCATCATGGAAAGATGGAGGTAATACTTCAAAGATCCAATAGAGGGAAGAGATGTAGAGCTCGGTGAGACCCCAGAGGGATGAAGAGGAGGTTTGGGTTGAAGACGACTACATCAGTGAAGAAGAACTGCAAGAAGCCACCAACAAAGTCAAACTAGGCCAAACAGCAGGTCTTAATGAAATTACTCCCGAAAGGATTAAGGTCATGTGTAATAAAGGCCAAGAGATGTTCCCCCATCTTCTGAATCTCATTTGGAAATAAAAGAGAATTTCTAAGGCCCGGGAAGTTGCAGTGATCGTTCCAATCTGTATATTTTTGCCCCACTACCCGAAACTTCTATTATTGTGAAACCCAAAGTAGCCTCGGATAAGATGAGTCTTAATCTCTGTTATTAGATGTTTTAAAGTGTTAAAATCTTCTTTAGTTGAAGTGTAGACTAGCATTCTATTGCCTTTGTTTTTTAAATGATATTGATTTTTTACATTCTTATTTAAAAACTCAAGAGAGCTTTTATAATATCTTAATTTGTTATACAGGGTGTCACGAATTTAAATGGCAAAACTTCAGGAACTTATAGGGGACCAAAAAACTTAGACAAAAAGTCCTTTAGAGATTTGCTCGTTTTTGCTTAGTTTTAGAGAAAATCGCAAAAAAAGAAACAAAACAAGTTTTCAATTTTATACTTATTTATCAACATTTATATTTATGTTATGTTCTTTTTATGTAAATATTGCTCAAAATGTTGTTATCTTGCACCAATGCAAGCATTACATCTAGCACTCACTTGATCAATTGTAGCTAAACATTGTTCTGATGATATTTGGTGCACTGCATCTATGATTCAGTCTCTTAATTGCTCTCTTGAGTTGATTGACACCGAATAAACTTTCTGCTTTAAGGTTCCCCATATGAAGAAATCCATGGGTGTCATATTAGGAGATCTGGGTGGCCAAGGTACTATTTTCCATGTCTAATCCATCGTTGTGGATAATTTATAACCAGCCAAGCTCGAGCAACTCTGCTATAATGAGCTGGACATTCATCGAGTTGGAACCACATTTCAATCCGCTGCTGTAAGGGAATGTCATCTAAATAACTAGAAAAGTCGTTCTCCAAAAAATTTGTAAATGTGATACCATTCAATCTACCAGGTAAAAAATATGGTCCCACCAGTAATCCGTTCCAAATTCCAAGCCAAACGTTAATAGCAAATTCATGCTGAAACTTATACTCTCTAATAGCTCTGGGATTTTCAAGAGCCCATACATGATAATTTCTTTGATTAACAATTCCTCCTCTTGTAAAGGTACCTTCATCGGTCCATATAATTTTTAATGGAAATAAATTATCATCGCGAATTTTGTCAAGAAACCAGTTACTAAAATTCAATCTCTTGACATTATCTTGAGGTAATAAATTCTGAACTTTTTGAAGATGGTATGGGTAGCGATTATCACCTTTCAAAGTTCGCCATATTGCTTGCCACGATATTGCTAATGCAGCAGATGCTCTTCGGATGCTAGTCTCAGGATTGTTATTGAAGTGGCGTTAGACACAATTTCTTCTCCGATAATCTGCTCTTATTGCTGCCTGGAATTGGTCTCCTTCATTACGTATTAAGAATGACCCAGTCTCTCGTAGTCTATTAAAAGTTAACGAAAAGGCTCGTCGATTAGGCACTCTTTTATTTGGAAATTGATGCGCATACTCCCACACCGCTTCTAAAGCATTACCGTTACAGAAACCATACACAAAAATCATATCAGCGTATTCAAATTAGAATATGTATGTGGCATTGTGTCTGATGCTATTCACACAAAAAAAGATATCTGAGTAACTGACTGAAGACTGATTTAGGAATTATAATCCTAGAAGGAAGTCAAAGGTAAACAAATAAAAGAATGTAAAGGATAACATTAAGTGTTTACATATCTCTCTGCCTAGCCTGAAGAACTTTGAAAGGTGATAATCGCTACCTGTAACAGTTTTGTTTTGTTTCTTTTTTTTTTTTGCGATTTTCTCTAAAACTAAACAAAAACGAGCAAATCTCTTAAGTACTTTTAGTCTTCGTTCTTCGGTCCCCTATAAGTTCCTGAAGTTTTGCCATTTAAATTCGGGACACTCTGTATAAGAAGGGGGACAATCAAAAGTGTGGCAACCACTGTGGAATATCACTTCTCAGTATACCCAGTAAAGTGTACTCTAGAACACTGGAGACAAGAATAAGAACAGTGGTCGATAGTCAGCTCGGAGAGGAACAATACGGCTACAGAGCACAGCGAAGCACATAAGATCCCATCTTCACAATGCGACCAATAACGGAGAAGACTGTCGAAAAGAACAAAGAACTTTCTTTTTGCTTTGTTGTCACAAAGTCCAACGACGTTCCAAAACAGAATTCTACGAATGGCGGTTAACGCACCCTGGTTTATAAGGGATTCCCAGCTTCACCGGGAACTGGGAGTTGATCAACTAGAAGAGGTCTTTAACAGGCTCACAAGACGACACCATGAACTTCTCCACGTCACAACTGGAGCTCTGGAGTGTAACTTGGGAACCTCAATAACAAGAAGATTGAAGCCTAGGGCTTAGCAAGACATATTTGGGTTACAACATGTGTTCATCAAACAGTTCGTGCATAACATTTATTGTTGATCCGAAATTTAAATAAATAAAATCTGTTGTTGTTGTTTGCTTTGTGGAACTTCAAAAGGCTTTCTACAAAGTGAGAAAGGAAGACATAGAGCAGGCACTGTCAGATAGAGGCATCGGTCGAGGGACAACCTTGACAGTGATGAGTCTTTGTAATAAAACCAGGAATATTGTTAGAACAAAATATAAAAAACAAATAGAACAACATATCACAGGAATTCGAGACAAAATCCGGTATTCGTCAAGCTTGTAGCTTGAGCCCACTACTCTTCATAGTAGTCCTAGAGAGAGCGATAATGAAAGCTAAACTATGGAAGAGACAGTTTCATTTAAGACACAGAAACTTACAACCCATAAGATTTTCTGTGTTAGATTTCGCGGATGACCTGGTATTGATGACTTCTAACGACTAAGACCTCCAATACAACATAAATGTTCTTAAAGAGGAAATGGCCACGATAAACATGAGGATTAACACAGAATAGACCAACTGTATGAGGATAGGAAAGAAACCCCGGAGAATAATGAGTGTGATAAGAGCGAGCGGAGAAAAATTAGAGCAGGTTGATAATTTCCAATATTTAGGTCCTCATCTCAAAGAAAGTGGCCACATTGATGAGGAATTTTCTCAGAGAATCGGTGCAGCTGGCAGAGTATTTAGTTTGCTTCGAAGGGTTTCTTAGGTAAAAGGGAAGTGACTAGAAAAACTAAAATGATGATTTATAAATCGACGTTCCTCTCTATTCTTTCCTACTCTTCCGAATCGTGGACACTCACCTCGAAACACATAAGTCGGATCTAATCCATGGAAATGTGTTATCTTCCTAAAGTGGAAGGAAAAACACGACAAGATAGGATACGCAACAGTACCATATGGACTAGTCTTTAAGTTAAAGCGGCTGAGACCATCCTAGAGGAGCACAAGCTAAGGTGGTTCGGTCACATCCTTAGGATGGACCAAGAAAGAACTGCCTGGAAGACGTGCGAAACTCGCGTGGAGGGGATAAGACCAGGAGGAAGACCACGTATTTCTTGAGAGGAGAGTGTTAAAGAGGTATTCAGGAAGCGTGATACGGACTGGTGTAAGAGAAGCTAGTTTGGGCCAAGAACGAGATATCTGGTCAAGACTCTACAAATTGTGGCCCCACACTACCCAGTGGTAAAGGGGGAAAAATGATTATAATTATGATTGATTGATGTTGTAAATAATGGTAAAAATAATGATAAAATACCATATTTGTTAATTAGTAATATAGATAACATGAAACAGATTATAAGTAAAATAAAAAAATAAGTAAAGTGAATAAAAACATAATAAAGAAGTATGAGACCTAACATGTAATGAATAGAGTTATAAATAAAACAGAATTAATAATACCAGTAAATATATTGAAAATTTTTGTTGCAACGTTAACAATGATATTAAAATTAACAAAGATATAATTAACTTAATAACGGATTTAGAAGTGATAATTAGTAATGCACTGATTACTGAAAACCATAAAAACATATTGAGAAATAACATTAGTACAACAATAAAAAACTTCATAAATAAAAATAAAAACAAATATAACAAACAGTAGACGTATATATAGCATAATGGGCAATAAAATAATAAAAAAAAAAACATCAAAGAACTACATGTCCCAACCAATCCAGTCCCTCCACTAATAGAGGAAGCCAGGCACAGAGAGGTCCCAGCTCTTCTCTCTCAGCTGTGTCACTGGTGTAAAAAAAAAAAAAAAAAAAAAAAAAAAAAAAAAAGAAACCAGTGGAGGCTGAGTAAGAGCGCAATAGTATAGTCATTCATGGCATGAGTGGAAAAGCTGGCCAGGGCCAGACATCCGACATAAATATAGGTTTACAAAAGGTCTCGGAGCCACTGCCGTTTTAATCTGCGAGGGGGGTTTTAATCAGGATGTGTGGACCTGGATAGTGATTGAGCCAGAGGTTTAGGGTGGGAGATAAGGTTGAAATGAAATGAAATGAAAAAAATAAACTTTATTCTGGGACTTACCCCTAAGAATAAAAAAAATGCAAAGTTAAAAGTACTACTGTCTGACCTGTTATTTACAAATTAAATGCTTCAGTTATTACAGCATACGTTTTTTACAGGAAAAAAAAAATAAATTAAGTTAAAATAAAATAAATATATGAAATAATAATTATAAAATAAAATACAATCGTATATATATATATATATATATATATATATATATATATATATATATATATATATATATATAAAATATGATATATGTATCTATAATTTAAAATAGAACTGTATGATAAATATATACATGAGAAATGAAAAAAATATAATAATACTAATATGCTAATATAATAATTACAATGCATTCAGAAAGACAAAAAAATATCAAAAAGAAATCAATAAAATAAATAAATATAGGGAATAGAAAGGAAAAGATATATATATTTTAAAAAAATAATAAGAAGAACTATTTGAATGTTAATAAGACAAAATATTTACAAATACCTGAAAATATATATTTACACATCTACTTACTGTCCTCTTATTATGATTATATACGTGCATGAAAAAAAAAAGCAATTTTTCAGGGAAACAAATGATTAAAATTGACAAATTTACCAATAATGATATAATTATTGAAGTAATTCATTGATATCGGATATAGTTGAGGTTGACTGGCTTGATTTTTAATTACTACACATATTGGCGGCGTCTAACTGGGATTAAGATAGATAGATAGAAAATAAACTTTATTCTGGGACAAATTCCCTTAAGAATAACAACAATGGATTATAGAAAGTACATCATATCTGGCCAAGATATTTTAAATAAAATAATGAAATAATATAATATAAAGTAAATACAAGTTAATAATAAGATAATGAAAAAAAATATATAAAAATATATAAACAAACACCACTTATATAAACACAAAACCATATGTGCATTCGGCAAAGGGGAAAAAAAAAAAAAAAAAAAAAAAAAAAAAAAAAAAAAAAAAAAAAAAAAAAAAAAAAAAAAAAAAAAAAAAAAAAAAAAAATATATATATATATATATATATATATATATATATATATTATATAAAAAGTTAATTTAAACATAAAATTTCTAGATTTACTCCTATTGAAGTATGGAGAAAAATAACATTTGTTGAGAGGGATAGACAAAAATGATAAAGAAAAAAGAAAAATGAAAAAAAATATTTGAGTAACAGGGAAATATTATCATAACAAGCATTGGAAAAGTTTTTATCTATTGTGCTGGTATGACATTCGTTTTAAGGCATCCATATGATTAAATAGCATCCGTCTGGAGGGAGATGAGGTGGTGGAAGAGATGTGTTTTGAAAATTACAAGGGAAGATGCGTTGCGAATGGAGGGAGGAAGGGAATTCCAAAGAGTAGCGGAACGGGCAAGAAAGGAACGTTGGAATGCAGTCGTTCTATAGGATGGGGTGTAGATCGGAGAGACGGGATCTTGTATGTAGTGATTGGATTGAGGACTTGAAGTGTAGGATGTTATGGATAAAAGGAGGGCGATTTGTGTTAATAGCTTGGAAGAGGAATATACCAAGGAATTAGTCTCTGCGGAAGGAAGGGGTAGGCCAGTTTAACTCGGTGTAGAGGTGGGACACATGAGAGCGTCTTGAGGATCCGAGGACAAACCTTATGAAGCAATTCATAATACGCTTGGAAGGAGATATTGGAACAGTAGAGTTTTGAATGAGTTTAAGGAAGAAGCATGTCTAACTTCAGGAGGTATAGAGTTTCAGAGGGTAGTGGATCGAGCGTGGAAGGAGTGTTGGTATAATGCTGTTCGGAAGAGGGGAGTATATAGGTCAGAGGAACGTGATCTAGTTGTGAGTTGGAAGTGGACGAAAGACTTGAATTTCAACAGGTTATAGATGTAGGGTGGGCAGTGGTTATTAATGACATGGTACAGGAAAGTGTCCAGGAAATATTGTCTACGGGAGGATAGACAGAGCCAGTCTAAGGCAGTGTAGAGGTGCGATACATGTGAACGTCTCGGAGTGCCGGTAACAAATCTGATAAAACTATTCATAATTCGTTGTAATCTGTCCCGGAGACCCACCGAGAGGCCTCCAAACACCACACAACCATAATCAAACTGAGGAAAAATGAATGAGGAAACTAGGAGTTTTCGCTTGGATTGAGGAAGGATATGACGGGAACGATGGAATAATTTGAGGATTCCTATTGATTTTCGGGCTAGTCTATACAGCTGGCTGAAGAGTCTGTTGAGTTCTTGCCTTTTGAGTCGAGCATGAGGGTTCTACGTAAGTCTCTTGTCTAAGTAAAAACCAAGATACCGAACTGTGACAGCTTATGGTAGTGGAATACCATTGAAATGTAATGTTATTACTATTCGACATCTCCTCCGCCTTTGATTGCGTATGGTGGCCGAGCGTGCTCCAGCAAATGCAGAGGTTCGACGCCCCCAGCAACCTATACTCCCTCATAAGTGTGGCAGAAGCGTGAAGATAGCAGCTAGCTACTACGAGGTAGAGAGATCAATAGAGAGAGGATGTCCACAGGGTTCGGTCCTTGGCCCAGCCCTGTGGAAGTTGGTGTTTGATCAATTGCTGGGGGAGCTAGAGAAATGAGGGTTCTTTGCCACGGCCTACGTAGACGACCTGGCAGTCATCGTAGACGCAGACAGCAGAGTCAGACTCAAGACCGAAATGGAAAGGTGCGCCAGTTTCGTAGGAGAATGGTGTGTGAGGGAGAAGGACATACTCATTAAGGGCTCTACGGATTGGGCTCACCCTATCAACTTGGACGTAGCAGGAGAGAGAGTTCGACCAGGTTAGGAGGTAACATACTATAATAAAGGATAATAATAATGGATTGTTTCAAAAGCAAAGGTTCTCCGAAGGACACAATTGTATAGGTAGGTAAGGAATATGATTGCTTTATGAGAAAGTTGCCCGAGGATCTGAGAGCTAAGGAGATCATATCCAGGGGATGAATGGGGTTTTAATTTTTTTAAAAGGAATTTGACCTCAGAGGGGTTTATTGCTTTAGGAGGTAAGAAGAGAGGAAGCGGTGAATCAAGAAATTCATGAACCGTTATTGTGTGGGTGGGATTAGATTCAGGATGGGGAAAAAATATACTCGAAAGGTGCTGGACAAATTCTTCGGATCTGTTGTTGTCAGAAGCCACTTATGAGCCATCTTCACGTCTGAGGGGATGGGAGGAGGATTGATGTTTCAGGATTTTTTTAGTGGTAGTCTAGAGAGAGTTATCTGAAGAGGAGAGTGAAGAAAGATAGGAATTATAGGATTTGGGTTTGAAGGGAGCCTTCTTTTTTTAAAGTAGTTTGGTAAGGTAATTATAGGATTTCCGATCATCTGGATGCCTGGTTTTTTGCCAAATGGCTCTAACATGGTGTTTAGATTGGATAAGGTCCTTGAGGTAAAGGATTTTTCGTTCGAACTTTGGGAGGGGAACGAGGTGAGGATGCTGCCCAGGCTGCTAGCTGGATTATGTTAGTAAACGAATTAGTTGCATTGTCAAGGTCTTAGGAGCTGTTTAGAGATACTCTTAGGTCTATAGTGTCCGATATTATTTGACGGAAGGGAATCCAATCTACTAGCCCCCTTATTAATGAAAAAAAAATCTTAGATTAATAATAAACAACATAAATGGTCTAACATATAAATTAAACAAATATTTTAACACATCCTTGGATAAATCAAATTTAAAAAAGATTTTTATATAAGAAATGAAATATAATTAACAAACGAATTAAAGTATAAACGTGGCTCCACACGCAACGGAAAACCGAAAGGCATGCCTTTGGTGCCCCAGGCCTTCCGGCAAATCTCTACGTGTGGATGGAGAATTCTGTTTAGGTTTACCTGCAGGCAAGCCTGCAGCCTACCAAAAGGCCTGTCTGAAAGGCCAAAAAAGCAATACAAAATCTTATTAAAAAACTATCTCCAACATCCCGTAGAATGCGTTAACAAAGGCGGTATATCCATCCGCCATCTTAAAATCGTTAAAAATTTTATTATTTCAAAACAGTATCCTTAAGGACAGCTATGGCGGAATATCCTTCGGATAACTTAAAAATCGTTAAATATTCTAATATTTCAAAACAGCATTCTTACGGGCATTAAATGTAAGTTAGTATGAAAGAAATGTAACTACCAATTTTTTTTTTAATCGGCTGTCGTTCTTAAGGTACAAGTTTAGAGCCCCCCCCCCCCCCCCCGTCAAATTAAAACATAAACTGTTAGCGCCCTAAAAAAAAGTTAGATAGTGTGAAGAAACTTAATTATATAATTTCATTAAAATCCGCTGTTGTTCTTATGGTACAAATTTAAAGCCCCCCTCCCTTCCGCCAAATTAGAACATAACTGTTTGCGCCCTAGGAAAAAGTTAGTTAGTGTGACAGAAACGTAATTATCAAATTTTATTAAAATAGGCTATCGTTCTTAAGGTACAAGATTAGAGCACCCCCCTCCCCAGCAAAATTAAAACATATATGTTAGCGCCCTTAAAAAAAGTTGGTTAGTGTGAAAGAAATGTAAGTACCAAATTTTTTTTAAATCGGCTGTCGTTCTTAAGGTACAAGTTTAGAGCCTCCCCCCCCCCCCCCCCCCCCCAAAATTAAAACATAAACTGTTAGCGCCCTAAAAAATAGTGTGACAGAAACCTAATAATTAAATTTCATTATAATTGGCTGTTGTTGTTAGAGCCCCCCCCCCCAAATTAAAACATAACTGTTAACACCCTTAAAAAAAGATTAGTATGAAAGAAACACTAAATCTTAAAAAAACAAATTAGTATCCTTAAGGACGAAAACTAATAAAACCGGTTAATCTTTAAATAAAAATATTATTCTTGAGGATGACAACTAATAAAACCGTTAAATCTTGAATGAAAAAAAAAAAGTATCCTTAAGGATGAAAACTAATTTTAAGTGGGGAAGGAGGATATCCAAGGATTTCCTTCGGCCGCAAAATCTGCTTTACGGATACTGGTATTTTTTTTTCCAGGATCTGACCATTTTTGGAGGCCGAAGGACATCCTTTGATACTTTCCTTCCCTACTTTTAATTGGGTTCATCTATTATTCTCCTGCGGAATTTGAATCCACCTCAATTATGCAACGGTACACGTTTGGTCATCAAAAAGATCACCGAAAATGTTCTTGAAGCAACCATTTTAACTGGGAAATTTAAAGGAGAAGTGGTCCTGTTGCCACCTATTCACAATGATACCGTCAGAATCTACGATCAGAAGGCTACAGTTTCCCATTCGTTTAGCTTTCGCCATGTCTATAAATAAGTCTCAAGGCCAAACAATGCCCATTTGTGGTTTAGACTTCCATGTTCACGTGTAGGAAAACTGTCGAATCTATTTGTGTTAGCTAAAGATAGGTTAACCAAAAATATTGTACACCGATTAGTGCTGATATAAATTGAAATTAAAATTATTTACAATTAAAAATAATAAATATTATTGTTGAAAATTTAAAACTATCTGCCCTACCTACTTTATTTATAAGTTTAAATATTACATTTTATCAACTAACAACTTTGTAATATACTCATTTGTTATAAACTTGAATAAAAAAAAATCATGAAATTTAAAATTAATTAATTTGTACTTAATATCAACCCTACAAAAATGTTGATCAACCGTGTCTAATGACCTGCCCCTTTAAATCCCTCTTCGTTCGTGTATAATAATTTCATTGTATTAAGGGGTAACAGTATTAGAACATTAGTCATGGAGGTCGCCATGTTCTTTTACAAATGGCATCTACGTAAAAAAACATGGCGGTCCCCATGGCTGATGTTCTGCTACCGTTACCCCTTAAATAGCTTACTACAATGTAATATTACGAAAACCTTAGCCACAGCAACGCGTGGCCTGGTTGGCTTGTATAATATAAATATAATATATTAATAGCTTTGATGTTCAGAATTTATATACAAACATACCCTTAGATATTACAATAAAAATTATAGAAGATAAATGGTATCAAATAAAACCATACGTGAATATCAAAATAACTTTGATAACTGAAACGCATTTAACACCATATAGTTTTAATACTTTATTTTCTTCAGTTGTAAAGTACATCTGAACTGATGTACTGAAAAAAAAAAAATATACAAATCATAAACATCTCTCCTAGCATTGGCACTCATCCAGTTAGTAATAATATAAAATGTGAGAGACACATACTAAAAATTGGCACACCGAAACTCCAGGCCAGTAAGCCCACCGACTCGTGCAGCAAGTGCTTGCCAGCTGAGACACCAGGGCACTGAGCTGCACGGCGGACTACCCGGCCAGCCAAAGAGTCCGAGGTCCAATTACATAATTTTTGGTAACAAAGATATAACATCTATAACTAAAGAAAAAATAATACATAAACATACACACACATACACGACCATACACACGCACACACTACGGTGGGAGTCTGTAACCCATACGTGGCGCGTCCCCAGGTGGCGGATAGGGGAATAATCACTAGATATGGAGGGTAGGAGGGAAATAAAATACCTTCCGCGGGCCAAACAGACTAGGGGAAGGAACCCCGAATTATAAACCAATAATGGTGAGTCACGAATCGACAAACCTTACTGTGCAGGGGAAGGGATACCCCAGTACCGGCGTCTGCAGTGAGCGAGAAAGCGGGCTCACAGGCGTCGTCATCATACGACCGCAGTGACGCAGCGGTGGTCAACTTGGCCGCTGAGGTATCTAATATTTCAAGTTTGAAACACTGTCAGAAAGAGTGGGTGGCGCTTTCCAATACTATTTGTAAGATGGAGGAATACATCCTGGATAAGAAGAATATCCATGGAGAAATAAAAACGCTGATCTACGACTCTCAACTTGGTCTTGATGCTGTTCTTGCTAAACTAACTGAGCATCAGGAGAGTGTAGAAGTAGTCCTGGAAAGACATTCACAAGGAGTTCAATCATGGGACACAATGGTACCAAGGAAGAAGAAGGTTGACCTCTACTCGTAATAAAGATCAGACAGAGAGACGGTCGCGCCTAGACAACAGGCGAAAGAACTCCGGAAAGGAACGGAACGAGGATCGCAACCGGAAGAAACCAGAAATGTACTTACTGGGGAGAAATGGCAAACGGTTGCTAAGAAGAAAAGGAACAATGCTAGGAAATCGCGTACTAGACCACCGAAGCCAGATGCCCTAATAGTAAAAGTTTTGGGAACGAGCACCTATGCAGACATTCTTCGCAAGGTCCGAGAGGACCCATTGTTGAAAGACCTGGGACAAAACATTATTATAGTTCGGAAAAATGAGACCGGGAACCTACTGTTTCAAATGGACCGCAAGTCAGGAGGAGTTTTCAATGACGTGAAGCGCACACTAGAAGGAGCAATAGGAGCAGAAGCAGAAATAAGGGCATGGACAGAAGAATCATTAATTGAAATCAGGGATCTAGACGCCCTTACAAAACCTGAAGAAGTAGCGGAGGCTCTTACTACATTATGAATGAATGAAAAATGAAAATGAATGAAAAATAAACTTTATTCTGGGACTTATTGTCCCCTAAGAATAAAAATAATGCACAATTAAGAGTACAATTGTCTGGCCAATTATTTACAAATTAGATGTTCCAGTAATTAAAGCATACATTTTTTACAGGAAAAAAAAAATTGAAATGAATAAAAAATAAAAATAAATTAATATATGAAATAATAATTATAACATAAAATACAATCGTATATATATATATATATATATATATATATATATATATATATATATATATATATATATATATATACACACACACACACACATACACATACATACATACATACACACACACACACACACATACATACATACATACAAAAAAAAAAAAAAGTATTCATTTGATTATTGACATCTTTGCGGAAGATTGATTGTCTAAAAGGTACTGGAATAGGTTATTTTTAAAGGAGGTTATGGAAGCTGCTTTACGAATAGAAGTGGGTAAGGAATTCCAGAAGGAGGTAGCACGAATGATGAAGGATTTGTCAAAGGAAGCGGTTTTATGTGAGGGTATATATAGGTTAAAAGGTTGGGATCTTGTGTTTAGGTGGTGGATAGAAGAACGCAGAGTTAATAAATCAAGGATATAGGAAGGGTTTTGGGTTTTTAGGCATTGGTATATGAAGGTACCCAGAAAGTATTGCCGTCGAAATTTAGGAAATAGCCACCCAAGCTCAGAGTATCGGCAAGTAACGTGTGACCGCCTAGGGATCCCGAAGATAAACCTAATGAAACAGTTCATCAGTCTCCTCAGCTTCATCTCGAGATCCCCAGACAGTCCCACATAAACCAAACAACAGTAATCAAAGCAAGGGAAAACAAGAGAGGACACTAAAAGTTGACGGGTACTCTGGGAAAAGAAATCTCGGGATCTATACAGTTGTTTAAGGATTATGATGGATTTTTTGGAAATTTGGGCGATATGGTTATTCCAGGAAAGGTGATGGTCAAAGGTAACTCCTAAATTTTTAATGGAGTTTTGGAACTGAATAGGAAGGTTATTAAGGTAAAGCAATGGGTAGTAAGGAAGGGTATGGAGGATGGGTTTTGAACCGATGAGGATAGCCCAACGGTTGATGTTATCAATGTCTTCCTGAAGTTTACGAGACGCCTCGAGCATATCTGAAGGATGGAAAGATAGGTAGATTTGAAGGTCGTCTGCATATAGGTGATAATTGGAATTGTGGATAAAGCTGGGTAAGTCATTGATATAGATAGAAAATAGGGTTGGTGACAGGGAGGATCCTTGTGGAACACCTTGGGTTAAAGGTAGGGAAGATGAAGGAGGACTGTTGGGTATGATGACTGACTGGGAACGATGAGATAAGAAGGAGTGGAACCAATTTAGGGCACTATTAGATAGGGAGAAATTTTGAAGTTTAGATAGGAGAATTGAATGGTTAACACAATCGAAAGCTTTTGAGAAATCAAACATGACAAGGATCGTAATTTGTTGTTGATCCATGGAGTAATAAAGGTCCTGTGTGATTTTCAACAAAGCTGACTGAGTGGAATAACCGGAACGGAAACCTGATTGGAACGGATTAAGGAGGTTATTATGCTCTAGGAAGGAGGTAATTTGGGCATTGACCAATCTTTCGAGTGGCTTTGATAAATTTGAGAGGATGGAAATAGGCCTAAAGTCTGATGCGTTGGATGGAGAAGGGATTTTATTTAACGGGCGGACTAAGGCCTTTCTCCAGGCTATAGGAAAAATGGAGTTTTGTAAGGAAAAATTATATATGTGAAGAAGGGCCGGAAGAATAGCTGGAAGACAGAGTTTGATTATTTTTATCGGGATTTGATCGGCACCGCAGTCATTAGTTCGGGATTTGAGAATGGAAGTGATAAGGTCATTGGGAAGAATGTGAGGGAAATAGAAGTTGTCGGGATTAAATGCAGCTTGAGGAGTAAAGTGTGACATTGGTAAAGAAATGGTTTGAAGTTTATCAGGAAAAGGATTTGAAAAGAAATAATTTAGGTCGTCGGGAGTGACTGGGAAATTGGAACAAGAAGAGGAGCTGGTAATAGAGAATTTTCTATGGATTCTCCACTTGGACTTTGGATCCGGGGCCAGGGATAGGATATTATGAAAATATTGTGCCTTGGCACGGCGGAGAGTAGATTGAGCGAGATTTCGAAGGTGCTTGAACATAGAATAATCCTCAGGTATCCGAGTGCGCCTGAAACGTCTTCTGGCAGCATCTCTTCTTTTCATAATTTCTTTAATTGCTGGGGTAATCCAAGGAGCTGGGGGACGCCGGAATATGGATGTTTTAAGAGGAGCTAAGTGATTGAGGAGTGAAAGGAGATTTGATGAGAGGCATTCCACCATCTCATCAACGAAATAGGAAGAGAAGATAGGTTCAATAGAATGTGAGAGGTTATCAAGAAGAGGATTTATACTTTCCGGAGATAATGATTCGAGATTACGCCAGGAGATCTGCTTAGGAATGGGGATGGGAGTGAGGATATTGTACGATATTTGAATGAGGTCATGGGAGGAGAGAAATGGTACGGGATGTTGGGAGTATGTAAGTAGTTTTTTAGGAGAATCTATAATAAATAGGTCTAGGAGAGTGTCAAAAAACTGGGTATGATGGGTTGGTTGGAATGGTACAATAAATAGATCAAGGGAATAAATTAGGTCAATTAGGTATGTTTTATCAGAGGAATTGGTGAGGAGATTAGTATTAAGGTCTCCTGTTATTATAATGTTATTATATTGAGGAATATGGGTGAGAAGGGACGTTTCAAAGGTAGGATCATATTTGACTTGAGGAGGGCGGTAGGCTACAGCGTAAAGAAGAGAGGAAGATTCAAAGCTGATTTCGGTGAATATGTATTCTATATGAGGAGTTTCGGAAGAGGGGGATTTTTGAAGGATTTTAACTCTCATGCTATCATGAACGTATAGACCAACGCCTCCCCCATTTCGGTCCACACGGTCATGACGGACGAGAGTATAATTAGGAACATTTACAGAGGAAGAGGGAACACTCGGTTTGAGCCAGGTTTCCGAGATGGCAATAATATGGTAGAAATTGTGTAGAAAGTGGAAAAGGAATTCATCATAATGTGCTAGGAGAGATTGAGAGTTAACATGACAGGTTAAAAGGATGTTATTCATAGGAAGAGAAAGAAGAAATAGTTTTTGTAGAAGGGTTTGTGATACTGACTTAGGACGCTAATTAAGGAAAAAGGTACAATTTGATTACTAAATTTGATAGATAGCGAAATAATAGATAGATAAAGACAAATAAAGAACAAATATAAATATAAATTCACAGAAATATGTAAAATACAAATACAAATGAAAAATGGTATAAAAAAGAAAATCGTAGGAAATCGAAAAAGAGTAAATTCCTTTTGTTTTATAGAAAATGAACAAACAATAATTAAAAATATATATAAGTTATTGAAGACGGACTTAGAAATTTTAAAATGAAATATAATGTATAAAGACAGAGAAGATAATGTTTTTGGACAGCTCTTGTAATTCTGTGATATATAGAAAGATAAAAATGAAATATAAAAGTGAAATACAAACATAAAAAAGTAAAGAAAACAAAATATATGAAAATAAGTAATGAATGAAAATAAGAGCAGGAAACTGTTTCCTTTCTCTCATTTAAAAATTTCCAAATCCTCCGGTTTGTTAACAATCACGACAGGCTGACCATCATCACGGCGGTACCTGACCCTTCCTCGGGCGAACCAGACGTACTTCACCTTGCCTGCAGCCCTCACCTGCCTAGCTAGCCAGTAAAGCTGCCTGCTGGCCGGAGTCATCTCTTCCCCGATATAGATTTTATCGTCACTGTCCCATCCGAGGTGTCTGGTGGTAAAGTCCCTTTTCACCTTCCGAAGACGGATTAACTCGTCTCGAATCGAGTGTCGTACAAAGCGCACGACGATCGGCGGGGGGCGTGCATCTTCCCTTCTCTGCCTCCTCCTCTCAACCATATCCAGATCCTCGACACTTAGTTTTATGCCCAGTGCCGCCCCGACCGAGCAAACAATTCCGTCTGTCGTTTCCCCAGATTTCAGAGGAATTCCTCTAATTTCTAAAGAATTTACCAGCTGATTCTGCTCAATCTGGTTGATTTTGGCCTCGAGGGTTTGAACTTTGGACTTTAAATTTTTATTATCTAGTAGAATTTTTTCTATAAGCTCCTCATATTTTTTAGTTCGATCCTCCATCGATTTAAGCCTCTCAGAGGTTTCAAAAGATATGTCGGCCTGCTTATCTACGGTGTTTTTAATTTGTTTTATGTCCTCTGTCATTTTCCCAATCTCAGATAAAATCGCCGTAATATTTTCTTCCATATTTCGTCCCTTTACAGTTTTATCTGTGTTAAGGCACGACGCACAGAGCCAATTTTTCTTTTTATGCTGCATTTCTTGTTCTGAAATACCACAGCACTTATTGTGGTAAATCAGTTGGCATTTAGTGCAAATTGTGGTGGTTTTATCATCCCGTGGAATGTTCATGTTACAAGACGCACACTGTGGCATTGTGAGATATCGGGAGAGTGACTGACAAGTGAAAGAGAGGGGAGCGCAGGCGTTCTGGAGGGATTATAGAGATAATTTAGTTCTCGTTACCTATATTTACTGAAGTCCGGGAAGCGCCTGTTTATTTACGTAAACTGTAAATAGTCTCAGTAAGAGTGTTATAATTATAAAATATCAGATATGTAATAATTATTTTAAAGTAATTCACTCACGTAAAACAAATATAAACAGAAGTATGAATAAATGTAATAGTTCGACAACAACAATCACTCAGAGATGCTTACACAACAACGGCTAGAGCCAGACTGAACATTATTGGAAGAAAATGAAGTGGTGACCACTGCTATTCGGTCGGGCCAACCAGCATATGGTGGAACGTAGACGGTGGTTATTTCCCTACCAGTTAAGCTGGCTCGGAAGGCTATCGCCAAGGAGAAAATTCGAGTAGGGTTGGTAGTTAGCCGTATTCGGGAAAATCCGCCGCGCAGGATCTCCTCTGGCAGACTGTGCGAAACCTAAGGGTTGATATGGCCATTCTGAGTGAGCAGTATAGAAATCCTAACAATGGTTCTTGGGTATCTGACTCCTCTGGAAAAGCTGCGATTTGGGCTTGTAATCGAAGTATCATAGAAGAAACACCACAACCCCCTACACCTGGTTTTGCTTGGGCTAAGATAGAGCATGTGTATATCTATAGCTGTTATGCCCAACCTAATACATCAATAGAAGAATATGCTGGCCTCTTAGAAAGAATAATACAAGATGCAAAAGGCAGAAGACCTACAATAATTGCTGGTGATTTTAATGCTTGGGCAGTTGAATGAGGTAGTCGTCTGACAAACAGACGAGGAGAAATACTTTTGGAAGCTTTTGCCCAATTGTATGAACTGGTTCTAGCTAATAGAGGAACGGAGCCTACATTTCTGAAAGTAACGCGGTCATCCATCATCGATCTGACATTCATAAGTGATAATCTACGACCTACTACCACTTGGAAAGTGTGCGCTTAACACACTCACAGTGACCACCAGGCAATTTTAATTAAAATTGGTGAGAGGAAATTAAACATTCCTTTGAAGCTTCAGAAAGGTAGAATCTGATGGAAAACTAAGACATTCCATCGAGAAACGTTCCAATACATAATGGAAGAGCATTACGATCTGTCAGGCACAGTAGAGGATATAACAGGTTACGAAACTTGTTATGAAGGCGTACGATGCAGCCATGGTTCGCACTAACAACAATCATCAAGCAAAAAGTAATTGGAAACCAGTATGCTGGTGGAATCAACAAATTGCTAATGGTAGTAAAAGGTGTCATGCAGCGAGGAGACGGAACCTTGAGGAGTTATTGGAAACATATAGGAATGAGAAACGTGGACTTCAGAACGCAATTAGGGAGAGTAAACGCCAGTGCTGGAAGGAACTTTGTGAAAAAGTTGATAAAGACCCATGGGGATGGCCCTACAAGATCGTTACGAAAAAGTTGTTGAGTAGTAACAAGCAGTCTTCCACCTGCCCAGTTACTGTGCAAAGGATTTTTGCCACTTTGTTCCCAGGGCAGGAGTATGTACAGCGGGATATAGAGCTGTTGATGTCATCTGAAGTACCACTAGTGTCTAGTGAGGAGCTAAGCGAGGTCTGCATGAGCCTCAAGGGAGGCAAAGCCCCAGGCATGGATGGCATCCCGAATATAGCACTCTAAGTGGCGATGGCAACAAGACCAGACTTGTTCCTAGAGCTATTTGATTCATGTTTACGAGAAGGTTCCTTCCCTCGGAAATGGAAAAGGCAGCGCTTGTCCCTGATTCCAAAGGGCAAGGGAACACCATCAGACCCTTCGGCCTATAGACCACTGTGTCTTTTGGATTCGATGAGAAAGATAATCAGAACAAGGTTGCAAGAGATTGCCGAAGGTTTAGGAGGCCTTTCTACTAACCAATACGGCTTCAGGAAAGCGAGAATCTACTTTGGAAGCAATCAACCTCGTTGTAGACACGGCACGCTATGCCATTGCTGGAAAGAGATGGAGGAGAGGTGCGAAGATGTACTGTGCCATCATTACGCTGGATGTGAAAAATGCCTTTAACTCAGCAAGATGGTGCTGTATTCTTGATGCTCTAAGAGATATGGGAATCCTATGTACTTCAGAAAGATAATCGCGGATTATTTCAAGGGCAGAGTCCTGGTATTTACAACTGACGATGGGTAGCAGAATTATGGAATAACTGGGGGAGTGCCCTAGGGATCAGTGCTGGGACCATTGCTGTGGTATATAAAATACGATGGAGTTCTCAGACTGAACTTTCCAGGGGACGTCAAAATAGTAGGATATGCTGATGACATCGCAGTGGTGGTAGTTGCGAAATATTTAGAAGAGATAACTTTAAGAGCCAACAAGAGTGTTGCCCTAATCCGCAACTGGCTGGCATCAGTGGGTCTGCAACTAGCTGATGGTAAGACTGAGGTGCTCCTAATTAGCAGCAGGAAAAAATGAAACAAATCAGAATAACGGTTGGTAGAGAGGCGATTCTATCCAAATCCTCCCTGACTTACCTAGGAGTGAAAATTGATGAACGCCTAACCTTCAAAGATCACGTAATAAAGGTGCCAGAAAAAGCTGCTGGAGTGAACACTGCACTGTCTAGACTGATGCCTAACCTAGGAGGTCCCCGGCAGACCCGAAAACTACTGCTGTCAAGTGTCGTAACATCCATTGTTCTTTACAATGCGGTGATATGGGGGGATGCTTTAGATATACATGCGTACGGAAGGCCTATGATCTCTGTGTACCGCCGAAGCGTCCTTAGAGTTATTAGTGCTTTTAGAACTGTATCCTATGAGGAAGCATGCGTGGTAGCAAGGATGCCACCTATCGAATTAATAGCTATAGAAAGGAAGAGGTCATATCGAAGAAGTGAATGCATTCCCAGAGCCAATGAGAGGAAAGAAACTATTGTAGCTTGGCAGCTGCATTGGGACATTGCTTTAAGTGGGAGATGGACAGACAGGCTGGCCCCTCGTATTCAACACCCAAGGAAGCACGGAGAGGTAGACTACTACTTAACTCAGTTGCTCACTGGACATGGAGCCTTCCGAGGCTATCAGTATAGGTTCGAACTAGATGTGACAGAGAAATGCCAAGTTTGCCCGGCGGAGCACGTTTTTTTCGTATGCCCTGGCTTTCAGCAAGAATGAGAAGAGTTCCGACAGGTCTGTGGAGTTTTTCCAACTGTTGATGATCTGGTGCAATTGATGTTGGCTTCTGAGGAGTACTGGATTACGGGCCAGAGGTTAGCGGCGGAGACTATCAAGCGGCTTAGGAAAGAAGAGAGACATAGGCGCAGCAGGATGTAGCCAACTACCATGAGGCGGCACTCAGCCATTCCTCTCCATGATGTAATGCCTAACGGCGGTACCGAGGGGAGGAAAAACAGGTGTAGGGAGGTTTTAGTGGGTAAGAATCCCACGCATGGTTAGGTACGGGCCTAACAATGTCTTTTGAATATTTCCCCTACCCTCGTAAAAAAAAAAAAAAAAAAAAAAAAAAAAAAAAAAAAAAAAAAAAAACTATTAAATATTTGTAGACCAACATAAATATGTTAGTCCTATATCCTAATTTAGGATAATTTAACATATTATAAATAAAAATAAATTGGAAATTTAGAAGCTCTCAGTATTCTATTTTTTTTATTACCTACAAAAGTGTATAGGGATGATTATCTTGTAGGATTAGTATTAGTATTTTAGGCTATCAAAAATATTTAGAAAATTTTTGAAAAATTTAAAAAATTTGTACCTTATCAGGAAGATCATGACAAGATCTGGCTTGCCGTTGATCTTTAGATAGTTAATATTCTTAACACACTCCAACTAGAAAACATACGAGTCTCTCAAAATGAGTTTACAAAGGGAAGATACTAAAAAGTATGGTAAAGCCTAATATATTGAAGTAGGCAAATAACTGATCAAACAAGAAATATAAAAAGGATAAAAAATAAATAATAATTATGTATCAGTTTACCTTAACAGCTAAGCCAAAGATAGTTCAGTGTATTATTTACAAATTCAATGTATTATCGATGAAATAAACAAAATTTGTTTCCAATTTATTTTAAATAACGTCATCCCAATTTTATTATTATACTAGTATGTTACAAAGTTCTTACCTCAGTTCCCATCAGGGGGATATTGTCGGGAGATTTCCCATAAAAAGTGATGTAACCGTTCTGGAACAGTAAAATTCGGCCAGGTAGCCATCTAAGTGATAATTTACCCGTCCGAATCTCGGAATTTTGTTCCTGACTTCTCTCCACGCCCTCTCGATATGTTCAGTATGGGCACCAGACTGAGTGTCAATGAAATTAATGCTGTGATTGGCAGTTAAGTAGTGGAATTGGGGATGGTTAATGAGAGAATCATACCCTCTCCAACGGTCAGACATGATAGTTGTTCGAGACAAAATCCGGTTGTGGATAATACCAATGAGGGTGGCAGCCGAACGGTACTGGACTGGCACAAAAAAAGGTCTCCTTGCCTCCCTTTTTAAGCACCCAAAAATCCAAAACCCTTCGATTTCCCTCCACATCTTGTTCTTCCTCTTCCCGAATTTCAACAACCGTCCCCTGACCACCAAGCATGTCATCATTTCTCATCACAAGGGAGTTAACACAAACCTCACAGCAAAAGTTGGACCAATCCGCAACTGTACTATCTGCCATATTATGAATATATCTTAATAAATCGTGCCTCAGATGAGGCTTATCAGCCAATTTAAAATAAATTTACATGTCCTTGATGCCGTGAGTTTTGAATCCTTCAGCCATGAGTGAGACTTATCTGATATTTTGAGATTGCATTTTTGACTTATTCCATTGATTACCCTCACTTTTTGGCACCTTAAAACCAGTAAAAAGTTATTAAATGAAATAATATGAATAAAATTTGAAAACATTGCCATTTAATAAATACCTAAACACCATGCGAGAGGGGCCCCTTGTGCAGAGAGATCCACAAAATGGGCATATTTTATTTCTCAGCAAAACCCCATTATTTTGCAGAAAGAGGGTATACTGCTCCTCGTCGATGCCCATATCTGAGGCATCAGCAATTCGACACATCTGGCAATCCATGGTAAACTATAGAAGTAAATAAATTAAAGGATAGAGGACTTAAAAGATAAGTAAATTTTCTGTAGGTAATCTATTGATGTGAATAAAGAATATAATCCATATGGATAAAAAAAGAGGATTAATCGAATTAATTAGTTAAATTAAAAAATTGAATAATGAATATTATGGATAGGACAGGGTTTTATAAGAGTTAATTGTGTTTAAATCGAACTATAGAAATAAACAAATTAAAGTAAAGAGGACATAAGAGATAAGTAAATTTTCTGTAGGTAACCTATTGATCTGAATAAATAATATAATCCATGTGGATAAGACTGAGGATTAATAGAATTAATAAGTTAAATTAAAAAAATGAAGAATGAATATTATGGATAGGACTGAGTATTATTAGAGTTAATTGTGTTTAAATTATAAAAATTAAAGAAAGACCGAAAAATATTTCCAGTCACAATTTAAACATAATGGTTGGCAGCGCACAAAAAAGAAGCTATTTTTGTTAAAACTATAGAAATGTGGCTTCAAGGTAGATTGTTGTTACCAAAGGCAAAATGCGACAAGGGCGACCATTAAAGAGATTTAAAGAATCCAGAACTTTGCAAATGGATACGACTCTGATGCAAACATACTTCAAACTTTTCTTTTGCCACTACAGTTAACTTGCGGATTATTTGAAAAGCGGGTTGTTTGGCAGAATCCAACACCATCCTCGCCGCGCTATTGCCGTTCTATCAGAATTTGGTTTGTCAAGGAAAATGCAGACATAACGAATGAAGAAATACATTATATTCAAAATTCAGCAAACCAATTAGAAGAATCAACAAATGTATTGGCACAAAGATTGTATGCTGTTAAGCATATGTTGTTACTGACAATGGTTTAAGCTAAAGTGTGTTATGCCGCAACTCAAACTACATGAAATGTTATATATGTGGTGCAACATTAAAAAACCTTTAATGAGTTCCCGCAGATTACATTAGTTACAGAAGAATGTTTGCGTGGTGTGTGTTTGTGTGTGTGTGTGTGTGTGTGTGTGTGTGTGTGTGTGTGTGTGTGTGTGTGTGTGTGTGTGTGTGTGTGTGTGTGTGTGTGTGTTGCAATGTATTATATTGAGGTAAATGGGTTAAATAAAAACTAGCAGAGTCGACAAAAGTTGAATATAATTATAAAAAGACTCATCACATTATAAACACTTAACAAAACACCATGAGGCACTAACTTGGTAAAAACACATAGGGGTAGGTTACAATAAGCAGTGTTGCCAGTATCAACCGAATTAAAAAGAGAAAAAAGTCTAACACGCACAAATCTTTCAATGAATATAATAATAAACAAAACGTTATAAAACAATTTATCTCAACACTCCCCCTCATTGAAAAGATTTTGAATTAAGTATTTCATTTTAGTCCAACCTTTTCCAATAATGTTTTCAGTCGTGGTCCATGAAGAGGCTTCGCTAGGAAATCTGCCAGTTGGTCCTGGGTTGCGATTGACTTGATTTCAAGTTGTCCGTCTTGCAAGACTTCCCGCACGAAGAAGTGTCGAATACGAATGTGCTTCGTCCGACGGTGAAACTCCGGATTCTTTGCAAGCTTGATCGCGGCCTCGTTGTCCACAATCAGGGTAGGAATGGTGATCGCATCGGATGGTGAGAGAGATTCAATTAGAGATTTCAGCCAAACAATCTCTCTAGAGGCTTCACTGGCGGCCACCAGTTCTGCTTCCGTTGTGGAACAAGCTACATTGGCTTGTCCATGACACAGGTCCTCCAGAATATATAACAATGACCCCAGTGGTTGATCTACCAGTGGTGATATCTACACCCAAATCTGCGTCACTGTATGCTAAAATTTCATTAATATAATTAAAATTATACCTTATCTTTTTGTCTTGTGTCCCCTTCAGATAGCGGAAGATCCTTTTTACCTTCATTACATCCTCACCCGTTGACTTCTCAAGACATCTTGCTACAACACTAACGGCATATGCTATATCAGGCCTAGTAGAGGTCGCAAGATACATTAAGGCACCTACAGCCTCCCTGTAAGGGTAATTTGTTGTCTTATTCTTGTAATTGTTATAGTCTTGATTATCCAAAATCGGAGTGGACACTTCCTTGCAATCAATCATCCCAAATTTGTTCAGTATTTTCTTAGTGTATGATTTTTGGTGGACTATAATTCCATCCTCATCTTCACTTATTTCGAGACCAAGATAATGATTGAGTTCTTTAGAGTTAACTTTGAATTCAGATTTCAAATCATTTAAGAACTTTTCTAAGAATTTCTTACAAGTGGATGCAACTGATCCATCATCAACGTATAATGCAACAATCAACTGATTCCCATCTTCATTTTTGATGAATATACAGGGGTCTGCATGAAGAGGAACAAATTTTAATTTAGTCATAAATTTATTAAATCTTTCATACCAGCATCTGGCGGCCTGTTTGAGTCCATACAGACTTTTATTTAGTTTACAGATCTTCTTGGAGCCATCACTAAAGCCTTTTGGTTGTTGCATATAAATGATTTCCTTCTCATCAAGTGTGCCATACAGGAATGCAGTAGACACGTCAAATTGAGCCAGATTCATCCTTTTATGAGCTGCAACGCTTAATATAGTCCTAATGGAACTCATACGAGCCACAGGACTAAAGGTTTCATTGAAATTAATTCCTTTTTCCTGATTAAATCCCTTCACTACGAGTCTAGCTTTGAATTTTTCAATACTTTCATCAGGGTTTCGCTTGATCTTGTAAATCCATCTGCAAGGCAAAACTTTTGCATCCATCGGAGGATTCACCAACGTCCATGTTTTGTTGGAATTATGTGCTGTCATTTCGGTTTCCATAGCCTTCAGCCAATTTTCATGATCTTCAGACTTGACCGCTTCTTCATAAGTTTCGGGGGTTTCCTGATCAGCCATAATTAAGGTGGTGACAAAATCATTGAACCGCTGGGGTGGTTGGATTTTGCTCCGATCTCTAAGTCCAAGATTCGGTTGTTCTTTTTCTTTTTCTGAACTAAAATAGTCTCCATCTGGGAATCGAATGACATCTTCTTCTTCACTCTCTAATTGTTCTTCCTCTTCGGTAGACCTCTCTTCTTTCTTGCTTTCATCATCTTCAGTCTTCTTTTCTTCATCTCGAAGACGAATTGTCATTGGCGGAATTAGTGGCTTTTCATTGAACGTTACATTTCTTGACCTTATGATTGTTTTTCCTCCGGTCCATACTCGATAGTCTCCAAAGTCGTAACCGACTAATGTTCCTTTTGTTGCCTTTTTGTCCATCTTTTTCCTGAACTGCTTAGGAATGTGAACATAACATTCACAACCAATAATTTTTAAATGTCTTATGCTAGGTTTCTTCCCTGTCCACAGTTCAAAAGGAGACTTTACAGGAACGCCAGACTTAGAAGTTCTGTTTAAAATATGTACAACACAATTAATTAATTCAGCCCATAGTGATTGTGGTAAATTACCGTGGGAATGTAAGATAGCCCTGGCTGCCTCTACGACTGTACGGTTATCCCGCTCAATAAAACCGTTAATTTCGCTGGAGTAGGGCATAATTAACAAGTGTTCAATACTGTTACTTTTCAGAACCTCCTTCATTTTGTGACAAGCAAATTCTCCTCCAGTGTCACTTTGGAGCGCTTTAACAGTGTGTCCAGCTTTTTGGCACTCTTTAAGAAAAATTAAAAATTTATTAAAAACATCAGATTTCTCTTTTAGGGAGAAAATATGTCGGAATCGGGAAAAATCGTCTTTGAAGAGAACATAATATTTGTACCCAGAAAAAGACTTTTCGAAAGGTCCTCACACGTCAGCATGTATGACCTCTCCTGGTACCGTTGCCCTCTTTCGAGTTCCATGTTTTAATTTATGGGCCTTACCATAGACACATCCTTCACAAACGCTAGGGTCAGTTTTTAATTCAATACCTAATTTTCTCTTAATCACTTCTTTTGTATGTCTCTTATCTTGATGTGCAAGTCTTTCGTGATAGAGTTGCATGAGTCCCTCGTGATCACTAGCTACAACATTATTAGTTGGGAGTAAGAAATTATGTAAATTAAGTTTATATAAACCGTCATTAATGTTCCGTTGTCCAGTCATAAAGACTTCATTTTTGACAATAAATTTGCATGTTCCTGCTGCTGATTTGTTGAAACAATAAATTTGTTTATGCTGATGAAATAAATTTACTCTGAGGACATCTATCGTGGGTTGCCAAAACTGAAAACAAATTTTTGTGAATGGAAGGCACTAACCATACATCCCGCAACGTAATAACTTTACCCACAGATGTATGTAATTCTACATCTCCAAAGCCTAATGCGCCAGCTTTTTGACCATTGGCTGTTACAACCTGGTGTGGTCTGTCAAAGTCTTTAATACATTTAAATATTTTTTTATTATTGCATATATGATGAGTGGCACCATTATCCACGTACCAATTTATATCGTTACTTTCAGCATGAAAAATGTGAGAAACAAAGAGAGTAAGGGTGTTACTTTGTGTTGCCTCAGGCTTCGGCGGACGCCCATCTCTTTTCCATTTTATACAATTCTTTATTAAGTGGCCCTCTTTTTTACAATAATGGCAAGTAAATTTCTTTTTAGGAACTTTTTTAATGAACAAATCTCTCTTAGAAAGAGCAAGCGCCTCCTCCTCAGCCTTAGAGACATCTCTATTTGTATTAATTTCTCCAAGAGCCCTTTCGTGAGCACACAGTTGACTTGTCAAATTTTCAACAGTTCGTTCTGACTTAGGCATTAATTTCCAACTTGACCTAAAAGAAAAATATCCTAACGGCAAGGTGTCAAGGATTTTACAAATCAGAAGTATCTCTGGCAATTTACTTTCAGTATTTAATTCAATGTTGAGATTATTCAAAAAAGATTTTTGACTTTAGAAAGATGACTTGCCATATCATCATCTGATGAATATTTTAAATTAAAGAATTGCATGCACAAGTCAAATGTTTTATCTTCGGATACGCCATCGTACAATCTGTGTAACTCAAGCCAGATTTCTCTAGAGGAGTTAAATCTCATCACTTAGGTTAATGTTTCCTCCGTCATATTAGAAGTCAAAACCAGCATGGCCTTGGTATCCGCAGTTTTAAACTGTTCATTTTTATAATTGTAATCTTTTACCTCCTGTTCTGATGCTCCAGTAGATACAGGCTTAGGGCATGTTAACTTTCCTGTGACAACTTCATCTCCACTAGGAAAACTCCTTAGAAGTATCAGAATCTTAAATTTCCACGTCGCCCAGTTGCTTTTTCCTTCAAGATTACCAATGTTAATCTTTAGATCCATCTCGTTTTCAGAAAAACTTCGTTACGAAAACAATATAAGGGGACGCTATCACTTCAATAACCGAACCGTCTTTTATCTCCGAAATTACGCGCAGAAGTTGCTAGACCCATAACCTATTGAGGTAAATGGGTTAAATAAAAACTAGCAGAGTCGACTAAAGTGGAATATAATTATAAAAAGACTCATCACATTATAAACACTTAACAAAACACCATGAGGCACAAACTTGGTAAAAACACATAGGGGTAGGTTACAATAAGCAGTGTTGCCAGTATCAACCGAATTAAAAAGAGAAAAAAGTCTAACACGCACAAATCTTTCAATGAATATAATAATAAACAAAACGTTATAAAACAATTTATCTCAATATATTATGGGTACTCGGAGTAATGTTTTGTTAATAATTAATAATAAGACGGCGTGATCAAAAAGGGCCGGCACTCCTTTGATGTCAGGATTGTTAAGCCATAAAACCCTTCAAAGGAGATCTGGGTCAGACAAACCTAGGTCAAACCTTCGAAGTGACCACCGCTGTAAAATATTCTGTCAACAAAAGTTTCTTGGAGACAAAGAAAGTTGTAAACAAAGAAATCAAAACTTTCAGACAAAGGACGGTAAACGTAAGATGGAGGGGATGAAGCTCTTTAAAAGCATGGTCCTGAAAACGATGAGATATAGTTTGGTAGAAGAGTTTGATCGACGGAGAGTGGACGAAAAGATGTGAGACGGTTGGAAGTGAGATGGCTGAGGGGAAATTCTGGAGGTCCTCAGCGATGATCTCTTGGATGGCCAACCCAGAGAGACAGCAAGGAAGCCCTGATTATGACCGGACTCAATACGCCGACTGAACACCCATACTCCATTTTGATAAGTACCAAATATTTGTAATAGTCTGTAATAAGTTTATAAATGGTAAATTGTGTGCTGACCTTATAATATAGTAATTGTATACTCATTCTATAGTTCCATCCATATATATATATATATATATATATATATATATATATATATATATATATATATATATATATATATATATATATATATACGTTTATCAATTTATAGTAACACAGTATTTCCCATAAACTCCAAGAGCAATATAGCAGTGTTTGTGTGTGTGTGTAATCGATAGACATTGATAGGTAATTTATAAAAATACACGGGTTATACCTAACATTAATAATGGTTAGTGTTGATACTTGGTGCTGTGAGGACGTATATTTAGTGAGCTCCTGGGGATTAAGTATCTACAACTAGTGATAAGTAGCATTTTCCTTTTATTTAATATATTCAATTATTTTTTTTATTTTTTAGGAGGCTTCCTTTTTTTTCATTCTCTATTTTAAATACTTGTCTTGTTTCGTTCTTTTACTTACTATAAAAGTAAGTAAAAACCATGGCTGAATCCCCGCCCGCTAAGCGGAAAAAAGCTAAATTTAAGGAACCTTTCCCATTGAATAATGAAAATAAACAAAACAATTACAAACGATTTTTAATTATAAAAAGAATCGGCTGTCATAATGATGGAAATCCATTCGATTACCAAAACGTATCACCATTTTTAATATATAAAAGCTTAAAAAATTTAATCGGTGATGTAAAAGCCGCAAAAAAAGTTAAGAGACGGTACTCTTCTAGTTGAAGTTACTTCGGAAAATCAGTGGAATAAATTACTAAAATCCTAATCAAGAACTTTCCTGTTAAAGTAGAACCGCGTGGTAAACTAAATCAAAGTAAAGGAATTATATGGTACCCAGATCTAAATTGTTGTTCCATTAATGAAATAAAGAAAGAATTAAAATCACAAAACGTAGAAAACGTAAAAAGATTGACATATTTCAAAAATAACGAAAAACATAACAGTCATAACTACCTCATAACTTTTAATAACCCTACTGCCCCCACAGAAATAAAAATAGGCTTCTACAATATCACTGTTAAGTAATTTATTTCAAACCCAACACGTTGTTATGTATGTCTTAAGTTTGGCCATACAAAAACTTTTTGTAAAAAAGAGCCACTGTGCAGATACTGTGGTAAACTTAAACATGAAGGGGTTGAATGTAATAGTGCCATAAAATGTGTTAGCTGCCAGGGTCAACACGACTCTTTTTCGAAAAATTGCCCTATTTTTTTAAAAGAAAAAGAAATTAAAAGCATCCAAGATGGTGAAAAAATTACTTATCTAGCCGCAAAAAAAATATATGAAGTACTACACCCAATAACAATGCATGTAAGTTTTTCCAATATTGTAAAAAACAAAGTATCAGTTAGTGTACACACAGACGATTTAAGAGATGATCATTCTATTTTATAAAAAACCGTTAGAGCCAATTACTAATCACAAACCTTCACCTATTGGACACTCGAATATGAATGATATCCGAGTTTCCCCCTCCACACTCCCACCTCCCACTACGCTCCCTCAACCCATCCCACACCCGTCCCCTTCCACATCCCGGGTACCCAACCCACCTTCCCTCTTAACCCCCTTTAACCCTTCATGGCAAAATTATGGAAAAATTCCGGAAACCCCCATCGAACCGAAGGTTTCACCTTCGGAAAAAGAAAACTCTAACGAAATGACCTCCCCCCCTCCCCCCAACAGTCACCAAGATGACCCACAGGGCGGGTGGACTGTAGTTAGAGAAAGAAAATCAAGGAGTAAGTCTCGAACTAAAACCACGAGCCGAAATCTGAGCATCGAAAAAATGGATAGTAATTAGTAATAAAACTAATATCTATTAATAATTTAAATTTATATTAAATCTCATGATTAAAAATTAATATTATCAGTACCTTAAAACCACAATACTATTAATATATCCTAATCTTTTTAATCCTTTAATTAATTAAATTACCCATTATCAATTTATTCTTATATGACTTTTTCTTTTACATTTTACTTTATAACATGACATTTTCAAATATCACCCCACTTATCAGTAATAGTTTACTCAGAAAACAGAAAGGACAAAAAATAATAACTAACAAATATCAGCCAAAAGCCATCTACAACCAAGATAGAAAATTACTGTCAAGTAGAGAAAATAAGAATGATCTGAAGAAAATAAAATTAATGATTCTAATTAAAGTCATAAAATTCTCTAATTACAAATATCCTAGTCCGAGTAGTTCCCTTCTAACCACAAACAATATCAAGCCCGCTAGCTATCATAACGAAAATAAACAACTGTCCAATTCATTGTATAACCCAATCGAACTTATTAAATACACAAAATATAAACACATATATAATAGATTCATTCACCAACGCAATAGATCTAAAAATATATTATCCTATGTCATAAAAATAAATAATGATATATTTACTCATATTATGTTAAGTAATTATAGTCCAAATGCATTTATATCTCTAATTATTAGTCCATATAGAAAATTTAGAAGACGAAAAATAATAAATTTTAATATAACAGTGTTAAAACTGACAATGATATTGACATTAACATTAAAATTAAAAATACACTATTGGATAAATAAAATGAAACAGAATAATAAATGCATAAGGATTAATGATATAATATGTTCTAGAAGATACAACTTACTATTTTTTATCTTTATTTTTCATTTTTTATTTTTATTTTTATTTTTTTTATTTTTTTATTTTTTATTTATCTTTGTTTACACTAAATTCCTAAAAATATATAACTACATGGGCAGTAGGTAAGAAAATATAACGTTCTACAATTATCTTCTCCAAATCCCATGAATAACTACACGAATATTATCCAATGGAACCTTAACGGCACAACTTCACAATATGAAGAATTGAAGCTACTCATAACAGAACATCAACCTGGAATAGTTTGCCTTCAAGAAACGCATCTAAAACCGCACTTCCTCTAATCCAAAGCCAGCATGGTTTGATATCGATTGTAAAGAAATCATTAAAAAAAGAAACCGTGCTTTAAATACAATAAATTTCGAAAATCACCGACCACAGTAAATTTTATAAACTTTAAAAAATTAAAAGCCCAGTCAAGAAACCTTATCAGAAACAAGAAAAAACAATCATAGAACAATTTTGTCACCAATATTAATACCAGCACACCAATTCGTACAGTATGGAGGAAAATCAATGCCATTAGAGGGAAATACTCAAACGAGCAACCGATCCTCGAAATAGAAGGGAATATCATATATAACCCTCCAGTAATAGCTGAAAGATTTGCTGAATACTACGCAGATACATCATCTTCAACCCATTATAATCTGCAGTTCCGACAAAAAATCAGCGAACAACTACCAATCCATTTTGAAATCAATTCAAATAACAACAATCAAGCATATAACTTACCAATAACCGAATGGTAACTTAACACGGCGATATCTTCCCTAAAATTGTCCGCTGTTGGTCCAGACAGCATCCATAATTCCATGATCAAAAATATCCCAGCAGACCAAAGAAAACACCTCCTAATATTTTACAACAAAATATGGTTGGAAGGTGAACTCCCAGAAAAATGGCAAGAGTCCATAGTCATACCAATCCTAAAACCAAGAAAAAACAAATTGAAAGAAGAAAATTACCGCCCTGTATCTCTAACGAGTTGCTTGTGCAAGTTAATAGAAAAAAATCATTAACAAGCGCCTTCTATGGTATCTTGAGAAGAACAGGCTACTGACTGACTTTCAATGTGGACAAAGGAAAGGAAGATCGACTGTTGACCATCTCGTATCACTTGAAGCTGAGATACTGAACACCTTCATTAATAAACGTGAATGCCTAGGCATTTTCTTTGACATTGAAAAAGCCTTTGATACAGTCTGGCGACCAACCATATTAAAACAATTATATGACTGGGGGTTCAGAGGAGCCCTACCACGTTTCATCCAAAATTTTCTTAGTAAAAGATCTATACAAGTGTGAATCGCAGATTATCTTTCCAAATAAACACTTGTAGTGAATGGAATTCCACAAGGAAGTGTCCTAAGCGGAACACTGTTTCTAATTGCCATTAACTCAATACAAAACGCACTCACTCATCGATCCCTCAAACCAAGCCTTTTTGTAGATGACCTTGCCATCCTCATTCAATATACAGGCACAAACAGAACAAAAGCCACCATACAGTCAATCCTGAACAAACTACAAACCTGGTCACAAAATACCGGTTTCAATTTCTCAATAGAAAAGACTAAGTGTGTTCTCTTTTCCCGGAAAAAAAACAACCAAGCACTCCCCCGAAAATTACATTATACAATAGAGAGTTAAGCTTCCATGACCACTGCACCTTCTTAGGATTAATAGTTGACTCAAGACTCACATGGAAACACACAGCGTTAGTGCAGTTCGGTTCGCGACACTTTGCTCCGTTTATCAGTTCCATTGTGTTCTTTATCAGTTCTTTGTTCGTGAGTTCTTTATCTGTGAGTTCCATTGTTCGCGAGTTCTTTGTTCGCGCACAAATCCTTTGTCTAGAACACCTCCTTTATTCTCTTGTGACACTTTTATTAACCAGTTCGTATAAGTGCGGTTTAATACCAATTATAATGGCTGCTAATAAAACTAATATCAAACAACAGGAGGTTCAGGAAGAGTCGCTTCAGGAGGGTTTCAAACGTCCGAACACCAGACAACTGGCGCGAAAGGCAAAAGAGACTTCTCCACCCCACATCCCTACAGAAAATAGATACGAGACGCTCGACGCTCTACAGGAGGAGGATAGCGGCGATGCTTGGTCGAACCCGTTACCACCAGTGACTATCTCTACAAAATATAAAAACAAGGTGAGAACCTTTATAAATCAATTACATATTGACCGATATATTATGACCACAAGATCACAAGACTTAAAAATAACATTGCACTCTGAGAAAGAACGCCAACTTTTTCTCAAAGCCCTAGAGAAAAATAAGGCGGAATTCTTCACGCACCCTAAGAGAACAAAAGCAAAACCTAATCGATTTGTGATAAAACATCTCGACACAGACATACCGCTAGACTCAGTGCTAGATGCTTTTGAGCCGGTTGAAATTAGCCATGCCCGGCGTTTTCATAAAACCGCCCCTGATGGAACGAGAACCCCTCTTTCCAACATCTGCATTACAGTAGCGAATGGCGTTACAGCCAAAGATATTAAAAATAAGGTCCGCCATGTGGACCACTGTTCTTTTTCGGTGGAGCCCTACAGAGAAACAAAGGACCCCCTCCCCCCACAATGCTATAAGTGTCAACAATACGGACACACAAGGAACTACTGTGGCCGAAAGGCTAAATGTGTTAGATGTGGGGACAGCCATGATATCAAGGACTGTGAGAGGAAGGACCCACCAAAATGCTGCAACTGTGGAGGGGAGCATGTTGCTTCCTATAGGGGGTGTCAACATAGGCTCAAACTAGCCGAGCTCCTAGCCAGTCGAAGAGGAGGTAACAGAGAGAGTTCTACAGGGTCTGTGACACGAGATCCTAACCGGACCAATCAGGGACCGCCACAACCCCCCACCCCTCCACCACCGACCAGCCCACCTATTCGCTCAGACCCAGCGGACCCTCCTCCTTGGGTTGAACGACTTATGACACATATAACAGACACAGTCACTAGTTCAGTTGGAGACCTCATAGAACAAGTGAAAACCTTAGTACAAGTAGTAGTGGGGCTGGCCAACCGCCAATAAGAGGCTTCACTTTACTTAACTTCAACTGTCGAGGCCTCTCTACGAAAGTAGAAGAAATAGAGGCGCTATTGGGTATGGCTCAGCTAACCGTTCTGGTTCTGACTGAGACCAAACTACTCGGATATCCACCCCGCTTGCTCGGCTATGCTGCCATAACTGACGACCAGCACGACCCGCATGGCGGTGTTTTAATAGCTGTCAAACATGGTGTACCATGGAAAAAAATGCCACCACCATTCAACGTCACTGACAGCCTTATGAGTCACCTTACAATCCAAGTGATACTTCGACAGCCAACACTAATCACAGCTGTGTATCGCCGCCCAAAAGGTTCGCTGAGTCAGCTCCGGCAACTAGTCGACGCATGCGGGACTACAACAAACCACTGGCTAGTAGGAGACCTCAACGCTCGGCGTACCTCTTGGCATAATACAAAAATTAACAGAGCGGGTGTACAACTGACGAAAACTACTTTCACAGTTATACACCCATCAACTCACACCTTCCGACACGCCGGCTCAGGATTTACATCCACCATCGACCTCCTGCTTACAAGACAGCCCCACCGTTTTACAGGCTTTAATGTCTTCGATTTCATATCATCTGATCATCGACCAGTGATTTATGAGATCGAAGGCAAAAAGGACAGCCCTAAAGAGAAAAAGTTCAAATATCAGGAGGCCGACTGGAAATTATGGCCCACATTATGGCCTTGATCAAAAGCAGGCGGACACTGAAGAACCGTCATTCCAGAACCAGAGACCCAGCAGTGAAGATGGCCCTGAACTCGATCACCACCCAGATAAGAAACCTCATGCGGCAGTGGAAGACGGCGACCTGGCACGATCGACTTCAGGCTACACACGGGGATTACAGAAAACTCTGGAAGTTGACCAAACCAGCAACAAAGAAGAGCTCCAGTGTCCATCTGCACGATGGTGACAGACTGTTGATGCCCTCAGAACAGGCCCAGCTGCTAGCAGACTACTACAGGGAAGACATCGAAGCTCGCACCATTGATGCACCTCCGTATCCAGTCATGGCCAGGGACAACAATTTCATGTTCGCCAGCCCGAGACGCCTCAAAGCCATCCTGAGGCGATCCAATGGAAACCGGGCCCCTGGCCAGGACGGGATACAGACCATCCTGCTCAAGCAGCTGCCTCGAAGAGGCATCGCCCACCTTACGAACCTTTACAACTCGTGCTTGAGACTGAGAATCTTTCCGAACCAATGGAAACGTGCCATATTGTTTCCACTCCTCAAGCCGAGTCGCAACGGTGGGAAACCTGAGCACTACAGTCCAATCTGCTTACTGCCTCACCTCGCAAAGGTCTATGAGAAAATTATTCTCAATTACCTCAGAGATTTTTGCGAGGAACACTCAGTGATTCCGTATGAGCAAGCTGGATTTCAAGCCCACCTCAGCACAGAACACCATCTACTGAAGCTTCAAACTGAGGTAAACCGAAACTTCAACAGAAATACGGCAACGGCTATGATTTCCATAGACTGTACTAAGGCTTTCGATTCTGTGTCTCACGGCATTCTATGCCGTCAGCTCATGGATCTCGACTGCCCAGAACAGCTCTATAACATCATAGTCTCATTCCTGAGTGGCAGAAAACTCACTGTAAAGGTTCGTGGGGAACTTTCTAGCACCATCCCTCTCAGCTGTGGTGTTCCACAGGGAGCAGTTCTATCGCCAGTCTTATTTTCTATCTATACTGCCGATATAGTCGGCAAAAATTACATCAAGTCTGCTGTAGCTGCCTATGCTGATGACATCGCCATCTACAGCAGTAGCCTCAATGCCACGAAAGCACTACGTCAGGCCGAACAAACTTGTGCGGGGTGTTCAACGGCTGGATTTGCTTAACATCAAAGTAAATCCCGCCAAAACGGACTGCGTAGTGTTTTCGCACCAATCAAAGAAGAGAACAGCACTGCCAAGAGCACTCCACGTGGCTGGCATGGAACTAGATCCCTCCAACAAAATACTTTATTTAGGCGCTCAGCTGGACCGCCATCTTAAATTCTCGGCTCACGTTTACAAGAAAGCCAAATTAGTCAGGAGAAAATCCTATATAGACTTCATCACCTCCTCACCTCCCCAGCACTCTCTCTCAGGCTAAAACTAGCCATCTATAAATCGATTCTCCGCCCATCACTCCTCTACGGCGCACCGCTGTTCACACATCTCTCCGAGGGTACACGACGATGTCTCCAGGGATTTCAAGACACCATCCTTCGAAGAATTGTGAGAACGACGACGCTGCGAAAGAAGAAGCCCCCGGAGCTCCACGAAATTTTCGAACTGCCAACGGTCCCGGAATACATAAAGCGGAGGCATATCAAATTTTTTGATTCCCTCCAACACCTCAATAACCCTCTATTTAATTCCTTAACTCCGGCACCACCCCCTGTACGATGGCAAAAGACAGTCTGACTGTCTTCACTTCCAAATTTTTCTAATTTATAAATACTTTTGATTTGAATTGATGTTTTCAGGAGAAAGGACCTCAACAAAAGATGTGCCCCAACACCTCTGCAGATACATAGCGCCCTCTACCTCAAGATCACCCCCACTCATACAGGCCTTAAAATGTAACACAGTTACAGTAAAAGGCACTTACCTTTCTACCTCTTTACATCTAACGATGTAAAGAGTATTTACACTGTTTTTCTTATAGATAGGGGCTATGAAGGGGAAAAAAAAACAAAAAAAAAAAACATGGAAACACCACATCAGGAACCTAAAAGATAGCTGCCTACAACGATTAAATGTTATGAAAGTGTTGGCAGGCACTAGCTGGGGAGCGGACAGATCGAGGCTACTCCAAATATATCAATGCTTAATACGATCAAAATTAGATTATGCTAGCCATATATATGCCTCAGCCAGATTCAGTCTACTATCACAGCTTGACTCAGTGCACCATAGTGGAATAAGGATAGCAACGGGAGCCTTCAGGACAAGCCCAATTCTTAGTTTATGCGCTGAATCTAATATGCCACCACTCACCTTCCGGAGACATCAACTAGCAATGAACTACATAGTAGCCATAGCAACACAACCAACAAACCCAGCATTTAAACACATATTTAGACCGAAATATCAACAAATTTACAGCAATAACCCAAAAAAACCTGCCCCTCTAACAATAAGGTACAGAAGACCTATAGAAGAAATAAAACAAAAAAGTATACAAAGCCAAGAAACAGTCACCCCACCATGGACATACGCAGTTCCCTGTATTAACATAGCACTACAAAAGTTCAGAAAGAAAACCACACCACCGTATGAAATAAACCATGAATTTCATGAAATATTGAATAAAAATAAGAATCCATCATTCATCTACACAGACGGCTCCAAAATGAATGATAATATAGGGTCGGCTGTTGTCACACCTGAAGATGCATTCAAATATAAACTACCACCTCATTGCAGTATATTCACAGCAGAACTCGCCGCCATAAAATATGCCCTCCGCAATATAATGACAAAAGAGGGAGACAAGCACATAATATGCAGTGATTCACTCTCTGCACTGCAAAGTCTACTAGAGTTATACAGCGATCACCCATTAGTAATAAAAATCCATGAATACTTAGCTATGCTAAAATCATTACAAAAAGATGTTAAATTCATCTGGACACCATCGCATGTTGGCATCAAATACAATGAAGCAGCTGATAAACTTGCAAAGGAAGCCGCACTAAGTAATCAAGACATTGTTCCCATTTGCGTTAAAACTGATATTAAAAAATTGCTACACATGGATACCAAAGCTGCATGGCAAAGTATGTGGGGCAATGTTAACAATAACAAACTAAAAGAAATAAAACCAAATACAAACATCTGGAAGACCTCAGTAAGATCAACTCGAAGAGAAGAAACGGCTCTTACAAGAGTAAGGATTGGCCATCCACGGCTGACCCATATCCATCTAATTACAAAAGACCCAGAACCTATATGCAATAGATGCCAAACACCCATCACAATAAAACACATTATAGAAGAATGCCCGGACTATGATAAGCTTATGTTGAAATACAACCTCAAAAGATCTCTTAAAGAAACGCTAAATGACTGCGAAGATACAATAAGTAGACTACTCAAGTTCCTGAAGGAATCCAATTTACTGAAAACATTATAACAATATCTCTACAACATAACCAAAGAAAATTTTGACTTCAGATCACCAAATTCAAATTTATTAGTTGTAATTAATGTAAATAATTTAAGTCTGTATTTTACTTTATGAAGGCTATCTCGATGTATATATTTATAACTAATTAGGAGGAAATATTCATTTTACTATAAATATATAAATAGATATAATATAAAAAAAAACAAAAAAAAAAAAAAGAGAGAGAGAGAAATAAATATAAATAAAAAAAAAATAGAATGAAATAATAAAATTAAAAAAGAAAAAGAAAAAAAAATTAAGCTAAATAATTGTTATGCACAAATCATTGCATCCAAGATAAACCAATAAATAGACAAATACTACAGGAACGAAAACTATCTGAATAACAAACAATAACGAAATGGCGTAAAAAACCTTGCAGTTAAACGCCTTAACACAAACCCTAACCCTAACCCCTAACATTAATAAATATTTTTTAAATTAAAACAGCAAAAACCCTATTATTTTCATATATTACCTATTTTTCAACGTATCGGATCAAATAAAATGAATTAAAGATGAGAAATATTTTTGGCCTAGAGAACGAGCCAAGCAGCCCTGAAGCCCACCTATACCACCGCGCGGGGCTGAACAATATTTTTTAGGCATAGATATGTCTTTTAGCTGGAAGTCTAAACTATTTTGATGTAACTTTTTTTGACACGCTCTAGCTGTGTAAGTATTGTTCAGATCGAATATTTGACGACATTTCCCTCTTCAGAAATTTAGAAAATATTTTTTATTATATAACATTTCTCACTAGGATTTACCGTTTAAGAGCTATATTGGTTTGGATGAAACAAGTCATGTTTGAAACCCATAAGTTCATTATTAATTGCAATAATTTGATCCTTTCAATTCTAAACCGTAAGTTTGGAAAAGTAGAAAATTTTAGATAGAAATATCCATGATCTGTTGTCGTTTCCAGCCAGGGAGGAGGGGGGGGGAGGGTGGTAATTGATTTTTTGTTTTCATCCACAGGCAAAATTCACCTTGGCAAAATCAATACTTCTCATTGTTATATATTTTTTTTTCGATAATGTCTCCAAGTAACAAGAATTTTCTTGTTGAACCGTCAGATTGGTATAACAAAAAAAAAAAAAAAAAAAAAATGAATTGATTATCGAGGTAGTCCATTGATGATAAATAAACTTTGATTGGTGTTCAAGAGATAGTATAAATAAACAAATAAAGAGGGTAAATTAATAAAAAACTTTCTATCTCTGGATAGATGAATAAAAACACGTCGAGATCGCTAAGTATTTAGTTGTTAAATCTAAGTTTCCTAGGGCTGGCATTTTTCCAGTTTCTCTCAAGTGGCTCTATTTATTAAAATAATTTTTGAGAAAAAAACAAAACCGACTTCAAGATTAAACCTACTTACACGAACTTAACTAAAAAATAAAAAATAATATTTTAATTGCTTCAAAACAAAAACCGTTAAATGAAATTATCGATACTTATATACCTATTCACAATTTATGATCAGTTATTTTTGGAGTCGGTGCCAGCCAAGAATGGCAGTTTGATCCTGCCTCTGCAATACACTTTCGAATGGTCCGAGACAGCGGTGTGGCGGTGATGAAACAGTGGTAGGATCTTTACAATTACCATTTCTTTTCAAATTCTGTTAGTTTTGGTTGGCACCGACTCCAAAAATAACTGATCATAAATTGTGAATAGGTTTATAAGTATCGATAATTTCATTGATTTTCATTTAACGGTTTTTGTTTTGAAGCAATTAAAATATTATTTTTTATTTTTTAGTTAAGTTCGTGTAAGTAGGTTTAATCTTGAAGTCGGTTTTGTTTTTTTCTCAAAAATTATTTTAATAAATAGAGCCACTTGAGAGAAACTGGAAAAATGCCAGCCCTAGGAAACTTAGATTTAACAACTAAATACTTAGCGATCTCGACGTGTTTTTATTCATCTATCCAGAGATAGAAAGTTTTTTATTAATTTACCCTCTTTATTTGTTTATTTATATACTATCTTGAACACCAATCAAAGTTTATTTATCATCAATGGACTACCTCGATAATCAATTCATTTTTTTTTTTTTTTTTTTTTGTTATAGCAATCTGACGGTTCAACAAGAAAATTCTTGTTACTTGGAGACATTATCGAAAAAAAAATATATAACAATGAGAAGTATTGATTTTACCAAGGTGAATTTTGCCTGTGGATGAAAACAAAAAATCAATTACCACCCTCCCCCCCCCCCCCCCCCCCCCTGGCTGGAAACGACAACAGATCATGGATATTTCTATCTAAAATTTTCTACTTTTCCAAACTTACGGTTTAGAATTGAAAGGATCAAATTATTGCAATTAATAATGAACTTATGGGTTTCAAACATGATTTGTTTCATCCAAACCAATATAGCTCTTAAACGGTAAATCCTAGTGAGAAATGTTATATAATGGAGATTTTAAATAATCATAATCATAAATATGTTTAAAATGTAAGGTTATATAATAGTGATTTTTATTAACTGATTTTTTGATTTTTCTTAAAAAGTGCTGCGTTGATTTCAAAATATTTTTTATGGAACTACCTCTGAAGTATGCCCTACCGGTCTAAAAAAGAATCATCAAAATTGATTAAGAATTGACGGAGGTTCTCAACCCATCTGTATTTGTTTTTTTGTATGTTACGCGATTACTCTGTCAATTCTGAATCAATTTTGATGATTCTTTTTTAGATCGGTAGGGCATACTTCAGAGGTGGTCCCATAAAAAATATTTCGAAATCAATGCAGCACTTTTTAAGAAAAATAAAAAAAAAACGTTAATAAGTGATTTTTTAAACTGTTTTTTTTTTTTCTTAAAAAGTGCTGCGTTGATTTCAAAATAATTTTAATGGGACCACCTCTGAATTATGCCCTACCGATCTAAAAAAGAATCATTAAAATTGATTCAGAATTGACGGAGTAATCGCGTAACATACACAAAAAAAAAAAAAAAAAAAAAAAAAAAATACAGACGAGTTGAGAACCTCCTCTTTTTTGAAGTCGGTTGATAAATGCTGTCAAATTTTAAATTGAATTTTTTTTCAACTCACTGAAATGGAGGCTATCATCTATGGAATGATACCTTGGGTTGGAGCGGTTCCAAAGTCCTTTGTTTCTTCCCAGCTGACCCTCTAGCTGACAGGACCCATCTACTGGCCGAAATCCAGATCCCAATCCAATTTGTCTTTCTCCAAACCAATCCTGGAGTTATAGGTGAATAAAAAGGAAAAAAAAGTTATTAAGAAAGATATTATTGCTTGACAATGGTAGTTAATAATACAAAGTACGGTAAACTCCCTCTTATCCGACGTTCTTTTAAACGGTTCGCTCCCTTGACCGGCGCTCGCAAATGAGGAAATTTATTACAGTATATGTTTAAAATTAATAAAAAAGAAGTAATATTAATATTGTATTTATTTGAAACAAATAAAATGAAGCATACTTTATTAAAATAATATTTAACCATTAGTTTATCTGTTTTATATTTGTATATTTACGAGTAATTTCATTTAACTGATCGTTGTATGATACATACTACAATAAATAAAACTGTATTACTATATATTATTACATTCCTACAATATTTTATTATATCCATAATAATGCCAAATCAATAATTTATAATTAACTATGAATCGTTAAAAAATATATATATATATATTGAAAAAGTTTTCTTGAAAACAAAACAAAACCTACGATGGTGATGTGAAATTTCGTATTAATGGGAACATACCGTACTAATAATTTTTTTTTATGGAACATTTTCAAACTTAAAATAATTTGTTTCTATTATTGATATTTTTTCTAATTTTAATTGAAGATTTCCAGGCTCCGGAATTTTCTTCTATCTGAAACGGATAAGAGGGAGTCTACTTAATCCCAATAATATTTATTTATTAGGAGGCTATTAACAATACCATATCAGAAAACAATAAAAAATTCAATTAACAAAGGCCTTGAACATAATTATCCAGAAAACTGTAATAAATGTGGAGAGGAAAAAGAATAAATTACAATCGCTACAGAACTGGTTTCAGATCTGCCAGGATCTGATAATGTTCGACTATTGTATCTCTTTTGTAGAAAATTTCAAAAACATTTATATGTAAATTACTACGTTGACTTAAGTATTTTGCAGACAATTTTGTCTTCTTTAATTAATTAAAACAATACCATCCAAGAAATAGTCTCCGATATATAATACAAGACCTGAAAAATATGCGAACATTTTTTAATTTTGTAAGTGAAGTTGAAATGAAACAACTCAAAATTCGGATTCACTATTTCGAAAAACATTAAAAAAAAAAAATAATCTCGTTCAACTGGTGTCAGGTAACGGCTTAGTCATTTCATTGTGTAAAAATAAAAACTTTACAAATATACTATGGCAAAATAAAAATTATGAGATTATAATTTTTTTTTTTTTTTACACAATTTGTTTTTATAATATCATGTAAAATACATCACTCACTGTTAACCTGCTACATTGCCTTAAGATTATCGATCAGTGAATCCTATGTCAATAATAAACTACAATATCATAGATTATTACATTATAATTATTCTTAAGGGGCAATGGCCCCAGAATAAAATTTATTTTCATTCATTCATTCATTAATAGATCAGAACTCTTATATAAGGGAGAAAGATGACGGAAGTGGGCATTTTTAAAATTACTCAGAGATTTTTTCAATGTTTTTACTTTTACAAAATTACAGTCTTACAACAAAATTACAGTGTACATACAACAAATAAAAATATAAAAAAATTAAGGAAAATTAATTAGAATGAAAGAAAAAAAATATAATACAATTGAAACAGAAATAAATGAATATAATAGATAAATTTACAATATTTTCAAAGTGGCTGAGGATTACCAGAAGAGGTTTTCCCAGATGGAGAAGATCCAGCGCTTTCTCCAAGTAGACCGGGAGCGCACCACATGCAAATTTAATTGAAAAGACATGAATTTGTTTCCTAACCCATTTTATGGTATCATTCGTCTTGAAATGATATATCATGATCTGGCAGCATGTATCCGTCGGAACGCGGTGTAGCGAACGCTTAAAATCGCCCAAAATAGCAAAAATAATTGGAAAGATATGTGCTTGCGTTTGATCTCATTTAACTTGAAGAACCGCGAACTTTTTGCACTATTTTCATTTTTTCGCTTGTATTTCGTAAAATATGAATTTTGCCGGACTTAGCATATTTGCAATATCAAAGAGCTCTAAATTTGTGTTAATTTAAGCCTAATCGGTTTTCTGTAAATTGTGAGCTCTCCGAAAATGGTGAGTTTTCACAAAATTTGAAATTATTCTGTTTAGAGTCAAATTTTTGGCCGGATACTGATGAAAGTACTGGGTTTTACAAAAACATCCCTCGGGAATAATTTTAAGGAAATTTAATTACCTTTAATTAGAGCCCTAAAAGATGCCCCTAGCTATAATATTTTTCTGAGAAAGAGGAAAAGATTGGTAATTAGGTAAATCGGGTTTGGAGAAAAATTCTTATAGTATACTAGTTTGACAAGTGTGTGAGTCGGTAGGAACCAACCTATTTCATTATTAATTTATTAATATATACATATAAGTATCTATTTCTTTATTTTAAAATATGTATCAGTACCAGAAATTTCGCTGTGAGGAAAGTTCCACTTTGCGGTTCTCCACAAAAACGCGTTTGTAGGTACTCTTTTAGCTATAACTCCGAAGTTAAGTTCTTTTTCATCTGAAAGCTGGTTAAATTTACTATTACCACCTGTACGTAACATTTTGATCAAGTAACGTAAACGCTAATTACGCTAATTACCGATAACTCTTATGAAATCCAACATTTGTTGGCACATTTTTCGCTATAACTCCAAAAATATTTGTCCGATCCCAAATTAATTTTTTTCATATCAAAGCTAATTAAATTTAGTATCAGACCCAATATGTGAAATTTCGATGAAGTTCCGTTTACCCCAACTAATTGACTATCTCAATGTCGTCATATTTTGCCAAAACAGAAACATTTAGCGTGATAGCGTGGGTATATCATGGATTTAAAATAACTAAACCTGCCTCATATTTTAGAAAATTTAATGCTGAATAAGAAAATATCATCGTTTTTGTTTATACGCTAAATCAAAGTAGAGAAGACTGCCATTTTTCAGAAAAAAAGTAAGATTTTAAAATGTAAAAAAAAAAAACTTCTATCTCATCAACAGGCTGAGATAGGAAACTCGTTTCTGCGCCATTCTACCCCGCTTAGCATGCAGTATTACCCAATTGTTTTTTTACACTATATCTGGGACACCCTGTATACTGGGTGTCCCGAATATAAATGGCAAAATTTCAGGTAGCGATTATCACCTTTCAAAGTTCGTCAGGCTAGGCAGTGAGATATGTAAACACTTAATGTTATCCTTTACATTCCTTTATTTGTTTACATTTTGGCTTCCTTCTAGGATTATAATTCCTAAATCAGTCTTCAGTCAGTTACTCAGATATTTTTGTGTGAATAGCATCAGCCACAATGCCGCATACATATTCTAATGTTGAATAGGGTGATAAAATTTTTGTGTATGGTTTCTGTTACGGTAATGCTTTAGAAGCGGTACGGGAGTATATACTATTTCCAAATAGAAGAGTGCCTAATCGACGAGTCTTTTCGTTAACTTTTAATAGACTACGAGAGACAGGGTCATTCTTAATACGTAATGAAGGCGACCAATTCCAGACAGCAATAAGATCCCATTATCGGAGAAGAAATTGTGTCCAACACCACTTCGATAACAACCCTGACTAGCATCAGCTGCATTAGCAATATCGCGGCAAGCAATATGGCGAACTTTGAAAGGTGATAATCGCTACCCATACCATCTTCAAAAAGTTCAGAATTTATTACCTCAAGATTATGTCAAGAGATTGAATTTTAGTAAGTGGTTTCTTGACAAAATTCGCAATGATAATTTATTTCCATTAAAAATTATATGGACCGATGAAGGTACATTATATGGACCGATGAAGCTACCTTTACAAGAGGAGGAATTGTTAATCAAAGAAATTATCATGTATGGGCTCTTGAAAATCCCAGAGCTGTTAGAGAGAATAGGTTTCAGCATGAATTTGTTATTAACGTTTGGCTTGGAATTTGGAACGGATTACTGGTGGGACCATATTTTTTACCTGGAAGATTGAATGGTATCACATTTACACATTTTTTGGAGAACGACTTTTCTAATTATTTAGATGACATTCCCTTACAGCAGCGGATTGAAATGTGGTTCCAACTCGATGGATGTCCAGCTCATTATAGCAGAGTTGCTCGAGCTGGATATAAATTATCCACAACGATGGATTGGACGTGGAGGAGTAGTACCTTGGCCACCCAGATCACCTGATATGACACCCATGGATTTCTTCGTATGGGGAATCTTGAAGCAGAAATTTATTCGGTGTCAATCAACTCAAGAGAGCAATTAAGAGACTGAATCAAAGATGCAGTGCACCAAATATCATCAGAACAATGTTTAGCTGCAATTTATCATGTGAGTGCTAAATGTAATGCTTGCATTGGTGCAGGAGGACAACATTTTGAGCAATATTTACATTAAAAAGAACATAACATAAATATAAATGTAAATAAATAAGTATAAAAATAAAAACTTGTTTTGTTCCTTTTTTTGCGATTTTTGCTAAAACTAAGCAAAAACTAGCAAATCTCTAAAGGACTTTTTGTCTTAGTTATTTGGTCCCCTATAAGTTCCTGAAGTTTTGCCATTTAAATTCGGGACACCCTGTATATATATATTTATAATATATGTTACAGGGAAAGTTAATTCTCCAGGGAGAGTTGACTCTCCCTAGGTAAAGTTGACTCTGCCAGGTCGTTTCAGTGAAAGTTGATTTAAAATGAATATACACACTTTTCCTAGGAGTAAATTTTGAAAGGGCGCTAACAGTTATGTTTCAAATTGGTGGTGGGGGGCTATAAATTTGTACTTTTATTAAAAGTTATGTTTTAATTTGGTAAAAGGGGGGGGGGGCCTGAATTTGTAGTTTAAGAACTACTCAGTAAAATAAATCAGTAAATAAAAAACCCAAAGAAGAAGAAATTCTTAAATTATTACCTCCGAATGAACATACTTTAGTATTAGGTGATATGAACTTTAAACATATATACTGGAGGTGTCGCAATTCTAACTCGAATGGTATTAAATTACTAGACAAATCTTAAAATCACAGCACCTTCTGAACCTACATTTTTTATGCCGTCAGTACACACTCGCCGGAATGCAGGTGGACACGAGTTTGTACCGGGTCACCTCGTGTTAGTTCGCCTTAGCTCTGCTCGGCTCGGCAGCGTTCCGAAAAAAGTCAGTCTCTGGCCACGATTTAAAGACCCGAGAGGAAACGAGCGACGAGGGGAACCGACCCAGTACACACTCGCCTAAGCTCGGGATTCAGATATCTGCGAATGGCAAGGCACTTGTATTATTCACATCTAAGTTTCTTTTAATCTCACTTTTCAACGCTTCCCTCATTCAATTTCCAGTTCCTTACTAATTAAGGAACTAAAGAAAAAAAATATTAAAAAAGAACTAGAGAAAAAAAATATTCCTTAATGGCTTTATTTAGACAATTTATTTTATTCATTTAGTCAATATATTTTATATGTTTTAAATAAAATGTACAAATTAACTAATAATATTAATTAATAATATCCTAAAAAGTTATTTAATGGGTTTTCACAACTTCTAATTAAAAACATTTTAAGTAGTTAATTAAAGTAGCTAAATTTTCTTCGAAAATTCGCTTAAAATAAATAACCAATCAGGTAATTAAACATTTTATTTATAAGAAACACATGTGACAATATTAGAACAACAACAACCATGATGATAATCTTTTTCGTAACCCCTCCGGTAGGTTCCTTCCCCAAAGAGGCCCGGGCCGAACATCCTCTTTCGCAAGCCAGGAAGACTCTTTCTACAGGTTGAGACGCTTCGGTGGAACAACAGGTCTTCCAGCTCGGGTGGTTCGGGTAGCAGTCGCGTCTGGTTGTTTTGATTCTTCGTCGGCAGAAGCAGTAGGAGGAAGTGATGTTCGCTGATGCTGAATAGATGGTCTTGGTGACGGTATGTCCTCCATGGGCATATGTGATACATTCCCAGGCGATGGCCCACTCTCTGCAGGGACATTGTTTGCTGGGATATCTTGCTCGTTTTCTTGGCTGTTCAATGAAGGTAAAGTCGAATGTTTTTCAGCAACCAGGCTATGAGGATTCCTCCTAAGTGTCCTCGTGCCATCGTCAGGATGAACCCAGTAGGATCTAGGTTCCTCGAGGATGTTAGATTCCTGTATGTTGCTATTTCGAAATAGCGGGAGTAAACATCAGTTATCACAATGAACCACCGCCCCTCACATTTGAAGAGATCCATTGATAACGTATGCCAAGGACCTTCTGGTAATCTTGTTGGCATCAGTGGCTCTTTTGGATTTTTTAGAGATTTCCAGCATGTGGTACAATCTTCACAATGTGACTGGATAACTGTAGACATTTTAGGCCACCAAATGGACTGACGAGCCTGATGTTAGCATTTTGTGACTCCTAGATGGCCTTTGTGAATTTCTTCCAGCATCTGCGGTTGTGGAACCTCTGGAACACCAAACCTCTGTCCTCTCAAAAGAATATCGTTCCATATCGAAAGCTCGTCCCGGACATGGTAAAAATTCCGCAACTTGGAGTTCGTGCCTGGAACTTGCCACCCTTCAATAACCATGTTCTTTACTTTTTGTATTGTTATATCCTGTTTTTGTGCCTGACAAATCTTTCGAACGTTGAGGTCAAAAATAGGTTTGCTTGCTAGTATAGTTTGTACATAGGCTTCAACTTCCTCTGCCAGTTCATCATACCCGCAGTCCTCCTTAAGAGGATCTCTCGATAGACAATCAGCAGAGATGAGGGATTTCCCTGGTACATAGACAAGTTTGTATGAATATCACATAAGTCGCAGTCTTAGTCATTGTAATCTTGGAGTCAGTTCCCCGAGGTCCTTGGTTTGAAGGATCTGCATGAGAGGCTTGTGGTCCGTTTCAATACTTATTGTTTTGCCCAGAATAAATTCTTCTAGCCGATGGCAGGCCTAAGCAATTGAACAGAAAACATATCTAAATGCATAAATGACTCCACAGTAAAACAATTCTACAAAAAAAGAAACAGTTTTTTAAACAACGTTCCGAATTTTGTTCTATTAAAAATAAAAGAAAAAAATTCTACTAGAAGACAGTGGATACGAACCAAACATCCAAAATTCAAAAAAATATGGAACAACTTAAGACGTACTATCAAAACAGAATGATAAAAATCCACATTATCAGAATATAAAAATTATGTTACAAACCTGAATCCAAATGATCAATCCCTATGCAAGGCCACGAGACGTTTGTTAAATAAAGAAGAAAAAGTTCCAAGTCTAATAGAAAATGCTGGTTTCACCACCAGCGATGTTGAAAAACCTGAAGCATTTGCAGACTATTTTGAAAAAACATTTTCTATCCCTACAAGTAAAGAACCTATTTTACTTACTATTCAAGAATAAATTCAACATATGATGAGATCGATGAATTTGCAGTATAACCGCAAGCAACTCAGCCAATTTAAATTAAATTTGATAATTATGTTTCTTACATACTTGCTAACCTTTTTTAAAGGGCGCTAACAATAATGTTTTGATTTTGGTTGGGGGGGGGGGGGGGGGTTTGAATTTGTAGTTTAAGAACTACTCAGAAAATTTTAGTGAAATTTGAAAATAATGTTTCTTTCATACTAACCTTTTTTTAAAGGCGCTAACAATAATGTTTTGATTTTGGTGTGGGGGGGGGGGGGGGACTAAATTTGTAGTTTAAAAACTACTCGGCCAATTTTAATGAAATTTGATAATTATAATTCTTTCATATCATACTAGGGTGCTAAGAATAATGTTTTGATTTTGGTAGGGGGGGGGGTCTAAATTTGTAGTTTAAGAACTACTTGGCCAATTTTAATGAAATTTGATAATTTTAATTCTTTCATATCATACTAGCTAACCTTTTTAAAGGGCGCTGTTTAGGAAAGATACTCTGGAAAGATACAAAATTCGCACCAGCCTCTAGACAATGGACTGTATTTAAATCTATAAAAGCGAGTGTTCGCACCTTTGGGGAGATCTTAATTAGGAGGTAACCTAACCAAATAGTACAGACAAAGCCACTTACCTTGTTGAAGCTGCGGTCGTACTTCCTCGTTTTGGAGGCCTCCAAAAGAGTCTCGGGCAGGCGAACGATTCTCGCAGGCTGTAAAAGTTGATGAGGATATCCTCCTCTTCTTAAATCACCATTCATTAATGTGAATATTAAGTCTATATTAAATGTCATAAAAAACAAAAAACACTTTAAAAAAGAAAAAACTCTAGGAAAGCTATTATCAGCTTTGGGCATGAAAAACGTAGGAAGACCATAGGGTCTTGAACAAAGATAATGTGTAAAGGAAAGCAGCCAGCAGAAGAATGAGGACGATTATTCCTGTAAAGGGATTAAGGCAGATAAGGCAGTTACCTAGTAATTTTATAGAGTGCTTCAATATACGGTATATTACATTTTTTCTCCTCCCCCCCTCACAAAAGCGCGAACACACCGCCCACCAAAATTAGGATGTTGCCCAATTTTATTCCAAAAGTTATACAATGAAATTGGTGGGCAGGTATCAACAAATTGATACAAAAATAAAGAAAGGAAAGGAAGCTCAATTATACAATGTAAAGAAAAGAAAACAGCCCAATTGGGCAACAATTATATAATGTAAAGAAAATAAATAAGACAGCACCCCTGGGTAAACAATTATACAAAATAAGGAACAAAAAGGAGCAGAACTGTTGGAAAATTATACAAAGTAAAGGACGTCATTCCGGAAGCGAAATGAGCTTGTTCACGGGTCTGGTGAGAGTGCCGTTAGAGGTCTCAAGGGTGGCCACTCGAGATACACCATCAAGCCCAGGATTGAGTTCGGAAATGCGAGCTATAGGCCAGGAGAGGGGAGAGCTATTCATTCCCTTGATCACAACAACATCTCCCTGTTTTATCGGTTTGGACATTGCGGTCCACTTAGTACGCTGCATCAATGAGTTCAAGTACTCCCTTGACAACCGTCGCCAAAAATACTGCGAATACTGGAAGATAATCTTCCATCTAGATGTTAAATGATGATCCTCAGAGATAGGAATTTCGGCAACGGATAATAGGGGAGCCCCAATGAGGAAGTGCCCCGGACTCAGGTATGCAGCGGCTTCAGCGGGGGCAGAAGGCAACGAACAGATAGGACGGCTGTTTAGAATAGCTTCGATCCGAGCGAAGAGGGTGGTATACTCTTCGAAGGTGAATAAAACTTGGGCAGATAACCGATATAATACATTTTTGCGGATTTAACTGCGGCTTCCCACAGACCACCGAAATTGGGGGCTGAAAGAGGGTTGAATACCCATCTTATCTCTCTGCTTGACAAGACATTCGAAATTTCCTCATGATGAGTGCGGAGGAAGTGCTGCACATCTTTCAATTGCTTATTTTCCCCGACAAAAGTACGCCCCTGGTCAGATAGGATGGAATGCGGAAGACCTCGGCGCGCGACGAATCAATCTAGAGCCGCCAGAAAAACGGCGGTAGAAAGCTCAAAGGCAAATTCGAGGTGCACAGCCTTGGTGGCGGTGCACACAAATACGCACAAGTAACCTTTGGTAATAGCGGATTTACGAAGTCGGGACGCGCGCACCGTAAATGGCCCCGTGAAATCGATCCAGGTGTTGGAGAAAGGTCTGCTGGGCCGCACGCGGCACGAAGGCAAGTCAGCCATAATAGGCTGCACGGTAGCAGCACGGAAACTAATGCAAGTGGTACAACGGTGGATCACCTTCCTTAATAGTTGACGTAATGAGATAATCCAGTAACGTCTACATACGAGGGCTTGGCAAGTTGTAGGCCCAGCGTGTAGGGAGGATACGTGAAAGTGCTTGCAAATCAATTGAGACAGATGAGCGGACTTCGGCAGCAAAATTGGGTGACGGGAATCGTAATTTATATTGGAGTTGTTAAGTCGGCCGCCCACCCTGAGAATACCTAGGCTATAGAGGAAAGGAGTCAGTTTGCAAAGCGACTTTGCCTGCCTGCCGGCACAAATATTGAGAAGAGAATCGTGAAAATGCTTGACTGAGTACGCAATATGATTGTGAATAAGGCATCTTGCAGCTCGGAGACAGTTAAGGGGTCGTGTAAAACCGGCTTTGACATTCTGCGAGATCGACAGTTAGACATGAAACGGTTTATCCACGCAATGGTACGTTGAAAACGAAGGAAAGAAGAAAACCGAGAGGAAATCTGCTCAAAGGAAAAATCAGGTTGTGACGCGATGAGTGAAATGGTATTAATCTTGAGCTCCGGAACAGTTGTGATGTTCAAGTCAGCGTCAGAATAGGGGGGAGGCCATTGCTCCTGACAATCGGTCACAAAGGAGGGACCTTGAGTCCATAAACAGAAGTTTTTGGCGTGCGCGTACTGAGTAGGGGTAAGACCTCTAGAGGCCATATCGGCAGGATTTAACGAACTATGGCAATGTGTCCAAGACAAGTTCATGATGTGAGCAATTCTGTGAGATACAAAGGTGTTAAGTATATGAGGAGGCGTGTGCAACCAGGAAGGAAATGTTAACAGGTGAAAGAAAACCAAGTGGATCAAAGATTCTTGCTATGAACGAGAGCATATTCCGCTTTGTGCAGATTGCCTGAAATGGCTGGACCTTGAAAACAAAGGAGTCGTGAGAAGGTTCCCAGCTCAGGCCCAGAATTTTAAGGGTGTCTTCATCGTCAAAGGCACCTAGGACCGAAGATTCCAAGTGTTCCGGAGGTAAATCGCGAGAATCTTTGACCCACTTGGTTTCATCGTCATAAAACATCATAAAACAATCGTGTTTTGATTTTGGTTCAAGGGGTCTAAATTTGTAGTCTAAGAACTACTTTGCCAATTTTAATGGAATTTGATAATTTTGTTTCTTTCATACTACCTAACCTTTTTAAAGGGCGCTAGCAATAATGTTTTAAACTAATAAGAGGGGCCTCTAAATTTTTAGTTTACTATCCTCACAACCTATGCTGATGACACCAGCGTGTTATCAGTCAATGATGATCCATTTGCTGCATCCCAGACACTCCAGTCACACATCACTTCCCTTGAAGAATGGTGTCATAACTGGAGAGTTAAGATAAATCCCAGTAAATCCCAGCAAATAACCTTTACCCTACGTCGAAAACCTACCTCATTCTGTAGTTTATAAAGTACTCAGACACTTTTAATGAAATTTGATAATTATGTTTCTTTCATACTAGCTAACCTTTTTAAAGAGTGCTAAGAATAATGTTTATATTTTGGTAGGGGTGGGGGGTCTAATTTTGTAGTTTAAGAACTACTTTGCCAATTTTAATGAAATTTGATAATTATGTTTCTTCCATACTACCTAACCTTTTTTAAGGGCGCTAAGAATAATGTTTATATTTTGGTAGGGGGTCCTCTAAGTTTGTAGTTTAAGAACTATTCGGCCAATTTTAATGAAATTTGATAATTATGTTTCTTTCATACTACCTAACCTTTTTAAAGAGCGCTAAGAATAATGATTATATTTTGGTAGGGGGTCCTCTAAGTTTGTAGTTTAAGAACTATTCGGCCAATTTTAATGAAATTTGATAATTATGTTTCTTTCATACTACCTAACCTTTTTAAAGAGCGCTAAGAATAATGATTATATTTTGGTAGGGGGTCCTCTAAGTCTGTAGTTTAAGAACTATTCGGCCAATTTTAATGAAATTTGATAATTTTGTTTCTTTCATACTAGCTAACTTTTCTTTAAAGGCGCTAACAATACTGTTTTAAATTAATAAGAGGGGCCTTTAGATCTGTAGTTTAAAAACTACTCGTCTAATTTTATTGAAATTTGATAATTATGTTTCTTTCATACTAGCTAACCTTTTTAAAGGGCGCTAAGAATAATGATTATATTTTGATAGGGGGTCCTCTAAGTTTGTAGTTTAAGAACTATTCGGCCAATTTTAATGAAATTTGATAATTATGTTTCTTTCATACTAGCTAACCTTACTTTAAAGGCGCTAACAATACTGTTTTAAATTAATAAGAGGGGCCTCTAAATTTGTAGTTTAAGAACTATTCGGCCAATTTTAATGAAATTTGATAATTTTGTTTCTTTCATACTAGCTAACCTTTCTTTAAAGGCGCTAACAATACTGTTTTAAATTAATAAGAGGGGCCTTTAGATCTGTAGTTTAAAAACTACTCGTCTAATTTTATTGAAATTTGATAATTATGTTTCTTTCATACTAGCTAACCTTTTTAAAGGGCGCTAAGAATAATGTATTTATTTTTGTAGGGGGTCCTCTAAATTTGTAGTTTAAGAACTAGTCGGTCAATTTTAATGAAATTTGATAATTATGTTTATTTCATACTACCTAACCCTTTTAAAGAGCGCTAAGAATAATAATGTTTATATTTTGGTAGGGGGTCCTCTAAAATTGTAGTTTAAGAAGTACTCGGCCAATTTTAATGAAATTTGATAATCATGTTTCTTTCATACTAGCTAACCTTTTTAAAGGGCGCTAAGAATAATGTTTTTATTTTTGTAGGGGGTCCTCTAAGTTTGTAGTTTAAGAACTATTCGGCCAATTTTAATGAAATTCGATAATTATGTTTCTTTCATACTAGCTAACCTTTCTTTAAAGGCGCTACCAATACTGGTTTAAATTAATAAGAGGGGCCTCTAAATCTGTAGTTTAAAAACTACTCGTCTAATTTTAATGAAAATTGATAATTATGTTTCTTTCATACTAGCTAACCTTTTTAAAGGGCGCTAAGAATAATGATTATATTTTGGTAGGGGGTCCTCTAAGTTTGTAGTTTAAGAACTATTCGGCCAATTTTAATGAAATTTGATAATTATGTTTCTTTCATACTAGCTAACCTTTTTAAAGGGCGCTAAGAATAATGTTTTTATTTTTGTAGGGGGTCCTCTAAGTTTGTAGTTTAAGAACTATTCGGCCAATTTTAATGAAATTCGATAATTATGTTTCTTTCATACTAGCTAACCTTTCTTTAAAGGCGCTACCAATACTGGTTTAAATTAATAAGAGGGGCCTCTAAATCTGTAGTTTAAAAACTACTCGTCTAATTTTAATGAAAATTGATAATTATGTTTCTTTCATACTAGCTAACCTTTTTAAAGGGCGCTAAGAATAATGATTATATTTTGGTAGGGGGTCCTCTAAGTTTGTAGTTTAAGAACTATTCGGCCAATTTTAATGAAATTTGATAATTATGTTTCTTTCATACTAGCTAACCTTTTTAAAGGGCGCTAAGAATAATGTTTTTATTTTTGTAGGGGGTCCTCTAAGTTTGTAGTTTAAGAACTATTCGGCCAATTTTAATGAAATTCGATAATTATGTTTCTTTCATACTAGCTAACCTTTCTTTAAAGGCGCTACCAATACTGGTTTAAATTAATAAGAGGGGCCTCTAAATCTGTAGTTTAAAAACTACTCGTCTAATTTTAATGAAAATTGATAATTATGTTTCTTTCATACTAGCTAACCTTTTTAAAGGGCGCTAAGAATAATGATTATATTTTGGTAGGGGGTCCTCTAAGTTTGTAGTTTAAGAACTATTCGGCCAAATTTAATGAAATTTGATAATTATGTTTCTTTCATACTAGCTAACCTTTTTAAAGGGCGCTAAGAATAATGATTATATTTTGGTAGGGGGTCCTCTAAGTTTGTAGTTTAAGAACTATTCGGCCAATTTTAATGAAATTCGATAATTATGTTTCTTTCATACTAGCTAACCTTTCTTTAAAGGCGCTACCAATACTGGTTTAAATTAATAAGAGGGGCCTCTAAATCTGTAGTTTAAAAACTACTCGTCTAATTTTAATGAAAATTGATAATTATGTTTCTTTCATACTAGCTAACCTTTTTAAAGGGCGCTAAGAATAATGATTATATTTTGGTAGGGGGTCCTCTAAGTTTGTAGTTTAAGAACTATTCGGCCAATTTTAATGAAATTCGATAATTATGTTTCTTTCATACTAGCTAACCTTTCTTTAAAGGCGCTACCAATACTGTTTTAAATTAATAAGAGGGGCCTTTAGATCTGTAGTTTAAAAACTACTCGTCTAATTTTATTGAAATTTGATAATTATGTTTCTTTCATACTAGCTAACCTTTTTAAAGGGCGCTAAGAATAATGATTACATTTTGGTAGGGGGTCCTCTAAGTTTGTAGTTTAAGAACTATTCGGCCAATTTTAATGAAATTTGATAATTATGTTTCTTTCATACTAGCTAACCTTTCTTTAAAGGCGCTAACAATACTGTATTAAATTAATAAGAGGGGCCTCTATATCACTAGTTTACGAACTACTCGGCCAATTTTAATGAAATTTGATAATATTGTTTCATTCATACTAGCTAACCTTTTTAAAGGGCGCTAAGAATAATGTTTTTATTTTTGTAGGGGGTCCTCTAAGTTTGTAGTTTAAGAAATAGTCGGTCAATTTTAATGAAATTTGATAATATTGTTTCATTCATACTAGCTAACCTTTTTAAAGGGCGCTAAGAATAATGTTTTTATTTTTGTAGGGGGTCCTCTATGTTTGTAGTTTAAGAACTAGTCGGTCAATTTTAATTAAATTTGATAATTATGTTTCTTTCATACTACATAACCCTTTTAAAGAGCGCTAAGAATAATGTTTATATTTTGGTAGGGGGGCCTCTAAGTTTGTAGTTTAAGAACTATTCGGCCAATTTTAATGAAATTTGATAATTATGTTTCTTTCATACTAGCTAACCTTTCTTTAAAGGCGCTAACAATACTGTTTTAAATTAATAAGAGGGGCCTCTAAATTTGTAGTTAAAAAACTACTGGGCCAATTTTAATGAAATTTGATAACTATGTTTCTTTCATACTAGCTAACCTTTTTAAAGGGCGCTAAGAATAATGTATTTATTTTTGTAGGGGGTCCTCTAAATTTGTAGTTTAAGAACTAGTCGGTCAATTTTAATGAAATTTGATAATTATGTTTCTTTCACACTAGCTAACCTTTCTTTAAAGGCGCTAACAATACTGTTTTAAATTAATAAGAGGGGCCTCTAAATCTGTAGTTTAAAAACTACTCGTCTAATTTTAATGAAAATTGATAATTATGTTTCTTTTATACTAGCTAACCTTTTTAAACGGCGCTAAGAATAATGATTATATTTTGGTAGGGGGTCCTCTAAGTTTGTAGTTTAAGAACTACTCGGCCAATTTTAATGAAATTTGATAATCATGTTTCTTTCATACTAGCTAACCTTTTTAAAGGGCGCTAAGAATAATGTTTTTATTTTTGTAGGGGGTCCTCTAAATTTGTAGTTTAAGAACTATTCGGCCAATTTTAATGAAATTTGATAATTATGTTTCTTTCATACTAGCTAACCTTTCTTTAAAGGCGCTAACAATACTGTTTTAAATTAATAAGAGGGGCCTCTAAATCTGTAGTTTAAAAACTACTCGTCTAATTTTAATGAAAATTGATAATTATGTTTCTTTTATACTAGCTAACCTTTTTAAACGGCGCTAAGAATAATGATTATATTTTGGTAGGGGGTCCTCTAAGTTTGTAGTTTAAGAACTATTTGGCCAATTTTAATGAAATTTGATGATTATGTTTCTTTCATACTAGCTAACCTTTCTTTAAAGGCGCTAACAATACTGTTTTAAATTAATAAGAGGGCCCTCTAAATCTGTAGTTTAAAAACTACTCGTCTAATTTTAATGAAAATTGATAATTATGTTTCTTTTATACTAGCTAACCTTTTTAAACGGCGCTAAGAATAATGATTACATTTTGGTAGGGGGTCCTCTAAGTTTGTAGTTTAAGAACTATTCGGCCAATTTTAATGAAATTTAATAATTATGTTTCTTTCATACTAGCTAACCTTTCTTTAAAGGCGCTAACAATACTGTTTTAAATTAATAAGAGGGGCCTCTATATCACTAGTTTACGAACTACTCGGCCAATTTTAATGAAATTTGATAATATTGTTTCATTTATACTAGCTAACCTTTTTAAAGGGCGCTAAGAATAATGTTTTTATTTTTGTAGGGGGTCCTCTAAGTTTGTAGTTTAAGAACTAGTCGGTCAATTTTAATGAAATTTGATAATTATGTTTCTTTCACACTACATAACCCTTTTAAAGAGCGCTAAGAATAATGTTTATATTTTGGTAGGGGGGCCTCTAAGTTTGTAGTTTAAGAACTATTCGGCCAATTTTAATGAAATTTGATAATTATGTTTCTTTCATACTAGCTAACCTTTCTTTAAAGGCGCTAACAATACTGTTTTAAATTAATAAGAGGGGCCTCTAAATCTGTAGTTTAAAAACTACTCGTCTAATTTTAATGAAAATTGATAATTATGTTTCTTTCATACTAGCTAACCTTTCTTTAAAGGCGCTAACAATACTGTTTTAAATTAATAAGAGGGGCCTCTAAATCTGTAGTTTAAAAACAACTCGTCTAATTTTAATGAAAATTGATAATTATGTTTCTTTCATACTAGCTAACCTTTCTTTAAAGGCGCTAACAATACTGTTTTAAATTAATAAGAGGGGCCTCTAAATCTGTAGTTTAAAAACTACTCGTCTAATTTTAATGAAATTTGATAATAATGTTTCTTTCATACTTACTAACCTTTTTTAAGGTGGCTAACAGTAATGTTTTGATTTTGGTGGGGTGGGGGGGGGGGTTCTAATTTTGTAGTTTAAGAACTACTCGGCCAATTTTAATGAAATTTGATAATATTGTGTCATTCTTACTAGCTAACCTTTTTAAAGAGCGCTAACAATACTGTTTTAAATTAATAAGAGGGGCCTCTAAATTTGTAGTTTAAGAAATACTCGGAATAATTTTAATGAAATTTGATAATTATGTTTTTTTCATACTAGCTAACCTTTCTTTGAAGGCGCTAACAATACTGTTTTAAATTAATAAGAGGGGCCTCTAAATCTGTAGTTTAAAAACTACTCGTCTAATTTTAATGAAATTTGATAATTATGTTTCTTTCATACTAGCTAACCTTTCTTTAAAGGCGCTAACAATACTGTTTTAAATTAATAAGAGGGGCCTTTAGATCTGTAGTTTAAAAACTACTCGTCTAATTTTATTGAAATTTGATAATTATGTTTCTTTCATACTAGCTAACCTTTTTTTTAAAGGCGCTAACAATACTGTTTTAAATTAATAAGAGGGGCCTCTAAATTTGTAGTTTAAAAACTACTGGGCCAATTTAATGAAATTTGATAACTAAGTTTCTTACATACTAGCTAACCTTTTTAAAGTGCGCTAAGAATAATGTTTTTATTTTTGTAGGGGGTCCTCTAAATTTGTAGTTTAAGAACTATTTGGCCAATTTTAATGAAATTTGATAATTATGTTTCTTTCATACTAGCTAACCTTTTTTAAGGTGGCTGACAATAATGTAATTATTTTTGTAGGGGGTCCTCTAAATTTGCAGCTTAAGAACTACGCAGCCGATTTTAATGAAATTTGATAATTATGTTTCTTTCATACTAGCTAACCTTTTTAAAGAGCGCTAACAATACTGTTTTAAATTAAAAATAGGGGCCTATAAATTTGAAGTTTAAGAAATACTCGAAATAATTTAAAACAGTATTGTTAGCGCCTTTAATGAAAGGTTAGCTAGTATGAAAGAAACATAATTATCAAATTTCATTAAAATTATTCTGAGTATTTCTTAAACTACAAATTTAGAGGCCCCTCTTATTAATTTAAAACAGTATTGTTAGCGCTCTTTAAAAAGGTTAGCTAGTATGAAAGAAACATCATTATCAAATTTCATTAAAATTGTCCGAGTAGTTCTTAAACTACAAATTTAGAGGACCCCCTACAAAAATAAAAACATTATTCTTAGCGCCCTTTAAAAAGGTTAGCTAGTAAGAATGAAACAATATTATCAAATTTCATTAAAATTGGCGGAGTAGTTCTTAAACTACAAATTTAGAGGACCCCCTACAAAAATAAAAACATTATTCTTAGCGCCCTTTAACCCTTCAGTGCTCACGTCGGGTCAGTGTGACCCGGCTAGATTTTTTTTCCCAAAAATGACGAATTTTTTCGCCTTTTTGAAGGCGCTATTTACTTTCTAATCTTCCATTAATCACCCCACTTTTATTTAGTAGTGTTTTGGATTCCATACTATTCACACGCTCTTGGAAATCAACATTTTGACCCGACGTGAGTACATATGTAATTATTTTTTCATTTATTGAATTTTTTATTTCCTATTTTTATTTATACGGGGTTGGAACGTCAGAATAGTGAGGAACCTCTTGATGAGTGTTTTGAATCCGACGATTCAGCTGAGGAAGACATCAACAATGAGGAGAAAAGCGACCACGACACGGACTCAGAAATATAAATAGAGTTTAGAGAAGATTTCGTAAAGGCAATTCCCATTGAGTACTTCAAATCCTAAGACGGAAAAATCCAAATGGGCAAAACAGCAAACTGTTTCCACGAGAACTCGCCAGTCAAATTTAGTTACAAGGCTTCCAGGTCCACGGCCTAATTTTCAATCTACTGACAATGAACTTGATGCATTTTCGATCTTTTTTTTTCTTTCTTTTTTAGTTACCGCAATAACATCGTGATAATTTCTTAGTTTGTTAGTATAAAAAGTCATTTCGAAGTACATATTTAGTTTCTAACATAAAAGGAAAGTGCAATTTTTTTCTGGTATTTTTTACATTTTTCCTATAAATATTAAGTATTTTAATTATTTTTATAATTCCTGACTGTGTTTATTATTTCTAAAACATAATATTTTGCAATAATTGTGGCGGTTTTTAGATAAATATGATAATTTGAAGTTGTCAGTTTTATGGAACCCATGGATTTACACAGATTTTGAAAATATTAAAAAAATGTGATTTTGGAATTTTTCTTTTTCACCATTTTTTTTTTATTCGATGAACAAAGGTTTCTCCTAACTAAAAACGAAATTTCCTAATATCTTTGACATAATAAATACTTTAAATAATTATTATAAATTCTCGGGTCATCTTGACCCGAGGTGAGCATTACTCTCCCAGAGAACAAGGTGAGTACACAAGGGTTAAAAAGGTTAGCTAGTACGAAAGAAACATACGTATCAAATTTCATTAAAATTAGTCGAGTAGTTTTTAAACTACAGATTTAGAGGCCCCTCTTATTAATTTAAAACAGTATTGTCAGCGCCTTTAAAGAGAGGTTAGCTAGTATAAAAGAAACATAATTATCAAATTTCATTAAAATTGGCCGAGTAGTTCTTAAACTACAAATATAGAGGACCCCCTACCAAAATATAAACATTATTCTTAGCGCTCTTTAAAAAGGTTTGGTAGAATGAAAGATATATAATTATAAATTTCATTAAAATTGGCCGACTAGTACTTAAACTACAAATTTAGAGGACCCCCTACAAAAATAAAAACATTATTCTTAGCGCCCTTTAAAAAGGTTAGCTAGTACGAAAGAAACATACGTATCAAATTTCATTAAAATTAGTCGAGTAGTTTTTAAACTACAGATTTAGAGGCCCCTCTTATTAAATTAAAACAGTATTGTTAGCGCCTTTAAAGAGAGGTTAGCTAGTATAAAAGAAAAATAATTATCAAATTTCATTAAAATTGGCCGAGTAGTTCTTAAACTACAAATATAGAGGACCCCCCTACCAAAATATAAACATTATTCTTAGCGCTCTTTAAAAAGGTTTGGTAGTATGAAAGATATATAATTATAAATTTCATTAAAATTAGCCGAGTAGTTCTTAAACTACAAATATAGAGGACCCCCTACCAAAATATAAACATTATTCTTAGCGCTCTTTAAAAAGGTTTGGTAGTATGAAAGATATATAATTATAAATTTCATTAAAATTGGCCGACTAGTACTTAAACTACAAATTTAGAGGACCCCCTACAAAAATAAAAACATTATTCTTAGCGCCCTTTAAAAAGGTTAGCTAGTACGAAAGAAACATACGTATCAAATTTCATTAAAATTAGTCGAGTAGTTTTTAAACTACAGATTTAGAGGCCCCTCTTATTAATTTAAAACAGTATTGTCAGCGCCTTTAAAGAGAGGTTAGCTAGTATAAAAGAAAAATAATTATCAAATTTCATTAAAATTGGCCGAGTAGTTCTTAAACTACAAATATAGAGGACCCCCCTACCAAAATATAAACATTATTCTTAGCGCTCTTTAAAAAGGTTTGGTAGTATGAAAGATATATAATTATAAATTTCATTAAAATTGGCCGACTAGTTCTTAAACTACAAATTTAGAGGACCCCCTACAAAAATAAAAACAGTATTGTTAGCGCCTTTAAAGAGAGGTTAGCTAGTATAAATGAAACATAATTATCAAATTTCATTAAAATTGGCCGAGTAGTTCTTAAACTACAAATATAGAGGACCCCCTACCAAAATATAAACATTATTCTTAGCGCTCTTTAAAAAGGTTTGGTAGTATGAAAGATATATAATTATAAATTTCATTAAAATTGGCCGACTAGTACTTAAACTACAAATTTAGAGGACCCCCTACAAAAATAAAAACATTATTCTTAGCGCCCTTTAAAAAGGTTAGCTAGTACGAAAGAAACATACGTATCAAATTTCATTAAAATTAGTCGAGTAGTTTTTAAACTACAGATTTAGAGGCCCCTCTTATTAATTTAAAACAGTATTGTCAGCGCCTTTAAAGAGAGGTTAGCTAGTATAAAAGAAACATAATTATCAAATTTCATTAAAATTGGCCGAGTAGTTCTTAAACTACAAATATAGAGGACCCCCTACCAAAATATAAACATTATTCTTAGCGCTCTTTAAAAAGGTTTGGTAGTATGAAAGATATATAATTATAAATTTCATTAAAATTGGCCGACTAGTACTTAAACTACAAATTTAGAGGACCCCCTACAAAAAAAAAACATTATTCTTAGCGCCCTTTAAAAAGGTTAGCTAGTACGAAAGAAACATACGTATCAAATTTCATTAAAATTAGTCGAGTAGTTTTTAAACTACAGATTTAGAGGCCCCTCTTATTAATTTAAAACAGTATTGTCAGCGCCTTTAAAGAGAGGTTAGCTAGTATAAAAGAAAAATAATTATCAAATTTCATTAAAATTGGCCGAGTAGTTCTTAAACTACAAATATAGAGGACCCCCCTACCAAAATATAAACATTATTCTTAGCGCTCTTTAAAAAGGTTTGGTAGTATGAAAGATATATAATTATAAATTTCATTAAAATTGGCCGACTAGTTCTTAAACTACAAATTTAGAGGACCCCCTACAAAAATAAAAACAGTATTGTTAGCGCCTTTAAAGAGAGGTTAGCTAGTATAAAAGAAAAATAATTATCAAAATTCATTAAAATTGGCCGAGTAGTTCTTAAACTACAAATATAGAGGACCCCCCTACCAAAATATAAACATTATTCTTAGCGCTCTTTAAAAAGGTTTGGTAGTATGAAAGATATATAATTATAAATTTCATTAAAATTGGCCGAGTAGTTCTTAAACTACAAATATAGAGGACCCCCTACCAAAATATAAACATTATTCTTAGCGCTCTTTAAAAAGGTTTGGTAGTATGAAAGATATATAATTATAAATTTCATTAAAATTGGCCGACTAGTACTTAAACTACAAATTTAGAGGACCCCCTACAAAAATAAAAACATTATTCTTAGCGCCCCTTAAAAAGGTTAGCTAGTAAGAATGAAACAATATTATCAAATTTCATTAAAATTGGCCGAGTAGTTCTTAAACTACAAATATAGAGGACCCCCCTACCAAAATATAAACATTATTCTTAGCGCTCTTTAAAAAGGTTTGGTAGTATGAAAGATATATAATTATAAATTTCATTAAAATTGGCCGACTAGTTCTTAAACTACAAATTTAGAGGACCCCCTACAAAAATAAAAACAGTATTGTTAGCGCCTTTAAAGAGAGGTTAGCTAGTATAAAAGAAACATAATTATCAAATTTCATTAAAATTGGCCGAGTAGTTCTTAAACTACAAACATAGAGGACCCCCTACCAAAATATAAACATTATTCTTAGCGCTCTTTAAAAAGGTTTGGTAGTATGAAAGATATATAATTATAAATTTCATTAAAATTGGCCGACTAGTTCTTAAACTACAAATTTAGAGGACCCCCTACAAAAATAAAAACAGTATTGTTAGCGCCTTTAAAGAGAGGTTAGCTAGTATAAAAGAAAAATAATTATCAAAATTCATTAAAATTGGCCGAGTAGTTCTTAAACTACAAATATAGAGGACCCCCCTACCAAAATATAAACATTATTCTTAGCGCTCTTTAAAAAGGTTTGGTAGTATGAAAGATATATAATTATAAATTTCATTAAAATTGGCCGAGTAGTTCTTAAACTACAAATATAGAGGACCCCCTACCAAAATATAAACATTATTCTTAGCGCTCTTTAAAAAGGTTTGGTAGTATGAAAGATATATAATTATAAATTTCATTAAAATTGGCCGACTAGTACTTAAACTACAAATTTAGAGGACCCCCTACAAAAATAAAAACATTATTCTTAGCGCCCCTTAAAAAGGTTAGCTAGTAAGAATGAAACAATATTATCAAATTTCATTAAAATTGGCCGAGTAGTTCTTAAACTACAAATATAGAGGACCCCCCTACCAAAATATAAACATTATTCTTAGCGCTCTTTAAAAAGGTTTGGTAGTATGAAAGATATATAATTATAAATTTCATTAAAATTGGCCGACTAGTTCTTAAACTACAAATTTAGAGGACCCCCTACAAAAATAAAAACAGTATTGTTAGCGCCTTTAAAGAGAGGTTAGCTAGTATAAAAGAAACATAATTATCAAATTTCATTAAAATTGGCCGAGTAGTTCTTAAACTACAAACATAGAGGACCCCCTACCAAAATATAAACATTATTCTTAGCGCTCTTTAAAAAGGTTTGGTAGTATGAAAGATATATAATTATAAATTTCATTAAAATTGGCCGACTAGTTCTTAAACTACAAATTTAGAGGACCCCCTAAAAAAATAAAAACATTATTCCTAGCGCCCTTTAAAAAGGTTAGCTAGTATGAAAGAAACATAATTATCAAATTTCATTAAAATTGTCCGAGTAGTTCTTAAACCACAAATTTAGAGGACCCCCTACAAAAATAAAAACATTATTCTTAGCGCCATTTAAAAAGGTTAGCTAGTAAGAATGAAACAATATTATCAAATTTCATTAAAATTGGCCGAGTAGTTCTTAAACTACAAATATAGAGGACCCCCCTACCAAAATATAAACATTATTCTTAGCGCTCTTTAAAAAGGTTTGGTAGTATGAAAGATATATAATTATAAATTTCATTAAAATTGGCCGACTAGTTCTTAAACTACAAATTTAGAGGACCCCCTACAAAAATAAAAACAGTATTGTTAGCTCCTTTAAAGAGAGGTTAGCTAGTATAAAAGAAACATAATTATCAAATTTCATTAAAATTGGCCGACTAGTTCTTAAACTACAAATTTAGAGGACCCCCTACAAAAATAAAAGCATTATTCTTAGCGCCCTTTCAAAAGGTTAGCTAGTAAGAATGAACCAATATTATCAAATTTCATTAAAATTGGCCGAGTAGTTTTTAAACTACAAATTTAAAGCACCCCCTACCAAAATATAAACATTATTCTTAGCGCTCTTTAAAAAGGTTTGGTAGTAGTATGAAGATATATAATTATAAATTTCATTAAAATTGGCCGACTAGTTCTTAAACTACAAATTTAGAGGACCCCCTACAAAAATAAAAACATTATTCTTAGCGCCCTTTAAAAAGGTTAGCTAGTAAGAATGAAACAATATTATCAAATTTCATTAAAATTGGCCGACTAGTTCTTAAACTACAAATTTAGAGGACCCCCTACAAAAATAAAAACATTATTCTTAGCGCCCTTTAAAAAGGTTAGCTAGTAAGAATGAAACAATATTATCAAATTTCATTAAAATTGGCCGAGTAGTTTTTAAACTACAAATTTAGAGGACCCCCTACAAAAATAAAAACAATATTTTTAGCGCTCTTTAAAAAGGTTAGCTAGTAAGAATGAAACAATATTATCAAATTTCATTAAAATTGGCCGAGTATTTCTTAAACTACAAATTTAGAGGACCCCCTACAAAAATAAAAACAGTATTGTTAGCGCCCTTTAAAAAGGTTAGCTTGTAAGAATGAAACAATATTATCAAATTTCATTAAAATTGGCCGACTAGTTCTTAAACTACAAATTTAGAGGACCCCCTACAAAAATAAAAACATTATTCTTAGCGCCCTTTAAAAAGGTTAGCTAGTAAGAATGAAACAATATTATCAAATTTCATTAAAATTGGCCGAGTAGTTCTTAAACTACAAATATAGAGGACCCCCCTACCAAAATATAAACATTATTCTTAGCGCTCTTTAAAAAGGTTTGGTAGTATGAAAGATATATAATTATAAATTTCATTAAAATTGGCCGACTAGTTCTTAAACTACAAATTTAGAGGACCCCCTACAAAAATAAAAACAGTATTGTTAGCGCCTTTAAAGAGAGGTTAGCTAGTATAAAAGAAACATAATTATCAAATTTCATTAAAATTGGCCGAGTAGTTCTTAAACTACAAATATAGAGGACCCCCTACCAAAATATAAACATTATTCTTAGCGCTCTTTAAAAAGGTTTGGTAGTATGAAAGATATATAATTATAAATTTCATTAAAATTGGCCGACTAGTTCTTAAACTACAAATTTAGAGGACCCCCTACAAAAATAAAAACATTATTCTTAGCGCCCTTTAAAAAGGTTAGCTAGTAAGAATGAAACAATATTATCAAATTTCATTAAAATTGGCCGAGTAGTTTTTAAACAACAAATTTAAAGCACCCCCTACCAAAATATAAACATTATTCTTAGCGCTCTTTAAAAAGGTTTGGTAGTATGAAAGATATATAATTATAAATTTCATTAAAATTGGCCGACTAGTTCTTAAACTACAAATTTAGAGGACCCCCTACAAAAATAAAAACATTATTCTTAGCGCCCTTTAAAAAGGTTAGCTAGTAAGAATGAAACAATATTATCAAATTTCATTAAAATTGGCCGACTAGTTCTTAAACTACAAATTTAGAAGACCCCCTACAAAAATAAAAACAGTATTGTTAGCGCCTTTAAAGAGAGGTTAGCTAGTATAAAAGAAACATAATTATCAAATTTCATTAAAATTGGCCGAGTAGTTCTTAAACTACAAACATAGAGGACCCCCTACCAAAATATAAACATTATTCTTAGCGCTCTTTAAAAAGGTTTGGTAGTATGAAAGATATATAATTATAAATTTCATTAAAATTGGCCGACTAGTTCTTAAACTACAAATTTAGAGGACCCCCTACAAAAATAAAAACAGTATTGTTAGCGCCTTTAAAGAGAGGTTAGCTAGTATAAAAGAAAAATAATTATCAAAAATTCATTAAAATTGGCCGAGTAGTTCTTAAACTACAAATATAGAGGACCCCCCTACCAAAATATAAACATTATTCTTAGCGCTCTTTAAAAAGGTTTGGTAGTATGAAAGATATATAATTATAAATTTCATTAAAATTGGCCGACTAGTACTTAAACTACAAATATAGAGGACCCCCTACCAAAATATAAACATTATTCTTAGCGCTCTTTAAAAAGGTTTGGTAGTATGAAAGATATATAATTATAAATTTCATTAAAATTGGCCGACTAGTACTTAAACTACAAATTTAGAGGACCCCCTACAAAAATAAAAACATTATTCTTAGCGCCCCTTAAAAAGGTTAGCTAGTAAGAATGAAACAATATTATCAAATTTCATTAAAATTGGCCGAGTAGTTCTTAAACTACAAATATAGAGGACCCCCCTACCAAAATATAAACATTATTCTTAGCGCTCTTTAAAAAGGTTTGGTAGTATGAAAGATATATAATTATAAATTTCATTAAAATTGGCCGACTAGTTCTTAAACTACAAATTTAGAGGACCCCCTACAAAAATAAAAACAGTATTGTTAGCGCCTTTAAAGAGAGGTTAGCTAGTATAAAAGAAACATAATTATCAAATTTCATTAAAATTGGCCGAGTAGTTCTTAAACTACAAACATAGAGGACCCCCTACCAAAATATAAACATTATTCTTAGCGCTCTTTAAAAAGGTTTGGTAGTATGAAAGATATATAATTATAAATTTCATTAAAATTGGCCGACTAGTTCTTAAACTACAAATTTAGAGGACCCCCCTAAAAAAATAAAAACATTATTCCTAGCGCCCTTTAAAAAGGTTAGCTAGTATGAAAGAAACATAATTATCAAATTTCATTAAAATTGTCCGAGTAGTTCTTAAACCACAAATTTAGAGGACCCCCTACAAAAATAAAAACATTATTCTTAGCGCCATTTAAAAAGGTTAGCTAGTAAGAATGAAACAATATTATCAAATTTCATTAAAATTGGCCGAGTAGTTCTTAAACTACAAATATAGAGGACCCCCCTACCAAAATATAAACATTATTCTTAGCGCTCTTTAAAAAGGTTTGGTAGTATGAAAGATATATAATTATAAATTTCATTAAAATTGGCCGACTAGTTCTTAAACTACAAATTTAGAGGACCCCCTACAAAAATAAAAACAGTATTGTTAGCTCCTTTAAAGAGAGGTTAGCTAGTATAAAAGAAACATAATTATCAAATTTCATTAAAATTGGCCGACTAGTTCTTAAACTACAAATTTAGAGGACCCCCTACAAAAATAAAAGCATTATTCTTAGCGCCCTTTCAAAAGGTTAGCTAGTAAGAATGAACCAATATTATCAAATTTCATTAAAATTGGCCGAGTAGTTTTTAAACTACAAATTTAAAGCACCCCCTACCAAAATATAAACATTATTCTTAGCGCTCTTTAAAAAGGTTTGGTAGTATGAAAGATATATAATTATAAATTTCATTAAAATTGGCCGACTAGTTCTTAAACTACAAATTTAGAGGACCCCCTACAAAAATAAAAACATTATTCTTAGCGCCCTTTAAAAAGGTTAGCTAGTAAGAATGAAACAATATTATCAAATTTCATTAAAATTGGCCGACTAGTTCTTAAACTACAAATTTAGAGGACCCCCTACAAAAATAAAAACATTATTCTTAGCGCCCTTTAAAAAGGTTAGCTAGTAAGAATGAAACAATATTATCAAATTTCATTAAAATTGGCCGAGTAGTTTTTAAACTACAAATTTAGAGGACCCCCTACAAAAATAAAAACAATATTTTTAGCGCTCTTTAAAAAGGTTAGCTAGTAAGAATGAAACAATATTATCAAATTTCATTAAAATTGGCCGAGTATTTCTTAAACTACAAATTTAGAGGACCCCCTACAAAAATAAAAACAGTATTGTTAGCGCCCTTTAAAAAGGTTAGCTTGTAAGAATGAAACAATATTATCAAATTTCATTAAAATTGGCCGACTAGTTCTTAAACTACAAATTTAGAGGACCCCCTACAAAAATAAAAACATTATTCTTAGCGCCCTTTAAAAAGGTTAGCTAGTAAGAATGAAACAATATTATCAAATTTCATTAAAATTGGCCGAGTAGTTCTTAAACTACAAATATAGAGGACCCCCCTACCAAAATATAAACATTATTCTTAGCGCTCTTTAAAAAGGTTTGGTAGTATGAAAGATATATAATTATAAATTTCATTAAAATTGGCCGACTAGTTCTTAAACTACAAATTTAGAGGACCCCCTACAAAAATAAAAACAGTATTGTTAGCGCCTTTGAAGAGAGGTTAGCTAGTATAAAAGAAACATAATTATCAAATTTCATTAAAATTGGCCGAGTAGTTCTTAAACTACAAATATAGAGGACCCCCTACCAAAATATAAACATTATTCTTAGCGCTCTTTAAAAAGGTTTGGTAGTATGAAAGATATATAATTATAAATTTCATTAAAATTGGCCGACTAGTTCTTAAACTACAAATTTAGAGGACCCCCTACAAAAATAAAAACATTATTCTTAGCGCCCTTTAAAAAGGTTAGCTAGTAAGAATGAAACAATATTATCAAATTTCATTGAAATTGGCCGAGTAGTTTTTAAACAACAAATTTAAAGCACCCCCTACCAAAATATAAACATTACTCTTAGCGCTCTTTAAAAAGGTTTGGTAGTATGAAAGATATATAATTATAAATTTCATTAAAATTGGCCGACTAGTTCTTAAACTACAAATTTAGAGGACCCCCTACAAAAATAAAAACATTATTCTTAGCGCCCTTTAAAAAGGTTAGCTAGTAAGAATGAAACAATATTATCAAATTTCATTAAAATTGGCCGACTAGTTCTTAAACTACAAATTTAGAGGACCCCCTACAAAAATAAAAACATTATTCTTAGCGCCCTTTAAAAAGGTTAGCTAGTAAGAATGAAACAATATTATCAAATTTCATTAAAATTGGCCGAGTAGTTCTTAAACTACAAATTTAGAGGACCCCCTACAAAAATAAAAAACAATATTTTTAGCGCTCTTTAAAAAGGTTAGCTAGTAAGAATGAAACAATATTATCAAATTTCATTAAAATTGGCCGAGTATTTCTTAAACTACAAATTTAGAGGACCCCCTACAAAAATAAAAACATTATTCATAGCGCCATTTAAAAAGGTTAGCTAGTAAGAATGAAACAATATTATCAAATTTCATTAAAATTGGCCGACTAGTTCTTAAACTACAAATTTAGAGGACCCCCTACAAAAATAAAAACATTATTCTTAGCGCCCTTTAAAAAGGTTAGCTAGTAAGAATGAAACAATATTATCAAATTTCATTAAAATTGGCCGAGTAGTTCTTAAACTACAAATATAGAGGACCCCCCTACCAAAATATAAACATTATTCTTAGCGCTCTTTAAAAAGGTTTGGTAGTATGAAAGATATGTAATTATAAATTTCATTAAAATTGGCCGACTAGTTCTTAAACTACAAATTTAGAGGACCCCCTACAAAAATAAAAACAGTATTGTTAGCGCCTTTAAAGAGGGGTTAGTTAGTATAAAAGAAACATAATTATCAAATTTCATTAAAATTGGCCGAGTAGTTCTTAAACTACAAATATAGAGGACCCCCTACCAAAATATAAACATTATTCTTAGCGCTCTTTAAAAAGGTTTGGTAGTATGAAAGATATATAATTATAAATTTCATTAAAATTGGCCGACTAGTTCTTAAACTACAAATATAGAGGACCCCCTACCAAAATATAAACATTATTCTTAGCGCCCTTTAAAAAGGTTAGCTAGTATGAAAGAAACATAATTATCAAATTTCATTAAAATTGTCCGAGTAGTTCTTAAACTACAAACATAGAGGACCCCCTACCAAAATAAAAACATTATTTTTAGCGCCATTTAAAAAGGTTAGCTAGTAAGAATGAAACAATATTATCAAATTTCATTAAAATTGGCCGACTAGTTCTTAAACTACAAATTTAAAGGACCCCCTACAAAAATAAAAACAATATTTTTAGCGCTCTTTAAAAAGGTTAGCTAGTACGAAAGAAACATAATTATAAATTTCATTAAAATTGGCCGACTAGTTCTTAAACTACAAATTTAGAGGACCCCCTACCAAAATATAAACATTATTCTTAGCGCTCTTTAAAAAGGTTTGGTAGTATGAAAGATATATAATTATAAATTTCATTAAAATTGGCCGAATAGTTCTTAAACTACAAATTTAGAGGACCCCCTACAAAAATAAAAACATTATTCTTAGCGCCCTTTCAAAAGGTTAGCTAGTAAGAATAAAACAATATTATCAAATTTTATTAAAATTGGCCGAGTAGTTTTTTAAACTACAAATTTAAAGCACCCCCTACCAAAATATAAACATTATTCTTAGCGCTCTTTAAAAAGGTTTGGTAGTATGAAAGATATATAATTATAAATTTCATTAAAATTGGCCGACTAGTTCTTAAACTACAAATTTAGAGGACCCCCTACAAAAATAAAAACATTATTCTTAGCGCCCTTTAAAAAGGTTAGCTAGTAAGAATGAAACAATATTATCAAATTTCATTAAAATTGGCCGACTAGTTCTTAAACTACAAATTTAGAGGACCCCCTACAAAAATAAAAACATTATTCTTAGCGCCCTTTAAAAAGGTTAGCTAGTAAGAATGAAACAATATTAGCAAATTTCATTAAAATTGGCCGAGTAGTTCTTAAACTACAAATTTAGAGGACCCCCTACAAAAATAAAAACAATATTTTTAGCGCTCTTTAAAAAGGTTAGCTAGTAAGAATGAAACAATATTATCAAATTTCATTAAAATTGGCCGAGTATTTCTTAAACTACAAATTTAGAGGACCCCCTACAAAAATAAAAACATTATTCATAGCGCCCTTTAAAAAGGTTAGCTAGTAAGAATGAAACAATATTATCAAATTTCATTAAAATTGGCCGACTAGTTCTTAAACTACAAATTTAGAGGACCCCCTACAAAAATAAAAACATTATTCTTAGCGCCCTTTAAAAAGGTTAGCTAGTAAGAATGAAACAATATTATCAAATTTCATTAAAATTGGCCGAGTAGTTCTTAAACTACAAATATAGAGGACCCCCCTACCAAAATATAAACATTATTCTTAGCGCTCTTTAAAAAGGTTTGGTAGTATGAAAGATATGTAATTATAAATCTCATTAAAATTGGCCGACTAGTTCTTAAACTACAAATTTAGAGGACCCCCTACAAAAATAAAAACAGTATTGTTAGCGCCTTTAAAGAGAGGTTAGTTAGTATAAAAGAAACATAATTATCAAATTTCATTAAAATTGGCCGAGTAGTTCTTAAACTACAAATATAGAGGACCCCCTACCAAAATATAAACATTATTCTTAGCGCTCTTTAAAAAGGTTTGGTAGTATGAAAGATATATAATTATAAATTTCATTAAAATTGGCCGACTAGTTCTTAAACTACAAATTTAGAGGACCCCCTACAAAAATAAAAACATTATCCTTAGCGCCCTTTAAAAAGGTTAGCTAGTATGAAAGAAACATAATTATCAAATTTCATTAAAATTGTCCGAGTAGTTCTTAAACTACAAACATAGAGGACCCCCTACCAAAATAAAAACATTATTTTTAGCGCCATTTAAAAAGGTTAGCTAGTAAGAATGAAACAATATTATCAAATTTCATTAAAATTGGCCGACTAGTTCTTAAACTACAAATTTAAAGGACCCTCTACAAAAATAAAAACAATATTTTTAGCGCTCTTTAAAAAGGTTAGCTAGTACGAAAGAAACATAATTATAAATTTCATTAAAATTGGCCGACTAGTTCTTAAACTACAAATTTAGAGGACCCCCTACCAAAATATAAACATTATTCTTAGCGCTCTTTAAAAAGGTTTGGTAGTATGAAAGATATATAATTATAAATTTCATTAAAATTGGCCGACTAGTTCTTAAACTACAAATTTAGAGGACCCCCTACAAAAATAAAAACATTATTCTTAGCGCCCTTTAAAAAGGTTAGCTAGTAAGAATGAAACAATATTATCAAATTTCATTAAAATTGGCCGAGTAGTTCTTAAACTACAAACATAGAGGACCCCCTACCAAAATATAAACATTATTCTTAGCGCTCTTTAAAAAGGTTTGGTAGTATGAAAGATATATAATTATAAATTTCATTAAAATTGGCCGACTAGTTCTTAAACTACAAATTTAGAGGACCCCCTACAAAAATAAAAACAGTATTGTTAGCGCCTTTAAAGAGAGGTTAGCTAGTATAAAAGAAAAATAATTATCAAAATTCATTAAAATTGGCCGAGTAGTTCTTAAACTACAAATATAGAGGACCCCCCTACCAAAATATAAACATTATTCTTAGCGCTCTTTAAAAAGGTTTGGTAGTATGAAAGATATATAATTATAAATTTCATTAAAATTGGCCGAGTAGTTCTTAAACTACAAATATAGAGGACCCCCTACCAAAATATAAACATTATTCTTAGCGCTCTTTAAAAAGGTTTGGTAGTATGAAAGATATATAATTATAAATTTCATTAAAATTGGCCGACTAGTACTTAAACTACAAATTTAGAGGACCCCCTACAAAAATAAAAACATTATTCTTAGCGCCCCTTAAAAAGGTTAGCTAGTAAGAATGAAACAATATTATCAAATTTCATTAAAATTGGCCGAGTAGTTCTTAAACTACAAATATAGAGGACCCCCCTACCAAAATATAAACATTATTCTTAGCGCTCTTTAAAAAGGTTTGGTAGTATGAAAGATATATAATTATAAATTTCATTAAAATTGGCCGACTAGTTCTTAAACTACAAATTTAGAGGACCCCCTACAAAAATAAAAACAGTATTGTTAGCGCCTTTAAAGATAGGTTAGCTAGTATAAAAGAAACATAATTATCAAATTTCATTAAAATTGGCCGACTAGTTCTTAAACTACAAATTTAGAGGACCCCCTACAAAAATAAAAGCATTATTCTTAGCGCCCTTTCAAAAGGTTAGCTAGTAAGAATGAACCAATATTATCAAATTTCATTAAAATTGGCCGAGTAGTTTTTAAACTACAAATTTAAAGCACCCCCTACCAAAATATAAACATTATTCTTAGCGCTCTTTAAAAAGGTTTGGTAGTATGAAAGATATATAATTATAAATTTCATTAAAATTGGCCGACTAGTTCTTAAACTACAAATTTAGAGGACCCCCTACAAAAATAAAAACATTATTCTTAGCGCCCTTTAAAAAGGTTAGCTAGTAAGAATGAAACAATATTATCAAATTTCATTAAAATTGGCCGACTAGTTCTTAAACTACAAATTTAGAGGACCCCCTACAAAAATAAAAACATTATTCTTAGCGCCCTTTAAAAAGGTTAGCTAGTAAGAATGAAACAATATTATCAAATTTCATTAAAATTGGCCGAGTAGTTTTTAAACTACAAATTTAGAGGACCCCCTACAAAAATAAAAACAATAATTTTAGCGCTCTTTAAAAAGGTTAGCTAGTAAGAATGAAACAATATTATCAAATTTCATTAAAATTGGCCGAGTATTTCTTAAACTACAAATTTAGAGGACCCCCTACAAAAATAAAAACAGTATTGTTAGCGCCCTTTAAAAAGGTTAGCTTGTAAGAATGAAACAATATTATCAAATTTTATTAAAATTGGCCGACTAGTTCTTAAACTACAAATTTAGAGGACCCCCTACAAAAATAAAAACATTATTCTTAGCGCCCTTTAAAAAGGTTAGCTAGTAAGAATGAAACAATATTATCAAATTTCATTAAAATTGGCCGAGTAGTTCTTAAACTACAAATATAGAGGACCCCCCTACCAAAATATAAACATTATTCTTAGCGCTCTTTAAAAAGGTTTGGTAGTATGAAAGATATATAATTATAAATTTCATTAAAATGGCCGGCCGACTAGTTCTTAAACTACAAATTTAGAGGACCCCCTACAAAAATAAAAACAGTATTGTTAGCGCCTTTAAAGAGAGGTTAGCTAGTATAAAAGAAACATAATTATCAAATTTCATTAAAATTGGCCGAGTAGTTCTTAAACTACAAATATAGAGGACCCCCTACCAAAATATAAACATTATTCTTAGCGCTCTTTAAAAAGGTTTGGTAGTATGAAAGATATATAATTATAAATTTCATTAAAATTGGCCGACTAGTTCTTAAACTACAAATTTAGAGGACCCCCTACAAAAATAAAAACATTATTCTTAGCGCCCTTTAAAAAGGTTAGCTAGTAAGAATGAAACAATATTATCAAATTTCATTAAAATTGGCCGAGTAGTTTTTAAACAACAAATTTAAAGCACCCCCTACCAAAATATAAACATTATTCTTAGCGCTCTTTAAAAAGGTTTGGTAGTATGAAAGATATATAATTATAAATTTCATTAAAATTGGCCGACTAGTTCTTAAACTACAAATTTAGAGGACCCCCTACAAAAATAAAAACATTATTCTTAGCGCCCTTTAAAAAGGTTAGCTAGTAAGAATGAAACAATATTATCAAATTTCATTAAAATTGGCCGACTAGTTCTTAAACTACAAATTTAGAGGACCCCCTACAAAAATAAAAACATTATTCTTAGCGCCCTTTAAAAAGGTTAGCTAGTAAGAATGAAACAATATTATCAAATTTCATTAAAATTGGCCGAGTAGTTCTTAAACTACAAATTTAGAGGACCCCCTACAAAAATAAAAACAATATTTTTAGCGCTCTTTAAAAAGGTTAGCTAGTAAGAATGAAACAATATTATCAAATTTCATTAAAATTGGCCGAGTATTTCTTAAACTACAAATTTAGAGGACCCCCTACAAAAATAAAAACATTATTCATAGCGCCCTTTAAAAAGGTTAGCTAGTAAGAATGAAACAATATTATCAAATTTCATTAAAATTGGCCGACTAGTTCTTAAACTACAAATTTAGAGGACCCCCTACAAAAAAAAAAACATTATTCTTAGCGCCCTTTAAAAAGGTTAGCTAGTAAGAATGAAACAATATTATCAAATTTCATTAAAATTGGCCGAGTAGTTCTTAAACTACAAATATAGAGGACCCCCCTACCAAAATATAAACATTATTCTTAGCGCTCTTTAAAAAGGTTTGGTAGTATGAAAGATATGTAATTATAAATTTCATTAAAATTGGCCGACTAGTTCTTAAACTACAAATTTAGAGGACCCCCCTACAAAAATAAAAACAGTATTGTTAGCGCCTTTAAAGAGAGGTTAGTTAGTATAAAAGAAACATAATTATCAAATTTCATTAAAATTGGCCGAGTAGTTCTTAAACTACAAATATAGAGGACCCCCTACCAAAATATAAACATTATTCTTAGCGCTCTTTAAAAAGGTTTGGTAGTATGAAAGATATATAATTATAAATTTCATTAAAATTGGCCGACTAGTTCTTAAACTACAAATATAGAGGACCCCCTACCAAAATATAAACATTATTCTTAGCGCCCTTTAAAAAGGTTAGCTAGTATGAAAGAAACATAATTATCAAATTTCATTAAAATTGTCCGAGTAGTTCTTAAACTACAAACATAGAGGACCCCCTACCAAAATAAAAACATTATTTTTAGCGCCATTTAAAAAGGTTAGTAGTAAGAATGAAACAATATTATCAAATTTCATTAAAATTGGCCGACTAGTTCTTAAACTACAAATTTAAAGGACCCCCTACAAAAATAAAAACAATATTTTTAGCGCTCTTTAAAAAGGTTAGCTAGTACGAAAGAAACATAATTATAAATTTCATTAAAATTGGCCGACTAGTTCTTAAACTACAAATTTAGAGGACCCCCTACCAAAATATAAACATTATTCTTAGCGCTCTTTAAAAAGGTTTGGTAGTATGAAAGATATATAATTATAAATTTCATTAAAATTGGCCGAATAGTTCTTAAACTACAAATTTAGAGGACCCCCTACAAAAATAAAAACATTATTCTTAGCGCCCTTTCAAAAGGTTAGCTAGTAAGAATGAAACAATATTATCAAATTTTATTAAAATTGGCCGAGTAGTTTTTAAACTACAAATTTAAAGCACCCCCTACCAAAATATAAACATTATTCTTAGCGCTCTTTAAAAAGGTTTGGTAGTATGAAAGATATATAATTATAAATTTCATTAAAATTGGCCGACTAGTTCTTAAACTACAAATTTAGAGGACCCCCTACAAAAATAAAAACATTATTCTTAGCGCCCTTTAAAAAGGTTAGCTAGTAAGAATGAAACAATATTATCAAATTTCATTAAAATTGGCCGACTAGTTCTTAAACTACAAATTTAGAGGACCCCCTACAAAAATAAAAACATTATTCTTAGCGCCCTTTAAAAAGGTTAGCTAGTAAGAATGAAACAATATTAGCAAATTTCATTAAAATTGGCCGAGTAGTTCTTAAACTACAAATTTAGAGGACCCCCTACAAAAATAAAAACAATATTTTTAGCGCTCTTTAAAAAGGTTAGCTAGTAAGAATGAAACAATATTATCAAATTTCATTAAAATTGGCCGAGTATTTCTTAAACTACAAATTTAGAGGACCCCCTACAAAAATAAAAACATTATTCATAGCGCCCTTTAAAAAGGTTAGCTAGTAAGAATGAAACAATATTATCAAATTTCATTAAAATTGGCCGACTAGTTCTTAAACTACAAATTTAGAGGACCCCCTACAAAAATAAAAACATTATTCTTAGCGCCCTTTAAAAAGGTTAGCTAGTAAGAATGAAACAATATTATCAAATTTCATTAAAATTGGCCGAGTAGTTCTTAAACTACAAATATAGAGGACCCCCCTACCAAAATATAAACATTATTCTTAGCGCTCTTTAAAAAGGTTTGGTAGTATGAAAGATATGTAATTATAAATTTCATTAAAATTGGCCGACTAGTTCTTAAACTACAAATTTAGAGGACCCCCTACAAAAATAAAAACAGTATTGTTAGCGCCTTTAAAGAGAGGTTAGTTAGTATAAAAGAAACATAATTATCAAATTTCATTAAAATTGGCCGAGTAGTTCTTAAACTACAAATATAGAGGACCCCCTACCAAAATATAAACATTATTCTTAGCGCTCTTTAAAAAGGTTTGGTAGTATGAAAGATATATAATATAAATTTCATTAAAATTGGCCGACTAGTTCTTAAACTACAAATTTAGAGGACCCCCTACAAAAATAAAAACATTATTCTTAGCGCCCTTTAAAAAGGTTAGCTAGTATGAAAGAAACATAATTATCAAATTTCATTAAAATTGTCCGAGTAGTTCTTAAACTACAAACATAGAGGACCCCCTACCAAAATAAAAACATTATTCTTAGCGCTCTTTAAAAAGGTTTGGTAGTATGAAAGATATGTAATTATAAATTTCATTAAAATTGGCCGACTAGTTCTTAAACTACAAATTTAGAGGACCCCCTACAAAAATAAAAACAGTATTGTTAGCGCCTTTAAAGAGAGGTTAGTTAGTATAAAAGAAACATAATTATCAAATTTCATTAAAATTGGCCGAGTAGTTCTTAAACTACAAATATAGAGGACCCCCTACCAAAATATAAACATTATTCTTAGCGCTCTTTAAAAAGGTTTGGTAGTATGAAAGATATATAATTATAAATTTCATTAAAATTGGCCGACTAGTTCTTAAACTACAAATATAGAGGACCCCCTACCAAAATATAAACATTATTCTTAGCGCCCTTTAAAAAGGTTAGCTAGTATGAAAGAAACATAATTATCAAATTTCATTAAAATTGTCCGAGTAGTTCTTAAACTACAAACATAGAGGACCCCCTACCAAAATAAAAACATTATTTTTAGCGCCCATTTAAAAAGGTTAGCTAGTAAGAATGAAACAATATTATCAAATTTCATTAAAATTGGCCGACTAGTTCTTAAACTACAAATTTAAAGGACCCCCTACAAAAATAAAAACAATATTTTTAGCGCTCTTTAAAAAGGTTAGCTAGTACGAAAGAAACATAATTATAAATTTCATTAAAATTGGCCGACTAGTTCTTAAACTACAAATTTAGAGGACCCCCTACCAAAATATAAACATTATTCTTAGCGCCTTTAAAGAGAGGTTAGTTAGTATAAAAGAAACATAATTATCAAATTTCATTAAAATTGGCCGAGTAGTTCTTAAACTACAAATATAGAGGACCCCCTACCAAAATATAAACATTATTCTTAGCGCTCTTTAAAAAGGTTTGGTAGTATGAAAGATATATAATTATAAATTTCATTAAAATTGGCCGACTAGTTCTTAAACTACAAATATAGAGGACCCCCTACCAAAATATAAACATTATTCTTAGCGCCCTTTAAAAAGGTTAGCTAGTATGAAAGAAACATAATTATCAAATTTCATTAAAATTGTCCGAGTAGTTCTTAAACTACAAACATAGAGGACCCCCTACCAAAATAAAAACATTATTTTTAGCGCCATTTAAAAAGGTTAGCTAGTAAGAATGAAACAATATTATCAAATTTCATTAAAATTGGCCGACTAGTTCTTAAACTACAAATTTAAAGGACCCCCTACAAAAATAAAAACAATATTTTTAGCGCTCATTAAAAAGGTTAGCTAGTACGAAAGAAACATAATTATAAATTTCATTAAAATTGGCCGACTAGTTCTTAAACTACAAATTTAGAGGACCCCCTACCAAAATATAAACATTATTCTTAGCGCTCTTTAAAAAGGTTTGGTAGTATGAAAGATATATAATTATAAATTTCATTAAAATTGGCCGAATAGTTCTTAAACTACAAATTTAGAGGACTCCCTACAAAAATAAAAACATTATTCTTAGCGCCCTTTCAAAAGGTTAGCTAGTAAGAATGAAACAATATTATCAAATTTTATTAAAATTGGCCGAGTAGTTTTTAAACTACAAATTTAAAGCACCCCCTACCAAAATATAAACATTATTCTTAGCGCTCTTTAAAAAGGTTTGGTAGTATGAAAGATATATAATTATAAATTTCATTAAAATTGGCCGACTAGTTCTTAAACTACAAATTTAGAGGACCCCCTACAAAAAAAAAACATTATTCTTAGCGCCCTTTAAAAAGGTTAGCTAGTAAGAATGAAACAATATTATCAAATTTCATTAAAATTGGCCGACTAGTTCTTAAACTACAAATTTAGAGGACCCCCTACAAAAATAAAAACATTATTCTTAGCGCCCTTTAAAAAGGTTAGCTAGTAAGAATGAAACAATATTAGCAAATTTCATTAAAATTGGCCGAGTAGTTCTTAAACTACAAATTTAGAGGACCCCCTACAAAAATAAAAACAATATTTTTAGCGCTCTTTAAAAAGGTTAGCTAGTAAGAATGAAAACAATATTATCAAATTTCATTAAAATTGGCCGAGTATTTCTTAAACTACAAATTTAGAGGACCCCCTACAAAAATAAAAACATTATTCATAGCGCCCTTTAAAAAGGTTAGCTAGTAAGAATGAAACAATATTATCAAATTTCATTAAAATTGGCCGACTAGTTCTTAAACTACAAATTTAGAGGACCCCCTACAAAAATAAAAACATTATTCTTAGCGCCCTTTAAAAAGGTTAGCTAGTAAGAATGAAACAATATTATCAAATTTCATTAAAATTGGCCGAGTAGTTCTTAAACTACAAATATAGAGGACCCCCCTACCAAAATATAAACATTATTCTTAGCGCTCTTTAAAAAGGTTTGGTAGTATGAAAGATATGTAATTATAAATTTCATTAAAATTGGCCGACTAGTTCTTAAACTACAAATTTAGAGGACCCCCTACAAAAATAAAAACAGTATTGTTAGCGCCTTTAAAGAGAGGTTAGTTAGTATAAAAGAAACATAATTATCAAATTTCATTAAAATTGGCCGAGTAGTTCTTAAACTACAAATATAGAGGACCCCCTACCAAAATATAAACATTATTCTTAGCGCACTTTCAAAAGGTTTGGTAGTATGAAAGATATATAATTATAAATTTCATTAAAATTGGCCGACTAGTTCTTAAACTACAAATTTAGAGGACCCCCTACAAAAATAAAAACATTATTCTTAGCGCCCTTTAAAAAGGTTAGCTAGTATGAAAGAAACATAATTATCAAATTTCATTAAAATTGTCCGAGTAGTTCTTAAACTACAAACATAGAGGACCCCCTACCAAAATAAAAACATTATTTTTAGCGCCATTTAAAAAGGTTAGCTAGTAAGAATGAAACAATATTATCAAATTTCATTAAAATTGGCCGACTAGTTCTTAAACTACAAATTTAAAGGACCCTCTACAAAAATAAAAACAATATTTTTAGCGCTCTTTAAAAAGGTTAGCTAGTACGAAAGAAACATAATTATAAATTTCATTAAAATTGGCCGACTAGTTCTTAAACTACAAATTTAGAGGACCCCCTACCAAAATATAAACATTATTCTTAGCGCTCTTTAAAAAGGTTTGGTAGTATGAAAGATATATAATTATAAATTTCATTAAAATTGGCCGACTAGTTCTTAAACTACAAATTTAGAGGACCCCCTACAAAAATAAAAACATTATTCTTAGCGCCCTTTAAAAAGGTTAGCTAGTAAGAATGAAACAATATTATCAAATTTCATTAAAATTGGCCGACTAGTTCTTAAACTACAAATTTAGAGGACCCCCTACAAAAATAAAAACATTATTCTTAGCGCCCTTTAAAAAGGTTAGCTAGTAAGAATGAAACAATATTAGCAAATTTCATTAAAATTGGCCGAGTAGTTCTTAAACTACAAATTTAGAGGACCCCCTACAAAAATAAAAACAATATTTTTAGCGCTCTTTAAAAAGGTTAGCTAGTAAGAATGAAACAATATTATCAAATTTCATTAAAATTGGCCGAGTATTTCTTAAACTACAAATTTAGAGGACCCCCTACAAAAATAAAAACATTATTCATAGCGCCCTTTAAAAAGGTTAGCTAGTAAGAATGAAACAATATTATCAAATTTCATTAAAATTGGCCGACTAGTTCTTAAACTACAAATTTAGAGGACCCCCTACAAAAATAAAAACATTATTCTTAGCGCCCTTTAAAAAGGTTAGCTAGTAAGAATGAAACAATATTATCAAATTTCATTAAAATTGGCCGAGTAGTTCTTAAACTACAAATATAGAGGACCCCCCCTACCAAAATATAAACATTATTCTTAGCGCTCTTTAAAAAGGTTTGGTAGTATGAAAGATATGTAATTATAAATTTCATTAAAATTGGCCGACTAGTTCTTAAACTACAAATTTAGAGGACCCCCTACAAAAATAAAAACAGTATTGTTAGCGCCTTTAAAGAGAGGTTAGTTAGTATAAAAGAAACATAATTATCAAATTTCATTAAAATTGGCCGAGTAGTTCTTAAACTACAAATATAGAGGACCCCCTACCAAAATATAAACATTATTCTTAGCGCTCTTTAAAAAGGTTTGGTAGTATGAAAGATATATAATTATAAATTTCATTAAAATTGGCCGACTAGTTCTTAAACTACAAATTTAGAGGACCCCCTACAAAAAAAAAACATTATTCTTAGCGCCCTTTAAAAAGGTTAGCTAGTATGAAAGAAACATAATTATCAAATTTCATTAAAATTGTCCGAGTAGTTCTTAAACTACAAACATAGAGGACCCCCTACCAAAATAAAAACATTATTTTTAGCGCCATTTAAAAAGGTTAGCTAGTAAGAATGAAACAATATTATCAAATTTCATTAAAATTGGCCGACTAGTTCTTAAACTACAAATTTAAAGGACCCTCTACAAAAATAAAAACAATATTTTTAGCGCTCTTTAAAAAGGTTAGCTAGTACGAAAGAAACATAATTATAAATTCATTAAAATTGGCCGACTAGTTCTTAAACTACAAATTTAGAGGACCCCCTACCAAAATATAAACATTATTCTTAGCGCTCTTTAAAAAGGTTTGGTAGTATGAAAGATATATAATTATAAATTTCATTAAAATTGGCCGAATAGTTCTTAAACTACAAACTTTAAAGGCACTAACAATACTGTTTTAAATTAATAAGAGGGGCCTCTAAATCTGTAGTTTAAAAACTACTCGACTAATTTTAATGAAATTTGATACGTATGTTTCTTTCGTACTAGCTAACCTTTTTAAAGGGCGCTAAGAATAATGTTTTTATTTTTGTAGGGGGTCCTCTAAATTTGTAGTTTAAGAACTAGTCGGCCAATTTTAATGAAATTTGATAATATTGTTTCATTCTTACTAGCTAACCTTTTTAAAGGGCGCTAAGAATAATGTTTTTATTTTTGTAGGGGGTCCTCTAAATTTGTAGTTTAAGAACTAGTCGGCCAATTTTAATGAAATTTGATAATATTGTTTCATTCTTACTAGCTAACCTTTTTAAAGGGCGCTAAGAATAATGTTTTTATTTTTGTAGGGGGTCCTCTAAATTTGTAGTTTAAGAACTAGTCGGCCAATTTTAATGAAATTTATAATTATATATCTTTCATACTACCAAACCTTTTTAAAGGGCGCTAAGAATAATGTTTTTATTTCGGTAGGGGGTCCTCTAAATTTGTAGTTTAAGAACTAGTCGGCCAATTTTAATAAAATTTGATAATTATGTTTCTTTCATACTAGCTAACCTTTTTAAAGAGCGCTAAGAATAATGTTTATATTTTGGTAGGGGTCCTCTAAAATTGTAGTTTAAGAACTATTCGGCCACTTTTAATGAAATTTGATAGTTATGTTTCTTTCATACTAGCTAACCTTTTTAAAGGGCGCTAAGAATAATGTTTTTATTTTTGTAGGGGGTCCTCTAAATTTGTAGTTTACGAACTACTCGGCCAATTTTAATGAAATTTGATAATTATGTTTCTTTCATACTAGCTAACCTTTTTAAAGAGCGCTAAGAATAATGTTTATATTTTTGTAGGGGGTCCTCTAAATTTGTTGTTTAAAAACTACTCGGCCAATTTTAATGAAATTTGATAATTATGTTTCTTTCATACTAACTAACCTTTTTTAAGGTGGCTAACAATAATGTTTTGATTTTGGTTGGGGGAGGGGGTCTAATTTTGTAGTTTAAGAACTATTCGGCCACTTTTAATGAAATTTGATAGTTATGTTTCTTTCATACTAGCTAACCTTTTTAAAGGGCGCTAAGAATAATGTTTTTATTTTTGTAGGGGGTCCTCTAAATTTGTAGTTTACGAACTACTCGGCCAATTTTAATGAAATTTGATAATTATGTTTCTTTCATACTAGCTAACCTTTTTAAAGAGCGCTAAGAATAATGTTTATATTTTTGTAGGGGGTCCTCTAAATTTGTTGTTTAAAAACTACTCGGCCAATTTTAATGAAATTTGATAATTATGTTTCTTTCATACTAACTAACCTTTTTTAAGGTGGCTAACAATAATGTTTTGATTTTGGTTGGGGGAGGGGGTCTAATTTTGTAGTTTAAGAACTATTCGGCCACTTTTAATGAAATTTGATAGTTATGTTTCCTTCATACTAGCTAACCTTTTTAAAGGGCGCTAAGAATAATGTTTTTATTTTTGTAGGGGGTCCTCTAAATTTGTAGTTTACGAACTACTCGGCCAATTTTAATGAAATTTGATAATTATGTTTCTTTCATACTAGCTAACCTTTTTAAAGAGCGCTAAGAATAATGTTTATATTTTTGTAGGGGGTCCTCTAAATTTGTTGTTTAAAAACTACTCGGCCAATTTTAATGAAATTTGATAGTTATGTTTCTTTCATACTAGCTAACCTTTTTAATGGGCGCTAAGAATAATGTTTTTATTTTTGTAGGGGGTCCTCTAAATTTGTAGTTTACGAACTACTCGGCCAATTTTAATGAAATTTGATAATTATTTTTCTTTCATACTAGCTAACCTTTTTAAAGAGCGCTAAGAATAATGTTTATATTTTTGTAGGGGGTCTTCTAAATTTGTAGTTTAAAAACTACTCGGCCAATTTTAATGAAATTTGATAATTATGTTTCTTTCATACTAGCTAACCTTTTTAAAGAGCGCTAAGAATAATGTTTATATTTTGGTAGGGGGTCCTCTAAATTTGTAGTTTAAAAACTACTCGGCCAATTTTAATTAAATTTGATAATTACGTTTCTTTCATACTAGCTAACATTTTTAAAGAGCGCTAAGAATAATGTTTTTATTTCGGTAGGGGTTCCTCTAAATTTGTAGTTTAAGAAATACTCGGAATAATTCTAATGAAATTTGATAATTATAAGGTGTAATTACAAAAGCAATAATTCTCCTATATTTATTCATTAAAAATCATATGATGTTACATGATTGTCCAATAATAATATTTTATTTCATTATTTGCGACGTTTCATGGTCATTGCTACGTTATCAAGCTCTGAAACATGCAAAAACACACATGCATGGCAAATTGCGAATAAGGTATATTATGTGCATCTATATTCGACCATGTACTTTATATAACTAATGAATTACCTTACAAATTCCAAAAATACAAGATCCATTTCCACAATAATCTTTAATCGACTAAAAGTCTTGTTACTGGTATCATGTCTAATCTACATACATTAAAACTTAATGAATAACAAATAAAAACAATATAAATACAAAAAATCGTAATATATAAAAAAATATGAAAAAAATACAATGTTCAACTGCACATCTATGATTTTGCAAAATTTACTATTATCGTATAGCTATTGTTAATTGATATAATTACCTCAAAATAACGAAAAAATAAAAACTCTATTTGATTTAAAATTTTTGCTCATATTTCCACCTTCATTATCACTGTCCATTACTGCAATAGGTCCAAAGGTTAACATTTATATATTCAGTTTGTTTATTAGTAGTGCATAGCGGGCTCCTATTTGTTGTGTATCTGTTTTGAAATTTACAGCTGTGTCCAAATTTTTTGTTATGAAGATGGATTCCAAAATTTTTCTTTTGTAACTGTTTCTTTCATAAAATGAAATGTTGGTTTTTTTAAAATGGAATTTGTGGTTATTGTTTATTGCATGTTGTGATAATGCTGTTTTATTGATATTTTTTATGTTTTTGGTGTCTGCTTTATGCTGTTTGATTCTATTTTCAAGTTTTTGCTTGGTTTCTCTGATATATATATTATTACATGTATTTCACTCTATTTTATATATTAAATTACTTTTTTGCATTGGGTCTATTATCTTATTTTTCTTGTTTATTATGTTAATAATTTTGTTTTTATTTATTGGGGCTGTTTTTTTATTAAAATCAAATTTTTTGAGTTTATGAATTATTTTATTGGTGAGTCCTGGTATATATGTTATTCTATGGAACATTTTTGGATTATTTATATTATTTCTCATTATAGTTGTGTTATTTATATTGTCTATTGCATCTGTATTATTCTTTGCATGCTCTATTACATTTCTGTTATTATTGTTGATGTAAAAATCGGTTATTTTCTTTTGAGTGTTTATATCTTTTTTTTGTTTATTTTCTTTTATTTTGTTACTGGATTGTGTGACTAATTGGTTTATATGTATTTTATCTTTATTGTTACTTTTTGCATTTAAATTGTGTAACAATATATGTTAATTATAAGTTTAGGTATGATATTATCTTCTAAGATTTTATAAATATTTGTTTTAATTTCTTTGATATATTCTATGTCAGTTATGGTTATAGCTTTGAATATTACATTATTTATAGTGTTTAAAATAATAATAAAAATAGCAATTACACCTTAATATTAATTTCTCCTTGGTAATTGATATATTGTATAGTATAATTATAACATGGACCGCAATGATCTTGTCCATAACATCTATCATTCTAATAGTTCAATGCATGAACATACATGTGATATAGGTGTGAGTATGTATCATGACATAAAACGTGCTATTTTTGAATTGCCATACAATTTAATAGTTGATAGAGTAAATAAGTATGCATCTTATATAATTAAAATAATTAATTGTTATTGCAAAATTTATTATTTAAAGAGTTCTTTACAACATAACATTTGCCCTAAACATCTCGTAAATTTAGCAATAGGCGTAGACAATCTTTTTAACAATAGTTTCCTCAGTGCCACCAATAATAATGCCTTTGTCGATAATATGTATAAACAAATCATCAAATTAGAAATAAAACAAACCTTTTGGGTAATATTCAAAACAAAAAACTACATCATTAATGATATACATCACAATTATAAAGATATTAACTTGAAAGAATTAGAGAACAAATTTACTCTGATAATAACCAAATACAAACATGTTTTTGAAAAATCCAAATTAAACATACTCAATAAAAAACTTGATAGACGGATTACAGTAAACATTAATAAATTGAAAATTCCAACACCTCCATCAAATAATAATAACCTTAACAACAATCTTACCTCATTAACAGCAAACAATATATACATAACAAATACAGACAATAAAGCAGATTCACAATTTAAAACATATAATAACACATGGACAAAAGTTATTAATCAATATGAATCATTACACTTAAGCAATAGAGTGATAAATAAGACCAAAGTAAATATACCCACCAATATATTAAATGTTTTATCATTAGGGGATAACTTTTGCATAAATATCAACAACAACAAACATAAACTTAACAAAGAAATTATTAGACTGATAGCAGATTTAGAAACCATCATAGAAAATGACAATACCACAGATAACCATAAAAACTGTTTAAGGAATAATATCAACATATCACTCAATAGTTATGTAGATAAATATAAAAATAAAAATAATAATAATTTTTTGGCATTAGATTTCATCATAAATAAAGACATCAACCAATTAAATTTATTTATAAAAAATAATCCAAACATTAATTTTGTAAGATCTGATAAAACGAAACAAATAGCCATAATGGATAAGGGAGAATATGATATAAAAATTCTTAATTTACTAAATGATAAAAAAATTTACAGAACAATAAGAACAGATCCAGGAAATAATATAGCCAAAAACATTATCAAATATCTAAATAACTTAGAAAAATCTGGATATATGACTAAGAAAGAAAAGAATAATATAGCACCTAACACTTTCACCACACCAATGGCTCATGGAATAATTAAATTACATAAAGCTGACCATAATTTAAGATTAATAATAAATGGAAAAAATGGCCCCATAGAAAAACTGAATATTTATTTTAATAAAACATTAACACATCTCAACAATAATAACAACTATGACGTAAAAAACTCCATAGATTTAAAATACCATTTGTCCAAATTTAAACCTAATGACTTAATTAATCACACACTGATGAGCCTTGATGTAAAAAGTTTATTTACGAATATACCAATAGACACGTGTTTAAAAGTTATTAATGATAAATGGGGTGAGATAGAGCCATACACCACAATAAAGAATAAAAAGATATACATGGAAGGGCTTAAATTATGTTTGCACAACAATTATTTCATGTATAATGAACAATATTATAGACAATTGGATGGAGTACCAATGGGTTCGAACTTGAGTGTAAATTTTAGTGGTATTTGGTTAAATCATTTAATTAATGAATGTATTAATAAATTAAATAATAAACCATTGGCATTGTATAAATATATAGATGATTTGTTAATTATAATTAAAAATGAACATGTCGATGATTTGGTACAAACCTTCAATGAATTCAATAATAAAATGGAATTTACAGTAGAAAAATCAATAAATAACCCCATTAACTTTTTAGATATGACCATCATTTTAGACAATAACCACATAAAAACAAAATGGTTCAAGAAAATCACAAAAACCAATAGATTACTTAATTACCACAGCAACCACCCTAAACACCAAATTTTAAACACTATAAATAATGTAATATTCAAAGCTATAACCATAACTGACATAGAATATATCAAAGAAATTAAAACAAATATTTATAAAATCTTAGAAGATGATTTCATACCTAAACTTATAATTAACAAATATTGGTACAGAAATTTAAATGCAAAAAGTAACAATAAAGATAAAATACATATAAACCAATTAGTCACACAATCCAGTAACAAAATAAAAGAAAATAAACAAAAAAAAGATATAAACACTCAAAAGAAAATAACCGATTTTTACATCAACAATAATAACAAAAATGTAATAGAGCATGCAAAGAATCATACAGATGCAATAGACAATATAAATAACACAACAATAATGAGAAATAATATAAATAATCCAAAAATGTTCCATAGAATAACATATATACCAGGACTCACCAATAAAATAATTCATAAACTCAAAAAATTTGATTTTAATAAAAAAACAGCCCCAATAAATAAAAACAAAATTATTGACATAATAAACAAGAAAAATAAGATAATAGACCCAATTAAAAAAAGTAATTTAATATATAAAATAGAGTGTAATACATGTAATAATATATATATCGGAGAAACCAAGCAAAAACTTGAAAAAAGAATCAAACAGCATAATGCAGACACCAAAAACATAAAAAATATCAATAAAACAGCATTATCACAACATGCAATAAACAATAACCACAAATTCAATTTTTTAAAAAACCAACATTTTATTTTATAAAAGAAACAGTTACAAAAGAAAAATTTTGGAATCCATCTTCATAACAAAAAATTTAAACACAGCTGTAAATTTCAAAACAGATACACAAAAAATAGGAGCCCACTATGCACTACTAATAAACAAACTGAATATATAAATGTTAACCTTTGGACCTATTGCAGTAATGGACAGTGATAATGAAGGTGGAAATATGAGCAAAAATTTTAAATCAAATAGAGTTTTTATTTTTTCGTTATTTTGAGGTAATTATATCAATTAACAATAGCTATACGATAATAGTAAATTTTGCAAAATCATAGATGTGCAGTTGAACATTGTATTTTTTTCATATTTTTTTATATATTACGATTTTTTGTATTTATATTGTTTTTATTTGTTATTCATTAAGTTTTAATGTATGTAGATTAGACATGATACCAGTAACAAGACTTTTAGTCGATTAAAGATTATTGTGGAAATGGATCTTGTATTTTTGGAATTTGTAAGGTAATTCATTAGTTATATAAAGTACATGGTCGAATATAGATGCACATAATATACCTTATTCGCAATTTGCCATGCATGTGTGTTTATGCATGTTTCAGAGCTTGATAACGTGGCAATGACCATGAAACGTCGCAAATAATGAAATAAAATATTATTATTGGACAATCATGTAACATCATATGATTTTTAATAAATAAATATAGGAGAATTATTGCTTTTGTAATTACACCTTATAATTATCAAATTGCATTAGAATTATTCCGAGTATTTCTTAAACTACAAATTTAGAGGAACCCCTACCGAAATAAAAACATTATTCTTAGCGCTCTTTAAAAATGTTAGCTAGTATGAAAGAAACGTAATTATCAAATTTAATTAAAATTGGCCGAGTAGTTTTTAAACTACAAATTTAGAGGACCCCCTACCAAAATATAAACATTATTCTTAGCGCTCTTTAAAAAGGTTAGCTAGTATGAAAGAAACATAATTATCAAATTTCATTAAAATTGGCCGAGTAGTTTTTAAACTACAAATTTAGAAGACCCCCTACAAAAATATAAACATTATTCTTAGCGCTCTTTAAAAAGGTTAGCTAGTATGAAAGAAAAATAATTATCAAATTTCATTAAAATTGGCCGAGTAGTTCGTAAACTACAAATTTAGAGGACCCCCTACAAAAATAAAAACATTATTCTTAGCGCCCATTAAAAAGGTTAGCTAGTATGAAAGAAACATAACTATCAAATTTCATTAAAATTGGCCGAATAGTTCTTAAACTACAAATTTAGAGGACCCCCTACAAAAATATAAACATTATTCTTAGCTCTCTTTAAAAAGGTTAGCTAGTATGAAAGAAACATAATTATCAAATTTCATTAAAATTGGCCCAGTAGTTCGTAAACTACAAATTTAGAGGACCCCCTACAAAAATGAAATCATTATTCTTAGCGCCCTTTAAAAAGGTTAGCTAGTATGAAAGAAACATAATTATCAAATTTCATTAAAATTAGCCGAATAGTTCTTAAACTACAAATTTAGAGGACTCCCTACCAAAAAATAAACATTATTCTTAGCGCTCTTTAAAAAGGTTAGCTAGTATGAAAGAAACATAATTATCAAATTCCATTAAAATTGGCCCAGTAGTTTTTACACTACAAATTTAGAGGCACCTCGTATTAATTTAATACATCATTTCTGGCGCCCTTTAAAAAGGTAAGGTTGTATGAAAGAAACAAAATTATCGAATTCCATTAAAATTGGCGAAGTAGTTCGTAAACTACAAATTTAGAGGACCCCCTAAAAAAAAATCAATACACTATTGTTAGTGCCCTTTAAAAATGTTTGCCTGTATGAAAGAAACATAATTATTAAATTTCATTAAAATTTTCTGAGTTGTTCTTAAACTACAAATTTAGAGGCCCCTCGTATTAATTTAAATATTATTGCTGGCGCCCTTTAAAAAGGTTAGGTAGTATGAAAGAAACAAAATTTTCAAATCCCATTAAAATTGGCAAAGTAGTTCTTAAACTACAAAATTAGACCCCCTCCCCCAACCAAAATCGAAACATTATTGTTAGCCACCTTAAAAAAGGTTAGTTAGTATGAAAGAAACATAATTATCAAAGTTCATTAAAATTAGACGAGTAGTTTTTAAACTACAGATTTAGAGACCCCTCTTATTAATTTAAAGCAGTATTGTTAGCGTCTTTAAAGAAAGGTTAGGTAGTATGAAAGAAACAAAATTATCAAATTCCATTAAAATTGGCAAAGTAGTTCTTAAACTACAAATTTAGAGGCCCCTCGTATTAATTTAAAACATTATTCTTAGCTCTCTTTAAAAAGGTTAGCTAGTATGAAAGAAACATAATTATCAAATTTCATTAAAATTGGCCCAGTAGTTCGTAAACTACAAATTTAGAGGACCCCCTACAAAAATGAAATCATTATTCTTAGCGCCCTTTAAAAAGGTTAGCTAGTATGAAAGAAACATAATTATCAAATTTCATTAAAATTAGCCGAATAGTTCTTAAACTACAAATTTAGAGGACTCCCTACCAAAAAATAAACATTATTCTTAGCGCTCTTTAAAAAGGTTAGCTAGTATGAAAGAAACATAATTATCAAATTCCATTAAAATTGGCCCAGTAGTTTTTACACTACAAATTTAGAGGCTCCTCGTATTAATTTAATACATCATTTCTGGCGCCCTTTAAAAAGGTAAGGTTGTATGAAAGAAACAAAATTATCGAATTCGATTAAAATTGGCGAAGTAGTTCGTAAACTACAAATTTAGAGGACCCCCTAAAAAAATCAATACACTATTGTTAGTGCCCTTTAAAAATGTTTGCCTGTATGAAAGAAACATAATTATTAAATTTCATTAAAATTTTCTGAGTTGTTCTTAAACTACAAATTTAGAGGCCCCTCGTATTAATTTAAATATTATTGCTGGCGCCCTTTAAAAAGGTTAGGTAGTATGAAAGAAACAAAATTTTCAAATCCCATTAAAATTGGCAAAGTAGTTCTTAAACTACAAAATTAGACCCCCTCCCCCAACCAAAATCGAAACATTATTGTTAGCCACCTTAAAAAAGGTTAGTTAGTATGAAAGAAACATAATTATCAAAGTTCATTAAAATTAGACGAGTAGTTTTTAAACTACAGATTTAGAGACCCCTCTTATTAATTTAAAGCAGTATTGTTAGCGTCTTTAAAGAAAGGTTAGGTAGTATGAAAGAAACAAAATTATCAAATTCCATTAAAATTGGCAAAGTAGTTCTTAAACTACAAATTTAGAGGCCCCTCGTATTAATTTAAAACATTATTCTTAGCGCTCTTTAAAAAGGTTAGCTAGTATGAAAGAAACAAAATTATCAAATTCCATTAAAATTGGCAAAGTAGTTCATAAACTACAAAATTAGACCCCCTCCCCCAACCAAAATCAAAACATTATTGTTAGCCATCTTAAAAAAGGTTAGTTAGTATGAAAGGAACAAAATTATCAAATTTCATTAAAATTAGACGAGTAGTTTTTAAACTAAAGATTTAGAGGGCCCTCTTATTAATTTCAAACAGTATTGTTAGCGCCTTTAAAGAAAGGTTAGCTAGTATGAAAGAAACATAATTATCAAATTTCATTAGCATTATTCCGAGTATTTCTTAAACTACAAATTTAGAGGACCCCCTACTAAAATATAAACATTATTCTTAGCGCTCTTTAAAAAGGTTAGCTAGTATGAAAGAAACATAATTATCAAATTCCATTAAAATTGGCCCAGTAGTTTTTACACTACAAATTTAGACCCCCTCCCCCAACCAAAATCAAAACATTATTGTTAGCCACCTTAAAAAAGGTTAGTTAGTATGAAAGAAACATAATTACTACCAATAATGTTGGGGGAGGGGGTCTAATTTTGTAGTTTAAGAACTACTTTGCCAATTTTAATGGGATTTGATAATTTTGTTTCTTTCATACTACCTAACCTTTTTAAAGGGCGCCAGCAATAATGTTTTATATTTATAAGAGGGGCCTCTAAATTTGTAGTTTAAGAACAACTCAGAAAATTTTAATGAAATTTAATAATTATGTTTCTTTCATACAGGCAAACATTTTTAAAGGGCACTAACAATAATGTATTGATTTTTTTAGGGGGTCCTCTAAATTTGTAGTTTACGAACTACTTCGCCAATTTTAATGGAATTCGATAATTTTGTTTCTTTCATACAACCTTACCTTTTTAAAGGGCGCCAGAAATGATGTATTAAATTAATACGAGGTGCCTCTAAATTTGTAGTGTAAAAACTACTGGGCCAATTTTAATGGAATTTGATAATTATGTTTCTTTCATACTAGCTAACCTTTTTAAAAGCGCTAAGAATAATGTTTATTTTTTGGTAGGGAGTCCTCTAAATTTGTAGTTTAAGAACTATTCGGCTAATTTTAATGAAATTTGATAATTATGTTTCTTTCATACTAGCTAACCTTTTTAAAGGGCGCTAAAAAATTAGACCCCCTCCCCCAACCAAAATCAAAACATTATTGTTAGCCATCTTAAAAAAGGTTAGTTAGTATGAAAGGAACAAAATTATCAAATTTCATTAAAATTAGACGAGTAGTTTTTAAACTAAAGATTTAGAGGCCCCTCTTATTAATTTCAAACAGTATTGTTAGCGCCTTTAAAGAAAGGTTAGCTAGTATGAAAGAAACATAATTATCAAATTTCATTAGCATTATTCCGAGTATTTTTTAACTACAAATTTAGAGGACCCCCTACTAAAATATAAACATTATTCTTAGCGCTCTTTAAAAAGGTTAGCTAGTATGAAAGAAACATAATTATCAAATTCCATTAAAATTGGCCCAGTAGTTTTTACACTACAAATTTAGACCCCCTCCCCCAACCAAAATCAAAACATTATTGTTAGCCACCTTAAAAAAGGTTAGTTAGTATGAAAGAAACATAATTACTACCAATAATGTTGGGGGAGGGGGTCTAATTTTGTAGTTTAAGAACTACTTTGCCAATTTTAATGGGATTTGATAATTTTGTTTCTTTCATACTACCTTACCTTTTTAAAGGGCGCCAGCAATAATGTTTTATATTTATAAGAGGGGCCTCTAAATTTGTAGTTTAAGAACAACTTAGAAAATTTTAATGAAATTTAATAATTATGTTTCTTTCATACTGGCAAACATTTTTAAAGGGCCTTAACAATAATGTATTGATTTTTGTAGGGGGTCCTCCAAATTTGTAGTTTAATAACTATTCGGCCAATTTTATTGAAATTTGATAATTATGTTTCTTTCATAGTAGCTAACCTTTTTAAAGGGCGCTAAGAATAATGTTTTTATTTTTGTAGGGGGTCCTTTTAATTTGTAGTTTAAGAACTACTCGGCCAATTTTAATGAAATTTGATAATATTGTTTCATTCTTATTAGCTAACCTTTTTAAAGGGCGCTAAGAATAATGTTTTTATTTCGGTAGAGGGTCCTCGAAATTTGTAGTTTAAGAACTAGTCGGCCAATTTTAATGAAATTTGATAATTATGTTTCTTTCATACTAGCTAACCTTTTTAAAGTGCGCTAAGAATAATGTTTATATTTTGGTAGGGGGTCCTCTAAATTTGGAGTTTAAGAACAACTCAGAAAATTTTAATGAAATTTAATAGTTATGTTTCTTTCATACAGGCAAACATTTTTAAAGAGCACTAACAATAATGTATTGATTTTTGTAGGGGGTCCTCTAAATTTGTAGTTTACGAACTACTCGGCCAATTTTAATGAAATTTGATAATATTGTTTCATTCTTACTAGCTAACCTTTTTAAAGGGCGCTAAGAATAATGTTTTTATTTTTGTAGGGGATCCTCTAAATTTGTAGTTTAAGAACTACTCGGAATAATTCTAATAAAATTTGATAATTATGTTTCTTTCATACTAGCTAACCTTTTTTAAGGTGGCTAACAATAATGTTTTGATTTTGGGTGGGGGGGGGGGTCTAATTTTTTAGTTTAAGAACTACTTTGCCAATTTGAATAGAATTTGATAATTTTGTTTCTTCAATACTAGCTAACCTTTCTTTAAAGGCGCTAACAATACTGTTTGAAATTAATAAAAGGGGCCTCTAAATCTTTAGTTTAAAAACTACTCGTCTAATTTTAATGAAATTTGATAATATTGTTTCATTCTTACTAGCTAACCTTTTTAAAGAGCGCTAAGAATAATGTTTATATTTTGGTAGGGGGTCCCACAAATTTGTAGTTTAATAACTATTCGGCCAATTTTAATGAAATTTGATAATTATGTTTCTTTCATACTAGCTAACCTTTCTTTAAAGGCGCTAACAATACTGTTTTAAATTAATAAGAGGGGCCTTTAGATCTGTATTTAAAAACTACTCGTCTAATTTTAATGAAATTTGATAATTATGTTTCTTTCATACTAGCTAACCTTTCTTTAAAGGCGCTAACAATACTGTTTTAAATTAATAAGAGGGGCCTTTAGATCTGTATTTAAAAACTACTCGTCTAATTTTAATGAAATTTGATAATTATGTTTCTTTCATACTAGCTAACCTTTCTTTAAAGGCGCTAACAATACTGTTTTAAATTAATAAGAGGGGCCTTTAGATCTGTATTTAAAAACTACTCGTCTAATTTTAATGAAATTTGATAATATTGTTTCATTCTTACTAGCTAACCTTTTTAAAGAGCGCTAAGAATAATGTTTATATTTTGGTAGGGGGTCCCACAAATTTGTAGTTTAATAACTATTCGGCCAATTTTAATGAAATTTGATAATTATGTTTCTTTCATACTAGCTAACCTTTCTTTAAAGGCGCTAACAATACTGTTTTAAATTAATAAGAGGGGCCTTTAGATCTGTATTTAAAAACTACTCGTCTAATTTTAATGAAATTTGATAATTATGTTTCTTTCATACTAGCTAACCTTTCTTTAAAGGCGCTAACAATACTGTTTTAAATTAATAAGAGGGGCCTTTAGATCTGTATTTAAAAACTACTCGTCTAATTTTAATGAAATTTGATAATTATGTTTCTTTCATACTAGCTAACCTTTCTTTAAAGGCGCTAACAATACTGTTTTAAATTAATAAGAGGGGCCTTTAGATCTGTAGTTTAAAAACTACTCGTCTAGTTTTAATGAAATTTGATAATTATGTTTCTTTCATACTAGCTAACCTTTCTTTAAAGGCGCTAACAATACTGTTTTAAATTAATAAGAGGGGCCTTTAGATCTGTATTTAAAAACTACTCGTCTAATTTTAATGAAATTTGATAATTATGTTTCTTTCATACTAGCTAACCTTTCTTTAAAGGCGCTAACAATACTGTTTTAAATTAATAAGAGGGGCCTTTAGATCTGTATTTAAAAACTACTCGTCTAATTTTAATGAAATTTGATAATTATGTTTCTTTCATACTAGCTTACCTTTCTTTAAAGGCGCTAACAATACTGTTTTAAATTAATAAGAGGGGCCTTTAGATCTGTATTTAAAAACTACTCGTCTAATTTTAATGAAATTTGATAATTATGTTTCTTTCATACTAGCTAACCTTTCTTTAAAGGCGCTAACAATACTGTTTTAAATTAATAAGAGGGGCCTTTAGATCTGTAGTTTAAAAACTACTCGTCTAATTTTAATGAAATTAGATAATTATGTTTCTTTCATACTAGCTAACCTTTCTTTAAAGGCGCTAACAATACTGTTTTAAATTAATAAGAGGGGCCTCTAAATCTTTAGTTTAAAAACTACTCGTCTAATTTTAATGAAATTTGATAATATTGTTTCATTCTTACTAGCTAACCTTTTTAAAGAGCGCTAAGAATAATGTTTATATTTTGGTAGGGGGTCCTCCAAATTTGTAGTTTAATAACTATTCGGCCAATTTTAATGAAATTTGATAATTATGTTTCTTTCATACTAGCTAACCTTTCTTTAAAGGCGCTAACAATACTGTTTTAAATTAATAAGAGGGGCCTTTAAATCTGTAGTTTAAAAACTACTCGTCTAATTTTAATGAAATTTGATAATTATGTTTCTTTCATACTAGCTAACCTTTCTTTAAAGGCGCTAACAATACTGTTTTAAATTAATAAGAGGGGCCTTTAGATCTGTAGTTTAAAAACTACTCGTCTAGTTTTAATGAAATTTGATAATTATGTTTCTTTCATACTAGCTAACCTTTCTTTAAAGGCGCTAACAATACTGTTTTAAATTAATAAGAGGGGCCTTTAGATCTGTATTTAAAAACTACTCGTCTAATTTTAATGAAATTTGATAATTATGTTTCTTTCATACTAGCTAACCTTTCTTTAAAGGCGCTAACAATACTGTTTTAAATTAATAAGAGGGGCCTTTAGATCTGTAGTTTAAAAACTACTCGTCTAGTTTTAATGAAATTTGATAATTATGTTTCTTTCATACTAGCTAACCTTTCTTTAAAGGCGCTAACAATACTGTTTTAAATTAATAAGAGGGGCCTTTAGATCTGTATTTAAAAACTACTCGTCTAATTTTAATGAAATTTGATAATTATGTTTCTTTCATACTAGCTAACCTTTCTTTAAAGGCGCTAACAATACTGTTTTAAATTAATAAGAGGGGCCTTTAGATCTGTATTTAAAAACTACTCGTCTAATTTTAATGAAATTTGATAATATTGTTTCATTCTTACTAGCTAACCTTTTTAAAGAGCGCTAAGAATAATGTTTATATTTTGGTAGGGGGTCCCACAAATTTGTAGTTTAATAACTATTCGGCCAATTTTAATGAAATTTGATAATTATGTTTCTTTCATACTAGCTAACCTTTCTTTAAAGGCGCTAACAATACTGTTTTAAATTAATAAGAGGGGCCTTTAGATCTGTAGTTTAAAAACTACTCGTCTAGTTTTAATGAAATTTGATAATTATGTTTCTTTCATACTAGCTAACCTTTCTTTAAAGGCGCTAACAATACTGTTTTAAATTAATAAGAGGGGCCTTTAGATCTGTATTTAAAAACTACTCGTCTAATTTTAATGAAATTTGATAATTATGTTTCTTTCATACTAGCTAACCTTTCTTTAAAGGCGCTAACAATACTGTTTTAAATTAATAAGAGGGGCCTTTAGATCTGTAGTTTAAAAACTACTCGTCTAGTTTTAATGAAATTTGATAATTATGTTTCTTTCATACTAGCTAACCTTTCTTTAAAGGCGCTAACAATACTGTTTTAAATTAATAAGAGGGGCCTTTAGATCTGTATTTAAAAAAACTCTACTCGTCTAATTTTAATGAAATTTGATAATTATGTTTCTTTCATACTAGCTAACCTTTCTTTAAAGGCGCTAACAATACTGTTTTAAATTAATAAGAGGGGCCTTTAGATCTGTATTTAAAAACTACTCGTCTAATTTTAATGAAATTTGATAATTATGTTTCTTTCATACTAGCTAACCTTTCTTTAAAGGCGCTAACAATACTGTTTTAAATTAATAAGAGGGGCCTTTAGATCTGTAGTTTAAAAACTACTCGTCTAGTTTTAATGAAATTTGATAATTATGTTTCTTTCATACTAGCTAACCTTTCTTTAAAGGCGCTAACAATACTGTTTTAAATTAATAAGAGGGGCCTTTAGATCTGTATTTAAAAACTACTCGTCTAATTTTAATGAAATTTGATAATTATGTTTCTTTCATACTAGCTAACCTTTCTTTAAAGGCGCTAACAATACTGTTTTAAATTAATAAGAGGGGCCTTTAGATCTGTATTTAAAAACTACTCGTCTAATTTTAATGAAATTTGATAATTATGTTTCTTTCATACTAGCTAACCTTTCTTTAAAGGCGCTAACAATACTGTTTTAAATTAATAAGAGGGGCCTTTAGATCTGTAGTTTAAAAACTACTCGTCTAGTTTTAATGAAATTTGATAATTATGTTTCTTTCATACTAGCTAACCTTTCTTTAAAGGCGCTAACAATACTGTTTTAAATTAATAAGAGGGGCCTTTAGATCTGTATTTAAAAACTACTCGTCTAATTTTAATGAAATTTGATAATTATGTTTCTTTCATACTAGCTAACCTTTCTTTAAAGGCGCTAACAATACTGTTTTAAATTAATAAGAGGGGCCTTTAGATCTGTATTTAAAAACTACTCGTCTAATTTTAATGAAATTTGATAATTATGTTTCTTTCATACTAGCTTACCTTTCTTTAAAGGCGCTAACAATACTGTTTTAAATTAATAAGAGGGGCCTTTAGATCTGTATTTAAAAACTACTCGTCTAATTTTAATGAAATTTGATAATTATGTTTCTTTCATACTAGCTAACCTTTCTTTAAAGGCGCTAACAATACTGTTTTAAATTAATAAGAGGGGCCTTTAGATCTGTAGTTTAAAAACTACTCGTCTAATTTTAATGAAATTAGATAATTATGTTTCTTTCATACTAGCTAACCTTTCTTTAAAGGCGCTAACAATACTGTTTTAAATTAATAAGAGGGGCCTCTAAATCTTTAGTTTAAAAACTACTCGTCTAATTTTAATGAAATTTGATAATATTGTTTCATTCTTACTAGCTAACCTTTTTAAAGAGCGCTAAGAATAATGTTTATATTTTGGTAGGGGGTCCTCCAAATTTGTAGTTTAATAACTATTCGGCCAATTTTAATGAAATTTGATAATTATGTTTCTTTCATACTAGCTAACCTTTCTTTAAAGGCGCTAACAATACTGTTTTAAATTAATAAGAGGGGCCTTTAAATCTGTAGTTTAAAAACTACTCGTCTAATTTTAATGAAATTTGATAATTATGTTTCTTTCATACTAGCTTACCTTTCTTTAAAGGCGCTGACAATACTGTTTTAAATTAATAAGAGGGGTCTCTAAATCTGTAGTTTAAAAATTACTCGTCTAATTTTTATGAAATTTGATAATTATGTTTCTTTTATACTAGCTAACCTTTCTTTAAAGGCGTTAACAATACTGTTTTAAATTAATAAGAGGGGCCTCTAAATCTTTAGTTTAAAAACTACTCGTCTAATTTTAATGAAATTTCATAATTTTCACTTGAGGTACGCATGATGATATAGGAGGATCAATACAATTAGGATTGATGAATTAAATGCCACTTCTATTGAGATTATTTTATTTGAAAACTAGTTTCGAATGCTAAACATTCATCTTCAGTTCTAAAACATACAATAAAATTTTCAACACATCAGTACTATGTTACATAGATTAAATATACTAAGGTTTTTAAAAAGATAAGACAAGAAATCAAGCATAGGCACTCACCTTCGAGGTAACTAAAACACTGAATTTGTGAGAAGTAAAAGGGGGGGGGCAGGTAGGTTAAGTTTTAGATTTACAACGGGGTTTCCCTTATGACTCATTGGGTTTTTTTTCGTTCCTATGGGAAATAAATTTAAAATGGGGCTATTGGATATGTTAATCTGATCATTTAAACAAAAATCTGAATCGGTTTTAAACGATTTTATTATTTCTAGTTATTCACAAGTATTTAATTTTAGGCTATTTTCTACTTGATGTAATATTTTTACTCCCGAGTCTTTATTAAATTTGTGGTTATTTTCATTTAGATGGATAGCGAAATTGGAATTTTGGGTCTTATTAGTGTATGCTCTTATATGTTCATTTACTCTTTGATTTACAGATCGTCCGGTTTTTCCCGTGTATTTTGCTTCACAGTCATTACATTTTAATTCGTATACGCCGCTTTTTTGGAAAGGGTCTATTTTGTCTTTCGGTGAAGGGAAGTATGATGACAATGGCTTATCTATTTTAAATGCAGGGTTTAAACCTAATTTTTTTAATTCTTTCCCGACTTTAACGGATATTGGGCCGTAGTATGGTATCAAAATATATATTTTTAGGGGTAGCTTTATCCTCTGAGGGTGTTTTGTATATATTATTCATAAAAAAACTATGTTTATTTCATACTAGCTAACCTCTCTTTAAAGGCGCTAACAATACTGTTTTAAATTAATAAGAGGGGCCTTTAAATCTGTTGTTTAAAAACTACTTGTCAAATTTTAATGAAATTTGATAATATGGTTTCATTCTTATTTGCTAACCTTTTTAAAGGGCGCTAAGAATAATGTTTTTATTTCGGTAGAGGGTCCTCTAAATTTGCAGTTTAAGAACTATTCGGCCAATTTTAATGAAATTTGATAATTATGTTTCTTTCATACTAACTAACCTTTTTAAAGAGCGCTAAGAATAATGTTTTTATTTTGGTAGGGGGTTATCTAAATTTGTAGTTTAAGAACTACTCGGAATAATTCTAATGAAATTTGATAATTATGTTTCTTTCATACTAGCTAACCTTTCTTTAAAGGCGCTAACAATACTGTTTTAAATAATTAAGAGGGGCCTTTAAATCTGTTGTTTAAAAACTACTTGTCTAATTTTAATGAAATTTGATAATTATGTTTCTTTCATACTGGCTTACATTCCTTTAAAGGCGCTGACAATACTGTTTTAAATTAATAAGAGGGGTCTCTAAATCTGTAGTTTAAAAATTACTCGTCTAATTTTAATGAAATTTGATAATTATGTTTTTTTCATAATAGCTAACCTTTCTTTAAAGGCGCTAACAATACTGTTTTAAATTAATAAGAGGGGTCTCTAAATCTGTAGTTTAAAAACTACTCGTCTAATTTTAATGAAATTTGATAATTATGTTTCTTTCATACTAGCTAACCTTTCTTTAAAGGCGCTAACAATACTGTTTTTAATTAATAAGAGGGGCCTTTAAATCTGTAGTTTAAAAACTACTCGTCTAATTTTAATGAAATTTGATAATTATGTTTCATTCTTACTAGCTAATCTTTTTAAAGAGCGCTAAGAATAATGTTTTTATTTTTGTAGGGGGTCCTCTAAATTTGTAGTTTAAGAACTACTCGGCCAATTTTAATGAAATTTTATAATATTGTTTCATTCTTATTTGCTAACCTTTTTAAAGGGCGCTAAGAATAATGTTTTTATTTCGATAGAGGGACCTCTAAATTTGCAGTTTAAGAACTAGTCAGCCAATTTTAATGAAATTTGATAATTATGTTCTTTCATACTAGCTAACCTTTTTAAAGAGCGCTAAGAATAATGTTTATATTTTGGTAGGGGGTCTTCTAAATTTGTAGTTTAAGAACTAGTCGGCCAATTTTAATGAAATTTGATAATTATGTTTCTTTCATACTAGCTAACCTTTTTAAAGAGCGCTAAGAATAATGTTTATATTTTGGTAGGGGGTCCTCTAAATTTGTAGTTTAAGAAATACTCGGAATAATTCTAAAGAAATTTGATAATTATGTTTCTTTCATACTAGCTAACCTTTCTTTAAAGGCGCTAACAATACTGTTTTAAATTAATGAGAGGGGCCTCTAAATCTTTAGTTTAAAAACTACTCGTCTAATTTTAATGAAATTTGATAATTTTGTTCCTTTCATACTAACTAACCTTTTTTAAGATGGCTAACAATAATGTTTTGATTTTTGTTAAGGGGGGGGGGGTCTAATTTACTTTGCCAATTTTAATGGGATTTGATAATTTTGTTTCTTTCATACTACCTAAACTTTTTTAAAGGGTGCCAGCAATAATGTTTTAAATTTATAAGAGGGGCCTCTAAATTCGTAGTATAAGAACAACTCAGAAAATTTTGATAAAATTTAATAATTATGTTTTTTTTCATACTGGCAAACATTTTTAAAGGGCACTAACAATAATGTATTGATTTTTTTTGGGGGTCCTCTAAATTTGTAGTTTAATAACTATTCGGCCAATTTTAATGAAATTTGATAATTATGTTTCTTTCATACTAGCTAACCTTTCTTTAAAGGCGCTAACAATACTGTTTTAAATTAATAAGAGGGGCCTTTAGATCTGTAGTTTAAAAACTACTCGTCTAATTTTAATGAAATTTGATAATTATGTTTCTTTCATACTAACTAACCTTTTTTAAGGTGGCTAACAATAATGTTTTGATTTTGGGTGGAGGGCGTGTCTAATTTTGTAGTTTAAGAACTACTTTGCCAATTTTGCCTAACCTTTTTAAAGGGCGCCAGCAATAATGTTTTAAATTTATAAGAGGGGCCGCTAAATTCGTAGTATAAGAACAACTCAGAAAATTTTAATGAAATTTGATAATTATGTTTCTTTCATACTAGCTAACCTTTCTTTAAAGGCGCTAACAATACTGTTTTAAATAATTAAGAGGGGCCTTTAAATCTGTTGTTTAAAAACTACTTGTCTAATTTTAATGAAATTTGATAATTATGTTTCTTTCATACTGGCTTACATTCCTTTAAAGGCGCTGACAATACTGTTTTAAATTAATAAGAGGGGTCTCTAAATCTGTAGTTTAAAAATTACTCGTCTAATTTTAATGAAATTTGATAATTATGTTTTTTTTCATAATAGCTAACCTTTCTTTAAAGGCGCTAACAATACTGTTTTAAATTAATAAGAGGGGTCTCTAAATCTGTAGTTTAAAAACTACTCGTCTAATTTTAATGAAATTTGATAATTATGTTTCTTTCATACTAGCTAACCTTTCTTTAAAGGCGCTAACAATACTGTTTTTAATTAATAAGAGGGGCCTTTAAATCTGTAGTTTAAAAACTACTCGTCTAATTTTAATGAAATTTGATAATTATGTTTCATTCTTACTAGCTAATCTTTTTAAAGAGCGCTAAGAATAATGTTTTTATTTTTGTAGGGGGTCCTCTAAATTTGTAGTTTAAGAACTACTCGGCCAATTTTAATGAAATTTTATAATATTGTTTCATTCTTATTTGCTAACCTTTTTAAAGGGCGCTAAGAATAATGTTTTTATTTCGATAGAGGGACCTCTAAATTTGCAGTTTAAGAACTAGTCAGCCAATTTTAATGAAATTTGATAATTATGTTCTTTCATACTAGCTAACCTTTTTAAAGAGCGCTAAGAATAATGTTTATATTTTGGTAGGGGGTCTTCTAAATTTGTAGTTTAAGAACTAGTCGGCCAATTTTAATGAAATTTGATAATTATGTTTCTTTCATACTAGCTAACCTTTTTAAAGAGCGCTAAGAATAATGTTTATATTTTGGTAGGGGGTCCTCTAAATTTGTAGTTTAAGAAATACTCGGAATAATTCTAAAGAAATTTGATAATTATGTTTCTTTCATACTAGCTAACCTTTCTTTAAAGGCGCTAACAATACTGTTTTAAATTAATGAGAGGGGCCTCTAAATCTTTAGTTTAAAAACTACTCGTCTAATTTTAATGAAATTTGATAATTTTGTTCCTTTCATACTAACTAACCTTTTTTAAGATGGCTAACAATAATGTTTTGATTTTGGTTAAGGGGGGGGGGGTCTAATTTACTTTGCCAATTTTAATGGGATTTGATAATTTTGTTTCTTTCATACTACCTAAACTTTTTTAAAGGGTGCCAGCAATAATGTTTTAAATTTATAAGAGGGGCCTCTAAATTCGTAGTATAAGAACAACTCAGAAAATTTTGATAAAATTTAATAATTATGTTTTTTTTCATACTGGCAAACATTTTTAAAGGGCACTAACAATAATGTATTGATTTTTTTTGGGGGTCCTCTAAATTTGTAGTTTAATAACTATTCGGCCAATTTTAATGAAATTTGATAATTATGTTTCTTTCATACTAGCTAACCTTTCTTTAAAGGCGCTAACAATACTGTTTTAAATTAATAAGAGGGGCCTTTAGATCTGTAGTTTAAAAACTACTCGTCTAATTTTAATGAAATTTGATAATTATGTTTCTTTCATACTAACTAACCTTTTTTAAGGTGGCTAACAATAATGTTTTGATTTTGGGTGGAGGGCGTGTCTAATTTTGTAGTTTAAGAACTACTTTGCCAATTTTGCCTAACCTTTTTAAAGGGCGCCAGCAATAATGTTTTAAATTTATAAGAGGGGCCGCTAAATTCGTAGTATAAGAACAACTCAGAAAATTTTAATGATGAATTTAATAATTATGTTTTTATCATACTGGCAAAAATTTTTAAAGGGCACTAACAATAATGTATTGATTTTTGTTGGGAGTCCTCTAAATTTGAAGTTTAATAACTATTCGGCCAATTTTAATGAAATTTGATAATTATGTTTCTTTCATACTAGCTAACCTTTCTTTAAAGGCGCTAACAATACTGTTTTAAATTAATAAGAGGGGCCTTTAGATCTGTAGTTTAAAAACTACTCGTCTAATTTTAATGAAATTAGATAATTATGTTTCTTTCATACTAGCTAACCTTTCTTTAAAGGCGCTAACAATACTGTTTTAAATTAATAAGAGGGGCCTTTAAATCTGTAGTTTAAAAACAAGTTCTCTAATTTTAATGAAATTCGATAATTATGTTTCTTTCATACTAGTTAACCTTTCTTTAAAGGCGCTAACAATACTGTTTTTAATTAATAAGAGGGGCCTTTAAATCTGTAGTTTAAAAACTACTCGTCTAATTTTAATGAAATTTGATAATTATGTTTCTTTCATTCTAGCTAACCTTTCTTTAAAGGCGCTAACAATACTGTTTTAAATTAATAAGAGGGGCCTTTAGATCTGTAGTTTAATAACTATTCGGCCAATTTTAATGAAATTTGATAATTATGTTTCTTTCATACTAGCTAACCTTTCTTTAAAGGCGCTAACAATACTGTTTTAAATTAATAAGAGGGGCCTTAAGATCTGTAGTTTAAAAACTACTCGTCTAATTTTAATGAAATTAGATAATTATGTTTCTTTCATACTAGCTAACCTTTCTTTAAAGGCGCTAACAATACTGTTTTAAATTAATAAGAGGGGCCTTTAAATCTGTAGTTTAAAAACAAGTTCTCTAATTTTAATGAAATTCGATAATTATGTTTCTTTCATACTAGTTAACCTTTCTTTAAAGGCGCTAACAATACTGTTTTTAATTAATAAGAGGGGCCTCTATATCTCTAGTTTAAAAACTACTCGTCTAATTATAATGAAATTTGATAATTATGTTTCTTTCATACTAGCTAACCTTTCATTAAAGGCGCTAACAATACTGCTTTAAATTAATAAGAGGGGCCTTAAGATCTGTAGTTTAAAAACTACTCGTCTAATTTTAATGAAATTTCATAATTATGTTTCTTTCATACTAGCTAACCTTTCTTTAAAGGCGCTGAAAATACTGTTTTAAATTAATAAGAGGGGCCTTTAGATCTGTAGTTTAAAAACTACTCGTCTAATTTTAATGAAATTTCATAATTATGTTTCTTTCATACTAGCTAACCTTTCTTTAAAGGCGCTGAAAATACTGTTTTAAATTAATAAGAGGGGCCTTAAGATCTGTAGTTTAAAAACTACTCGTCTAATTTTAATGAAATTTCATAATTATGTTTCTTTCATACTAGCTAACCTTTCATTAAAGGCGCTAACAATACTGCTTTAAATTAATAAGAGGGGCCTTAAGATCTGTAGTTTAAAAACTACTCGTCTAATTTTAATGAAATTTCATAATTATGTTTCTTTCATACTAGCTAACCTTTCATTAAAGGCGCTAACAATACTGTTTCAAATTAATAAGAGGGGCCTTTAGATCTGTAGTTTAAAAACTACTCGTCTAATTTTAATGAAATTCGATAATTATGTTTCTTTCATACTAGTTAACCTTTCTTTAAAGGCGCTAACAATACTGTTTTTAATTAATAAGAGGGGCCTCTATATCTCTAGTTTAAAAACTACTCGTCTAATTATAATGAAATTTGATAATTATGTTTCTTTCATACTAGCTAACCTTTCATTAAAGGCGCTAACAATACTGCTTTAAATTAATAAGAGGGGCCTTAAGATCTGTAGTTTAAAAACTACTCGTCTAATTTTAATGAAATTTCATAATTATGTTTCTTTCATACTAGCTAACCTTTCTTTAAAGGCGCTGAAAATACTGTTTTAAATTAATAAGAGGGGCCTTTAGATCTGTAGTTTAAAAACTACTCGTCTAATTTAATGAAATTTCATAATTATGTTTCTTTCATACTAGCTAACCTTTCTTTAAAGGCGCTGAAAATACTGTTTTAAATTAATAAGAGGGGCCTTAAGATCTGTAGTTTAAAAACTACTCGTCTAATTTTAATGAAATTTCATAATTATGTTTCTTTCATACTAGCTAACCTTTCATTAAAGGCGCTAACAATACTGTTTTAAATTAATAAGAGGGGCCTTTAGATCTGTAGTTTAAAAACTACTCGTCTAATTTTAATGAAATTTCATAATTATGTTTCTTTCATACTAGCTAACCTTTCTTTAAAGGCGCTGAAAATACTGTTTTAAATTAATAAGAGGGGCCTTTAGATCTGTAGTTTAAAAACTACTCGTCTAATTTTAATGAAATTTCATAATTATGTTTCTTTCATACTAGCTAACCTTTCTTTAAAGGCGCTGACAATACTGTTTTAAATTAATAAGAATGGTCTCTAAATCTGTAGTTTAAAAACAAGTTCTCTAATTTTAATGAAATTCGATAATTATGTTTCTTTCATACTAGTTAACCTTTCTTTAAAGGCGCTAACAATACTGTTTTTAATTAATAAGAGGGGCCTCTATATCTCTAGTTTAAAAACTACTCGTCTAATTATAATGAAATTTGATAATTATGTTTCTTTCATACTAGCTAACCTTTCATTAAAGGCGCTAACAATACTGCTTTAAATTAATAAGAGGGGCCTTAAGATCTGTAGTTTAAAAACTACTCGTCTAATTTTAATGAAATTTCATAATTATGTTTCTTTCATACTAGCTAACCTTTCTTTAAAGGCGCTGAAAATACTGTTTTAAATTAATAAGAGGGGCCTTTAGATCTGTAGTTTAAAAACTACTCGTCTAATTTTAATGAAATTTCATAATTATGTTTCTTTCATACTAGCTAACCTTTCTTTAAAGGCGCTGACAATACTGTTTTAAATTAATAAGAATGGTCTCTAAATCTGTAGTTTAAAAATTACTCGTCTAATTTTAATGAAATTTGATAATTATGTTTCTTTCATACTACCTAACCTTTCTTTAAAGGCGCTAAAAATACTGTTTTAAATTAATAAGAGGGGCCTTTAGATCTGTAGTTTAAAAACTACTCGTCTAATTTTAATGAAATTTCATAATTATGTTTCTTTCATACTGGCTTACCTTCCTTTAAAGGCACTAACAATACTGTTTTAAATTAATAAGAATGGTCTCTAAATCTGTAGTTTAAAAATTACTCGTCTAATTTTAATGAAATTTGATAATTATGTTTCTTTCATACTAACTAACCTTTTTTAAGGTGGCTAACAATAATGCTTTGATTTTGGGTGGAGGGCGTGTCTAATTTTGTAGTTTAAGAACTACTTTGCCAATTTTGCCTAACCTTTTTAAAGGGCGCCAGCAATAATGTTTTAAATTTATAAGAGGGGCCTCTAAATTCGTAGTATAAGAACAACTCAGAAAATTTTAATGAAATTTAATAATTATGTTTTTATCATACTGGCAAAAATTTTTAAAGGGCACTAACAATAATGTATTGATTTTTGTTGGGAGTCCTCTAAATTTGAAGTTTAATAACTATTCGGCCAATTTTAATGAAATTTGATAATTATGTTTCTTTCATACTAGCTAACCTTTCATTAAAGGCGCTAACAATACTGTTTTAAATTAATAAGAGGGGCCTTTAGATCTGTAGTTTAATAACTATTCGGCCAATTTTAATGAAATTTGATAATTATGTTTCTTTCATATTAGCTAACCTTTCTTTAAAGGCGCTAACAATACTGTTTTAAATTAATTAGAGGGTCCTTTAGATCTGTAGTTTAAAAACTACTCGTCCAATTTTATGAAATTTGATAATTATGTTTCTTTCATACTAGCTAACCTTTCTTTAAAGGCTCTAACAATACTGTTTTAAATTAATAAGAGGGGCCTTTAAATCTGTAGTTTAAAAACAAGTTCTCTAATTTTAATGAAATTTGATAATTATGTTTCTTTCATACAAGTTAACCTTTCTTTAAAGGCGCTAACAATACTGTTTTAAATTAATAAGAGGGGCCTTTAAATTTGTAGTTTAAAAATAAGTTCTCTAATTTTAATGAAATTTGATAATTATGTTTCTTTCATACTAGCTAACCTTTCTTCAAAGGCGCTAACAATACTGTTTTAAATTAATAAGAGGGGCCTCTATATTTCTAGTTTACGAACTACTCGGCCAATTTTAATGAAATTTGATAATATTGTTTCTATCTTACTAGCTAATCTTTTTAAAGGGCGCTAAGAATAATGTTTTTATTTTTGTAGGGGGTCCTCTAAATTTGTAGTTTAAGAACTACTCGGCCAATTTTAATGAAATTTTATAATATTGTTTTATTCTTATTTGCTAACCTTTTTAAAGGGCGCTAAGAATAATGTTTTTATTTCGGTAGAGGGACCTCTAAATTTGCAGTTTAAGAACTAGTCAGCTAATTTTAATGAAATTTGATAATTATGTTTCTTTCATACTAGCTAACCTTTTTAAAGAGGTTAAGAATAATGTTTATATTTTGGTAGAGGGAGCTCTAAATTTGTAGTTTAAAAACTACTCAGCCAATTTTAATGAAATTTGATAGTTATGTTTCTTTCATACTAACTAACCTTTTTAAAGAGCGCTAAGAATAATGTTTTTTTTTTGGTAGGGGGTTTTCTAAATTTGTAGTTTAAGAACTACTCGGAATAATTCTAATGAAATTTGATAATTATGTTTCTTTCATACTAGCTAACCTTTCTTTAAAGGCGCTAACAATACTGTTTTAAATTAATAAGAGGGGCCTTTAAATCTGTTGTTTAAAAAAAACTACTTGTCTAATTTTAATGAAATTTGATAATTATGTTTCTTTCATACTGGCTTACCTTCCTTTAAAGGCGCTGACAATACTGTTATAAATTAATAAGAGGGGTCTCTAAATCTGTAGTTTAAAAATTACTCGTCTAATTTTAATGAAATTTGATAATTATGTTTCTTTCATATTAGCTTACCTTTCTTTAAAGGCGCTAACAATACTGTTTTTAATTAATAAGAGGGGCCTTTAAATCTGTAGTTTAAAAACTACTCGTCTAATTTTAATGAAATTTGATAATTATGTTTCTTTCATACTAGCTAACCTTTCTTTAAAGGCGCTAACAATACTGTTTTTAATTAATAAGAGGGGCCTTTAGATCTGTAGTTTAAAAACTACTTGTCCAATTTTAATGAAATTTGATAATTATGTTTCTTTTATACTAGCTAACCTTTCTTTAAAGGCACTAACAATACTGTTTTAAATTAATAAGAGGGGCCTTTAGATCTGTAGTTTAAAAACTACTCGTCCAATTTTAATGAAATTTGATAATTATGTTTCTTTCATACTAGCTAACCTTTCTTTAAAGGCACTAACAATACTGTTTTAAAATAATAAGAGGGGCCTTTAAATCTGTAGTTTAAAAACAAGTTCTCTAATTTTAATGAAATTTGATAATTATGTTTCTTTCATACTAGTTAACCTTTCTTTAAAGGCGCTAACAATACTGTTTTTAATTAATAAGAGGGGCCTCTATATCTCTAGTTTAAAAACTACTCGTCTAATTATAATGAAATTTGATAATTATGTTTCTTTCATACTAGCTAACCTTTCTTTAAAGGCGCTAACAATACTGTTTTTAATTAATAAGAGGGGCCTCTATATCTCTAGTTTAAAAACTACTCGTCTAATTATAATGAAATTTGATAATTATGTTTCTTTCATACTAGCTAACCTTTCTTTAAAGGCGCTAACAATACTGTTTTTAATTAATAAGAGGGGCCTCTATATCTCTAGTTTAAAAACTACTCGTCTAATTATAATGAAATTTGATAATTATGTTTCTTTCATACTAGCTAACCTTTCTTTAAAGGCGCTAACAATACTGTTTTAAATTAATAAGAGGGGCCTTTAGATCTGTAGTTTAAAAACTACTCGTCCAATTTTAATGAAATTTGATAATTATGTTTCTTTCATACTAGCTAACCTTTCTTTAAAGGCACTAACAATACTGTTTTAAATTAATAAGAGGGGCCTTTAGATCTGTAGTTTAAAAACTACTCGTCCAATTTTAATGAAATTTGATAATTATGTTTCTTTCATACTAGCTAACCTTTCTTTAAAGGCGCTAACAATACTGTTTTAAATTAATAAGAGGGGCCTTTAGATCTGTAGTTTAAAAACTACTCGTCCAATTTTAATGAAATTTGATAATTATGTTTCTTTCATACTAGCTAACCTTTCTTTAAAGGCACTAACGATACTGTTTTAAATTATTAAGAGGGGCCTTTAAATCTGTAGTTTAAAAACAAGTTCTCTAATTTTAATGAAATTTGATAATTATGTTTCTTTCATACTAGCTAACCTTTCTTTAAAGGCGCTAACAATACTGTTTTAAATTAATAAGAGGGGCCTTTAGATCTGTAGTTAAAAACTACTCGTCCAATTTTAATGAAATTTGATAATTATGTTTCTTTCATACTAGCTAACCTTTCTTTAAAGGCGCTAACAATACTGTTTTTAATTAATAAGAGGGGCCTTTAAATCTGTAGTTTAAAAACTACTCGTCTAATTTTAATGAAATTTGATAATTATGTTTCTTTCATACTAGCTAACCTTTCTTTAAAGGCGCTAACAATACTGTTTTAAATTAATAAGAGGGGCCTTTAAATCTGTAGTTTAAAAACAAGTTCTCTAATTTTAATGAAATTTGATAATTATGTTTCTTTCATACTAGCTAACCTATCTTTAAAGGCGCTTACAATACTGTTTTAAATTAATGAGAGGGGCCTCTAAATCTTTATTTTATAAACTACTCGTCTAATTTTAATGAAATTTGATAATTTTGTTCCTTTCATGCTAACTAACCTTTTTCAAGATGGCTAACAATAATGTTTTGATTTTGGTTAAGGGGGGGGGGGTCTAATTTTGTAGTTTAAAAACTACTTGGCCAATTTTAATGGGATTTGATAATTTTGTTTCTTTCATACTACCTAAACTTTTTTAAAGGGCGCCAGCAATAATGTTTTAAATTTATAAGAGGGGCCTTTAGATCTGTAGTTTAAAAACTACTCTTCTAATTTTAATGAAATTTGATAATTATGTTTCTTTCATTCTATTAACCTTTCTTTAAAGGCGCTGACAATACTGTTTTAAATTAATAAGAGGGGTCTCTAAATCTGTTGTTTAAAAATTACTCGTCTAATTTTTATAAAATTTGATAACTATGTTTCTTTCATTCTAGCTAACCTTTCTTTAAAGGCGCTAACAATACTGTTTTAAATTAATAAGGGGGGCCTTTAAATCTGTTGTTTAAAAACTACTTGTCAAATTTTAATGAAATTTGATAATTATGTTTCTTTTTATACTGGCTTACCTTCCTTTAAAGGCGCTGACAATACTGTTTTAAATTAATAAGAGGGGCCTCTATATCTCTAGTTTAAAAACTACTCGTCTAATTTTAATGAAATTTGATAATTATGTTTCTTTCATACTAACTAACCTTTTTTAAGGTGGCTAACAATAATGTTTTGATTTTGGGTGGAGGGCGTGTCTATTTTGTAGTTTAAGAACTACTTTGCCAATTTTGCCTAACCTTTTTAAAGGGCGCCAGCAATAATGTTTTAAATTTATAAGAGGGGCCTCTAAATTCGTAGTATAAGAACAACTCAGAAAATTTTAATGAAATTTAATAATTATGTTTTTATTATACTGGCAAAAATTTTTAAAGGGCACTAACAATAATGTATTGATTTTTGTTGGGGGTCCTCTAAATTTGTAGTTAAATAACTATTCGGCCAATTTTAATGAAATTTGATAATTATGTTTCTTTCATACTAGCTAACCTTTCTTTAAAGGCGCTAACAATACTGTTTTAAATTAATAAGAGGGGCCTTTAGATCTGTAGTTTTAAAACTACTCGTCCAATTTTAATGAAATTTGATATTATGTTTCTTTCATACTAGCTAACCTTTCTTTAAAGGCTCTAACAATACTGTTTTAAATTAATAAGAGGGGCCTTTAAATCTGTAGTTTAAAAACAAGTTCTCTAATTTTAATGAAATTTGATAATTATGTTTCTTTCATACTAGTTAACCTTTCTTTAAAGGCGCTAACAATACTGTTTTTAATTAATAAGAGGGGCCTCTATATCTCTAGTTTAAAAACTACTCGTCTAATTATAATGAAATTTGATAATTATGTTTCTTTCATACTAGCTAACCTTTCTTTAAAGGCGCTAACAATACTGTTTTTAATTAATAAGAGGGGCCTCTATATCTCTAGTTTAAAAACTACTCGTCTAATTATAATGAAATTTGATAATTATGTTTCTTTCATACTAGCTAACCTTTCTTTAAAGGCGCTAACAATACTGTTTTTAATTAATAAGAGGGGCCTCTATATCTCTAGTTTAAAAAACTACTCGTCTAATTATAATGAAATTTGATAATTATGTTTCTTTCATACTAGCTAACCTTTCTTTAAAGGCGCTAACAATACTGTTTTTAATTAATAAGAGGGGCCTCTATATCTCTAGTTTAAAAACTACTCGTCTAATTATAATGAAATTTGATAATTATGTTTCTTTCATACTAGCTAACCTTTCTTTAAAGGCGCTAACAATACTGTTTTAAATTTATAAGAGGGGCCTTTAAATCTGTAGTTTAAAAACAAGTTCTCTAATTTTAATGAAATTTGATAATTATGTTTCTTTCATACTAGTTAACCTTTCTTTAAAGGCGCTAACAATACTGTTTTTAATTAATAAGAGGGGCCTCTATATCTCTAGTTTAAAAACTACTCGTCTAATTATAATGAAATTTGATAATAATGTTTCTTTCATACTAGCTAACCTTTCTTTAAAGGCGCTAACAATACTGTTTTTAATTAATAAGAGGGGCCTTTAAATCTGTAGTTTAAAAACTACTCGTCTAATTTTAATGAAATTTGATAATTATGTTTCTTTCATACTAGCTAACCTTTCTTTAAAGTTGCTAACAATACTGTTTTTAATTAATAAGAGGGGCCTCTATATCTCTAGTTTAAAAACTACTCGTCTAATTATAATGAAATTTGATAATTATGTTTCTTTCATACTAGCTAACCTTTCTTTAAAGGCGCTAACAATACTGTTTTTAATTAATAAGAGGGGCCTCTATATCTCTAGTTTAAAAACTACTCGTCTAATTATAATGAAATTTGATAATTATGTTTCTTTCATACTAGCTAACCTTTCTTTAAAGGCGCTAACAATACTGTTTTAAATTAATAAGAGGGGCCTTTAAATCTGTAGTTTAAAAACAAGTTCTCTAATTTTAATGAAATTTGATAATTATGTTTCTTTCATACTAGTTAACCTTTCTTTAAAGGCGCTAACAATACTGTTTTTAATTAATAAGAGGGGCCTCTATATCTCTAGTTTAAAAACTACTCGTCTAATTATAATGAAATTTGATAATAATGTTTCTTTCATACTAGCTAACCTTTCTTTAAAGGCGCTAACAATACTGTTTTTAATTAATAAGAGGGGCCTTTAAATCTGTAGTTTAAAAACTACTCGTCTAATTTTAATGAAATTTGATAATAATGTTTCTTTCATACTAGCTAACCTTTCTTTAAAGTTGCTAACAATACTGTTTTAAATTAATAAGAGGGGCCTTTAAATCTGTAGTTTAAAAACAAGTTCCCTAATTTTAATGAAATTTGATAATTATGTTTCTTTCATACTAGCTAACTTTTCTTTAAAGGCGCTAACAATACTGTTTTAAATTAATAAGAGGGGCCTCTATATCTCTAGTTTACGAACTACTCGGCCAATTTTAATGAAATTTGATAATATTGTTTCATTCTTACTAGCTAATCTTTTTAAAGGGGGCTAACAATACTGTTTCAAATTAATAAGAGGGGCCTCTATATCTCTAGTTTACGAACTACTCGGCCAATTTTAATGAAATTTGATAATATTGTTTCATTCTTACTAGCTAATCTTTTTAAAGGGGGCTAACAATACTGTTTCAAATTAATAAGAGGGGCCTCTATATCTCTAGTTTACGAACTACTCGGCCAATTTTAATGAAATTTGATAATATTGTTTCATTCTTACTAGCTAATCTTTTTAAAGGGCGCTAAGAATAATGTTTATATTTTGGTAGGGGGTCCTCTAAATTTATAAATTAAGAAATACTCGGAATAATTCTAATGAAATTTGATAATTATGTTTCTTTCATATTAGCTTACCTTTCTTTAAAGGCGCTAACAATACTGTTTTTAATTAATAAGAGGGGCCTTTAAATCTGTAGTTTAAAAACTACTCGTCTAATTTTAATGAAATTTGATAATTATGTTTCTTTCATACTAGCTAACCTTTCTTTAAAGGCGCTAACAATACTGTTTTTAATTAATAAGAGGGGCCTTTAGATCTGTAGTTTAAAAACTACTCGTCCAATTTTAATGAAATTTGATAATTATGTTTCTTTCATACTAGCTAACCTTTCTTTAAAGGCACTAACAATACTGTTTTAAATTAATAAGAGGGGCCTTTAGATCTGTAGTTTAAAAACTACTCGTCCAATTTTAATGAAATTTGATAATTATGTTTCTTTCATACTAGCTAACCTTTCTTTAAAGGCACTAACAATACTGTTTTAAAATAATAAGAGGGGCCTTTAAATCTGTAGTTTAAAAACAAGTTCTCTAATTTTAATGAAATTTGATAATTATGTTTCTTTCATACTAGTTAACCTTTCTTTAAAGGCGCTAACAATACTGTTTTTAATTAATAAGAGGGGCCTCTATATCTCTAGTTTAAAAACTACTCGTCTAATTATAATGAAATTTGATAATTATGTTTCTTTCATACTAGCTAACCTTTCTTTAAAGGCGCTAACAATACTGTTTTTAATTAATAAGAGGGGCCTCTATATCTCTAGTTTAAAAACTACTCGTCTAATTATAATGAAATTTGATAATTATGTTTCTTTCATACTAGCTAACCTTTCTTTAAAGGCGCTAACAATACTGTTTTTAATTAATAAGAGGGGCCTCTATATCTCTAGTTTAAAAACTACTCGTCTAATTATAATGAAATTTGATAATTATGTTTCTTTCATACTAGCTAACCTTTCTTTAAAGGCGCTAACAATACTGTTTTTAATTAATAAGAGGGGCCTCTATATCTCTAGTTTAAAAACTACTCGTCTAATTATAATGAAATTTGATAATTATGTTTCTTTCATACTAGCTAACCTTTCTTTAAAGGCGCTAACAATACTGTTTTAAATTAATAAGAGGGGCCTTTAAATCTGTAGTTTAAAAACAAGTTCTCTAATTTTAATGAAATTTGATAATTATGTTTCTTTCATACTAGTTAACCTTTCTTTAAAGGCGCTGACAATACTGTTTTAAATTAATAAGAGGGGTCTCTAAATCTGTTGTTTAAAAATTACTCGTCTAATTTTTATAAAATTTGATAACTATGTTTCTTTCATTCTAGCTAACCTTTCTTTAAAGGCGCTAACAATACTGTTTTAAATTAATAAGGGGGGCCTTTAAATCTGTTGTTTAAAAACTACTTGTCAAATTTTAATGAAATTTGATAATTATGTTTCTTTTATACTGGCTTACCTTCCTTTAAAGGCGCTGACAATACTGTTTTAAATTAATAAGAGGGGCCTCTATATCTCTAGTTTAAAAACTACTCGTCTAATTTTAATGAAATTTGATAATTATGTTTCTTTCATACTAACTAACCTTTTTTAAGGTGGCTAACAATAATGTTTTGATTTTGGGTGGAGGGCGTGTCTAATTTTGTAGTTTAAGAACTACTTTGCCAATTTTGCCTAACCTTTTTAAAGGGCGCCAGCAATAATGTTTTAAATTTATAAGAGGGGCCTCTAAATTCGTAGTATAAGAACAACTCAGAAAATTTTAATGAAATTTAATAATTATGTTTTTTTATACTGGCAAAAATTTTTAAAGGGCACTAACAATAATGTATTGATTTTTGTTGGGGGTCCTCTAAATTTGTAGTTAAATAACTATTCGGCCAATTTTAATGAAATTTGATAATTATGTTTCTTTCATACTAGCTAACCTTTCTTTAAAGGCGCTAACAATACTGTTTTAAATTAATAAGAGGGGCCTTTAGATCTGTAGTTTTAAAACTACTCGTCCAATTTTAATGAAATTTGATAATTATGTTTCTTTCATACTAGCTAACCTTTCTTTAAAGGCTCTAACAATACTGTTTTAAATTAATAAGAGGGGCCTTTAAATCTGTAGTTTAAAAACAAGTTCTCTAATTTTAATGAAATTTGATAATTATGTTTCTTTCATACTAGTTAACCTTTCTTTAAAGGCGCTAACAATACTGTTTTTAATTAATAAGAGGGGCCTCTATATCTCTAGTTTAAAAACTACTCGTCTAATTATAATGAAATTTGATAATTATGTTTCTTTCATACTAGCTAACCTTTCTTTAAAGGCGCTAACAATACTGTTTTTAATTAATAAGAGGGGCCTCTATATCTCTAGTTTAAAAACTACTCGTCTAATTATAATGAAATTTGATAATTATGTTTCTTTCATACTAGCTAACCTTTCTTTAAAGGCGCTAACAATACTGTTTTTAATTAATAAGAGGGGCCTCTATATCTCTAGTTTAAAAACTACTCGTCTAATTATAATGAAATTTGATAATTATGTTTCTTTCATACTAGCTAACCTTTCTTTAAAGGCGCTAACAATACTGTTTTTAATTAATAAGAGGGGCCTCTATATCTCTAGTTTAAAAACTACTCGTCTAATTATAATGAAATTTGATAATTATGTTTCTTTCATACTAGCTAACCTTTCTTTAAAGGCGCTAACAATACTGTTTTAAATTTATAAGAGGGGCCTTTAAATCTGTAGTTTAAAAACAAGTTCTCTAATTTTAATGAAATTTGATAATTATGTTTCTTTCATACTAGTTAACCTTTCTTTAAAGGCGCTAACAATACTGTTTTTAATTAATAAGAGGGGCCTCTATATCTCTAGTTTAAAAACTACTCGTCTAATTATAATGAAATTTGATAATAATGTTTCTTTCATACTAGCTAACCTTTCTTTAAAGGCGCTAACAATACTGTTTTTAATTAATAAGAGGGGCCTTTAAATCTGTAGTTTAAAAACTACTCGTCTAATTTTAATGAAATTTGATAATTATGTTTCTTTCATACTAGCTAACCTTTCTTTAAAGTTGCTAACAATACTGTTTTTAATTAATAAGAGGGGCCTCTATATCTCTAGTTTAAAAACTACTCGTCTAATTATAATGAAATTTGATAATTATGTTTCTTTCATACTAGCTAACCTTTCTTTAAAGGCGCTAACAATACTGTTTTTAATTAATAAGAGGGGCCTCTATATCTCTAGTTTAAAAACTACTCGTCTAATTATAATGAAATTTGATAATTATGTTTCTTTCATACTAGCTAACCTTTCTTTAAAGGCGCTAACAATACTGTTTTAAATTAATAAGAGGGGCCTTTAAATCTGTAGTTTAAAAACAAGTTCTCTAATTTTAATGAAATTTGATAATTATGTTTCTTTCATACTAGTTAACCTTTCTTTAAAGGCGCTAACAATACTGTTTTTAATTAATAAGAGGGGCCTCTATATCTCTAGTTTAAAAAACTACTCGTCTAATTATAATGAAATTTGATAATAATGTTTCTTTCATACTAGCTAACCTTTCTTTAAAGGCGCTAACAATACTGTTTTTAATTAATAAGAGGGGCCTTTAAATCTGTAGTTTAAAAACTACTCGTCTAATTTTAATGAAATTTGATAATAATGTTTCTTTCATACTAGCTAACCTTTCTTTAAAGTTGCTAACAATACTGTTTTAAATTAATAAGAGGGGCCTTTAAATCTGTAGTTTAAAAACAAGTTCCCTAATTTTAATGAAATTTGATAATTATGTTTCTTTCATACTAGCTAACTTTTCTTTAAAGGCGCTAACAATACTGTTTTAAATTAATAAGAGGGGCCTCTATATCTCTAGTTTACGAACTACTCGGCCAATTTTAATGAAATTTGATAATATTGTTTCATTCTTACTAGCTAATCTTTTTAAAGGGGGCTAACAATACTGTTTCAAATTAATAAGAGGGGCCTCTATATCTCTAGTTTACGAACTACTCGGCCAATTTTAATGAAATTTGATAATATTGTTTCATTCTTACTAGCTAATCTTTTTAAAGGGGGCTAACAATACTGTTTCAAATTAATAAGAGGGGCCTCTATATCTCTAGTTTACGAACTACTCGGCCAATTTTAATGAAATTTGATAATATTGTTTCATTCTTACTAGCTAATCTTTTTAAAGGGCGCTAAGAATAATGTTTATATTTTGGTAGGGGGTCCTCTAAATTTATAAATTAAGAAATACTCGGAATAATTCTAATGAAATTTGATAATTATGTTTCTTTCATATTAGCTTACCTTTCTTTAAAGGCGCTAACAATACTGTTTTTAATTAATAAGAGGGGCCTTTAAATCTGTAGTTTAAAAACTACTCGTCTAATTTTAATGAAATTTGATAATTATGTTTCTTTCATACTAGCTAACCTTTCTTTAAAGGCGCTAACAATACTGTTTTTAATTAATAAGAGGGGCCTTTAGATCTGTAGTTTAAAAACTACTCGTCCAATTTTAATGAAATTTGATAATTATGTTTCTTTCATACTAGCTAACCTTTCTTTAAAGGCACTAACAATACTGTTTTAAATTAATAAGAGGGGCCTTTAGATCTGTAGTTTAAAAACTACTCGTCCAATTTTAATGAAATTTGATAATTATGTTTCTTTCATACTAGCTAACCTTTCTTTAAAGGCACTAACAATACTGTTTTAAAATAATAAGAGGGGCCTTTAAATCTGTAGTTTAAAAACAAGTTCTCTAATTTTAATGAAATTTGATAATTATGTTTCTTTCATACTAGTTAACCTTTCTTTAAAGGCGCTAACAATACTGTTTTTAATTAATAAGAGGGGCCTCTATATCTCTAGTTTAAAAACTACTCGTCTAATTATAATGAAATTTGATAATTATGTTTCTTTCATACTAGCTAACCTTTCTTTAAAGGCGCTAACAATACTGTTTTTAATTAATAAGAGGGGCCTCTATATCTCTAGTTTAAAAACTACTCGTCTAATTATAATGAAATTTGATAATTATGTTTCTTTCATACTAGCTAACCTTTCTTTAAAGGCGCTAACAATACTGTTTTTAATTAATAAGAGGGGCCTCTATATCTCTAGTTTAAAAACTACTCGTCTAATTATAATGAAATTTGATAATTATGTTTCTTTCATACTAGCTAACCTTTCTTTAAAGGCGCTAACAATACTGTTTTTAATTAATAAGAGGGGCCTCTATATCTCTAGTTTAAAAACTACTCGTCTAATTATAATGAAATTTGATAATTATGTTTCTTTCATACTAGCTAACCTTTCTTTAAAGGCGCTAACAATACTGTTTTAAATTAATAAGAGGGGCCTTTAAATCTGTAGTTTAAAAACAAGTTCTCTAATTTTAATGAAATTTGATAATTATGTTTCTTTCATACTAGTTAACCTTTCTTTAAAGGCGCTAACAATACTGTTTTTAATTAATAAGAGGGGCCTCTATATCTCTAGTTTAAAAACTACTCGTCTAATTATAATGAAATTTGATAATAATGTTTCTTTCATACTAGCTAACCTTTCTTTAAAGGCGCTAACAATACTGTTTTTAATTAATAAGAGGGGCCTCTATATCTCTAGTTTAAAAACTACTCGTCTAATTATAATGAAATTTGATAATTATGTTTCTTTCATACTAGCTAACCTTTCTTTAAAGGCGCTAACAATACTGTTTTTAATTAATAAGAGGGGCCTCTATATCTCTAGTTTAAAAACTACTCGTCTAATTATAATGAAATTTGATAATAATGTTTCTTTCATACTAGCTAACCTTTCTTTAAAGGCGCTAACAATACTGTTTTTAATTAATAAGAGGGGCCTCTATATCTCTAGTTTACGAACTACTCGGCCAATTTTAATGAAATTTGATAATATTGTTTCATTCTTACTAGCTAATCTTTTTAAAGGGGGCTAACAATACTGTTTCAAATTAATAAGAGGGGCCTCTATATCTCTAGTTTACGAACTACTCGGCCAATTTTAATGAAATTTGATAATATTGTTTCATTCTTACTAGCTAATCTTTTTAAAGGGGGCTAACAATACTGTTTCAAATTAATAAGAGGGGCCTCTATATCTCTAGTTTACGAACTACTCGGCCAATTTTAATGAAATTTGATAATATTGTTTCATTCTTACTAGCTAATCTTTTTAAAGGGCGCTAAGAATAATGTTTATATTTTGGTAGGGGGTCCTCTAAATTTATAAATTAAGAAATACTCGGAATAATTCTAATGAAATTTGATAATTATGTTTCTTTCATATTAGCTTACCTTTCTTTAAAGGCGCTAACAATACTGTTTTTAATTAATAAGAGGGGCCTTTAAATCTGTAGTTTAAAAACTACTCGTCTAATTTTAATGAAATTTGATAATTATGTTTCTTTCATACTAGCTAACCTTTCTTTAAAGGCGCTAACAATACTGTTTTTAATTAATAAGAGGGGCCTTTAGATCTGTAGTTTAAAAACTACTCGTCCAATTTTAATGAAATTTGATAATTATGTTTCTTTCATACTAGCTAACCTTTCTTTAAAGGCACTAACAATACTGTTTTAAATTAATAAGAGGGGCCTTTAGATCTGTAGTTTAAAAACTACTCGTCCAATTTTAATGAAATTTGATAATTATGTTTCTTTCATACTAGCTAACCTTTCTTTAAAGGCACTAACAATACTGTTTTAAAATAATAAGAGGGGCCTTTAAATCTGTAGTTTAAAACAAGTTCTCTAATTTTAATGAAATTTGATAATTATGTTTCTTTCATACTAGTTAACCTTTCTTTAAAGGCGCTAACAATACTGTTTTTAATTAATAAGAGGGGCCTCTATATCTCTAGTTTAAAAACTACTCGTCTAATTATAATGAAATTTGATAATTATGTTTCTTTCATACTAGCTAACCTTTCTTTAAAGGCGCTAACAATACTGTTTTTAATTAATAAGAGGGGCCTCTATATCTCTAGTTTAAAAACTACTCGTCTAATTATAATGAAATTTGATAATTATGTTTCTTTCATACTAGCTAACCTTTCTTTAAAGGCGCTAACAATACTGTTTTTAATTAATAAGAGGGGCCTCTATATCTCTAGTTTAAAAACTACTCGTCTAATTATAATGAAATTTGATAATTATGTTTCTTTCATACTAGCTAACCTTTCTTTAAAGGCGCTAACAATACTGTTTTTAATTAATAAGAGGGGCCTCTATATCTCTAGTTTAAAAACTACTCGTCTAATTATAATGAAATTTGATAATTATGTTTCTTTCATACTAGCTAACCTTTCTTTAAAGGCGCTAACAATACTGTTTTAAATTAATAAGAGGGGCCTTTAAATCTGTAGTTTAAAAACAAGTTCTCTAATTTTAATGAAATTTGATAATTATGTTTCTTTCATACTAGTTAACCTTTCTTTAAAGGCGCTAACAATACTGTTTTTAATTAATAAGAGGGGCCTCTATATCTCTAGTTTAAAAACTACTCGTCTAATTATAATGAAATTTGATAATAATGTTTCTTTCATACTAGCTAACCTTTCTTTAAAGGCGCTAACAATACTGTTTTTAATTAATAAGAGGGGCCTCTATATCTCTAGTTTAAAAACTACTCGTCTAATTATAATGAAATTTGATAATTATGTTTCTTTCATACTAGCTAACCTTTCTTTAAAGGCGCTAACAATACTGTTTTTAATTAATAAGAGGGGCCTCTATATCTCTAGTTTAAAAACTACTCGTCTAATTATAATGAAATTTGATAATAATGTTTCTTTCATACTAGCTAACCTTTCTTTAAAGGCGCTAACAATACTGTTTTTAATTAATAAGAGGGGCCTCTATATCTCTAGTTTAAAAACTACTCGTCTAATTATAATGAAATTTGATAATTATGTTTCTTTCATACTAGCTAACCTTTCTTTAAAGGCGCTAACAATACTGTTTTTAATTAATAAGAGGGGCCTCTATATCTCTAGTTTAAAAACTACTCGTCTAATTATAATGAAATTTGATAATTATGTTTCTTTCATACTAGCTAACCTTTCTTTAAAGGCGCTAACAATACTGTTTTTAATTAATAAGAGGGGCCTCTATATCTCTAGTTTAAAAACTACTCGTCTAATTCTAATGAAATTTGATAATTATGTTTCTTTCATACTAGCTAACCTTTCTTTAAAGGCGCTAACAATACTGTTTCAAATTAATAAGAGGGGCCTCTATATCTCTAGTTTACGAACTACTCGGCCAATTTTAATGAAATTTGATAATATTGTTTCATTCTTACTAGCTAATCTTTTTAAAGGGAGCTAAGAATAATGTTTATATTTTAGTAGGGGGTCCTCTAAATTTATAAATTAAGAAATACTCGGAATAATTCTAATGAAATTTGATAATTATGTTTCTTTCATATTAGCTTACCTTTCTTTAAAGGCGCTAACAATACTGTTTTTAATTAATAAGAGGGGCCTTTAAATCTGTAGTTTAAAAACTACTCGTCTAATTTTAATGAAATTTGATAATTATGTTTCTTTCATACTAGCTAACCTTTCTTTAAAGGCGCTAACAATACTGTTTTTAATTAATAAGAGGGGCCTTTAGATCTGTAGTTTAAAAAACTACTCGTCCAATTTTAATGAAATTTGATAATTATGTTTCTTTCATACTAGCTAACCTTTCTTTAAAGGCACTAACAATACTGTTTTAAATTAATAAGAGGGGCCTTTAGATCTGTAGTTTAAAAACTACTCGTCCAATTTTAATGAAATTTGATAATTATGTTTCTTTCATACTAGCTAACCTTTCTTTAAAGGCACTAACAATACTGTTTTAAATTAATAAGAGGGGCCTTTAGATCTGTAGTTTAAAAACTACTCGTCCAATTTTAATGAAATTTGATAATTATGTTTCTTTCATACTAGCTAACCTTTCTTTAAAGGCACTAACAATACTGTTTTAAATTAATAAGAGGGGCCTTTAGATCTGTAGTTTAAAAACTACTCGTCCAATTTTAATGAAATTTGATAATTATGTTTCTTTCATACTAGCTAACCTTTCTTTAAAGGCGCTAACAATACTGTTTTAAATTAATAAGAGGGGCCTTTAGATCTGTAGTTTAAAAACTACTCGTCCAATTTTAATGAAATTTGATAATTATGTTTCTTTCATACTAGCTAACCTTTCTTTAAAGGCACTAACGATACTGTTTTAAATTATTAAGAGGGGCCTTTAAATCTGTAGTTTAAAAACAAGTTCTCTAATTTTAATGAAATTTGATAATTATGTTTCTTTCATACTAGCTAACCTTTCTTTAAAGGCGCTAACAATACTGTTTTAAATTAATAAGAGGGGCCTTTAGATCTGTAGTTAAAAACTACTCGTCCAATTTTAATGAAATTTGATAATTATGTTTCTTTCATACTAGCTAACCTTTCTTTAAAGGCGCTAACAATACTGTTTTTAATTAATAAGAGGGGCCTTTAAATCTGTAGTTTAAAAACTACTCGTCTAATTTTAATGAAATTTGATAATTATGTTTCTTTCATACTAGCTAACCTTTCTTTAAAGGCGCTAACAATACTGTTTTAAATTAATAAGAGGGGCCTTTAAATCTGTAGTTTAAAAACAAGTTCTCTAATTTTAATGAAATTTGATAATTATGTTTCTTTCATACTAGCTAACTTTTCTTTAAAGGCGCTAACAATACTGTTTTAAATTAATAAGAGGGGCCTCTATATCTCTAGTTTACGAACTACTCGGCCAATTTTAATGAAATTTGATAATATTGTTTCATTCTTACTAGCTAATCTTTTTAAAGGGCGCTAAGAATAATGTTTATATTTTGGTAGGGGGTCCTCTAAATTTATAAATTAAGAAATACTCGGAATAATTCTAATGAAATTTGATAATTATGTTTCTTTCATATTAGCTTACCTTTCTTTAATGGCGCTAACAATACTGTTTTAAATTAATAAGAGGGGCCTTTAGATCTGTGGTTTAAAAACTACTCGTCCAATTTTAATGAAATTTGATAATTATGTTTCTTTCATACTAGCTAACCTTTCTTTAAAGGCGCTAACAATACTGTTTCAAATTAATAAGAGGGGCCTCTATATCTCTAGTTTACGAACTACTCGGCCAATTTTAATGAAATTTGATAATATTGTTTCATTCTTACTAGCTAATCTTTTTAAAGGGCGCTAAGAATAATGTTTATATTTTGGTAGGGGGGTCCTCTAAATTTATAAATTAAGAAATACTCGGAATAATTCTAATGAAATTTGATAATTATGTTTCTTTCATATTAGCTTACCTTTCTTTAAAGGCGCTAACAATACTGTTTTTAATTAATAAGAGGGGCCTTTAGATCTCTAGTTTAAAAACTACTCGTCTAATTATAATGAAATTTGATAATTATGTTTCTTTCATACTAGCTAACCTTTCTTTAAAGGCGCTAACAATACTGTTTTTAATTAATAAGAGGGGCCTCTATATCTCTAGTTTAAAAACTACTCGTCTAATTATAATGAAATTTGATAATTATGTTTCTTTCATACTAGCTAACCTTTCTTTAAAGGCGCTAACAATACTGTTTTTAATTAATAAGAGGGGCCTCTATATCTCTAGTTTAAAAACTACTCGTCTAATTCTAATGAAATTTGATAATTATGTTTCTTTCATACTAGCTAACCTTTCTTTAAAGGCGCTAACAATACTGTTTCAAATTAATAAGAGGGGCCTCTATATCTCTAGTTTACGAACTACTCGGCCAATTTTAATGAAATTTGATAATATTGTTTCATTCTTACTAGCTAATCTTTTTAAAGGGCGCTAAGAATAATGTTTATATTTGGTAGGGGGTCCTCTAAATTTATAAATTAAGAAATACTCGGAATAATTCTAATGAAATTTGATAATTATGTTTCTTTCATATTAGCTAACCTTCTTTAAAGGCGCTAACAATACTGTTTTTAATTAATAAGAGGGGCCTCTATATCTCTAGTTTAAAAACTACTCGTCTAATTATAATGAAATTTGATAATTATGTTTCTTTCATACTAGCTAACCTTTCTTTAAAGGCGCTAACAATACTGTTTTTAATTAATAAGAGGGGCCTCTATATCTCTAGTTTAAAAACTACTCGTCTAATTATAATGAAATTTGATATCTATGTTTCTTTCATACTAGCTAACCTTTCTTTAAAGGCGCTAACAATACTGTTTTTAATTAATAAGAGGGGCCTCTATATCTCTAGTTTAAAAACTACTCGGCCAATTTTAATGAAATTTGATAATTATGTTTCTTTCATACTAGCTAACCTTTCTTTAAAGGCGCTAACAATACTGTTTTAAATTAATAAGAGGGGCCTCTATATCTCTAGTTTACGAACTACTCGTCTAATTTTAATGAAATTTGATAATTATGTTTCTTTCATACTAGCTAACCTTTCTTTAAAGGCGCTAACAATACTGTTTTAAATTAATAAGAGGGGCCTTTAAATCTGTAGTTAAAAAACAAGTTCTCTAATTTTAATGAAATTTGATAATTATGTTTCTTTCATACTAGCTAACTTTTCTTTAAAGGCGCTATCAATACTGTTTTAAATTAATAAGAGGGGCCTCTATATCTCTAGTTTACGAACTACTCGTCTAATTTTAATGAAATTTGATAATTATGTTTCTTTCATACTAGCTAACCTTTCTTTAAAGGCGCTAACAATACTGTTTTAAATTAATAAGAGGGGCCTTTAAATCTGTAGTTTAAAAACAAGTTCTCTAATTTTAATGAAATTTGATAATTATGTTTCTTTCATACTAGCTAACTTTTCTTTAAAGGCGCTAACAATACTGTTTTAAATTAATAAGAGGGGCCTCTATATCTCTAGTTTACGAACTACTCGGCCAATTTTAATGAAATTTGATAATATTGTTTCATTCTTACTAGCTAATCTTTTTAAAGGGCGCTAAGAATAATGTTTATATTTTGGTAGGGGGTCCTCTAAATTTATAAATTAAGAAATACTCGGAATAATTCTAATGAAATTTGATAATTATGTTTCTTTCATATTAGCTTACCTTTCTTTAATGGCGCTAACAATACTGTTTTAAATTAATAAGAGGGGCCTTTAGATCTGTGGTTTAAAAACTACTCGTCCAATTTTAATGAAATTTGATAATTATGTTTCTTTCATACTAGCTAACCTTTCTTTAAAGGCGCTAACAATACTGTTTTTAATTAATAAGAGGGGCCTTTAGATCTGTAGTTTAAAAACTACTCGTCCAATTTTAATGAAATTTGATAATTATGTTTCTTTCATACTAGCTAACCTTTCTTTAAAGGCGCTAACAATACTGTTTTTAATTAATAAGAGGGGCCTTTAGATCTGTAGTTTAAAAACTACTCGTCCAATTTTAATGAAATTTGATAATTATGTTTCTTTCATACTAGCTAACCTTTCTTTAAAGGCGCTAACAATACTGTTTCAAATTAATAAGAGGGGCCTCTATATCTCTAGTTTACGAACTACTCGGCCAATTTTAATGAAATTTGATAATATTGTTTCATTCTTACTAGCTAATCTTTTTAAAGGGCGCTAAGAATAATGTTTATATTTTGGTAGGGGGTCCTCTAAATTTATAAATTAAGAAATACTCGGAATAATTCTAATGAAATTTGATAATTATGTTTCTTTCATATTAGCTTACCTTTCTTTAAAGGCGCTAACAATACTGTTTTTAATTAATAAGAGGGGCCTTTAAATCTGTAGTTTAAAAACTACTCGTCTAATTTTAATGAAATTTGATAATTATGTTTCTTTCATACTAGCTAACCTTTCTTTAAAGGCGCTAACAATACTGTTTTAAATTAATAAGAGGGGCCTTTAAATCTGTAGTTTAAAAACAAGTTCTCTAATTTTAATGAAATTTGATAATTATGTTTCTTTCATACTAGCTAACTTTTCTTTAAAGGCGCTAACAATACTGTTTTAAATTAATAAGAGGGGCCTCTATATCTCTAGTTTACGAACTACTCGGCCAATTTTAATGAAATTTGATAATATTGTTTCATTCTTACTAGCTAATCTTTTTAAAGGGGGCTAAGAATAATGTTTATATTTTGGTAGGGGGTCCTCTAAATTTATAAATTAAGAAATACTCGGAATAATTCTAATGAAATTTGATAATTATGTTTCTTTCATATTAGCTTACCTTTCTTTAATGGCGCTAACAATACTGTTTTAAATTAATAAGAGGGGCCTTTAGATCTGTAGTTTAAAAACTACTCGTCCAATTTTAATGAAATTTGATAATTATGTTTCTTTCATACTAGCTAACCTTTCTTTAAAGGCACTAACAATACTGTTTTAAATTAATAAGAGGGGCCTTTAGATCTGTAGTTTAAAAACTACTCGTCCAATTTTAATGAAATTTGATAATTATGTTTCTTTCATACTAGCTAACCTTTCTTTAAAGGCACTAACAATACTGTTTTAAATTAATAAGAGGGGCCTTTAGATCTGTAGTTTAAAAACTACTCGTCCAATTTTAATGAAATTTGATAATTATGTTTCTTTCATACTAGCTAACCTTTCTTTAAAGGCACTAACAATACTGTTTTAAATTAATAAGAGGGGCCTTTAGATCTGTAGTTTAAAAACTACTCGTCCAATTTTAATGAAATTTGATAATTATGTTTCTTTCATACTAGCTAACCTTTCTTTAAAGGCACTAACAATACTGTTTTAAATTAATAAGAGGGGCCTTTAGATCTGTAGTTTAAAAACTACTCGTCCAATTTTAATGAAATTTGATAATTATGTTTCTTTCATACTAGCTAACCTTTCTTTAAAGGCACTAACAATACTGTTTTAAATTAATAAGAGGGGCCTTTAGATCTGTAGTTTAAAAACTACTCGTCCAATTTTAATGAAATTTGATAATTATGTTTCTTTCATACTAGCTAACCTTTCTTTAAAGGCACTAACAATACTGTTTTAAATTAATAAGAGGGGCCTTTAGATCTGTAGTTTAAAAACTACTCGTCCAATTTTAATGAAATTTGATAATTATGTTTCTTTCATACTAGCTAACCTTTCTTTAAAGGCACTAACAATACTGTTTTAAATTAATAAGAGGGGCCTTTAGATCTGTAGTTTAAAAACTACTCGTCCAATTTTAATGAAATTTGATAATTATGTTTCTTTCATACTAGCTAACCTTTCTTTAAAGGCACTAACAATACTGTTTTAAATTAATAAGAGGGGCCTTTAGATCTGTAGTTTAAAAACTACTCGTCCAATTTTAATGAAATTTGAGAATTATGTTTCTTTCATACTAGCTAACCTTTTTTTAAAGGCGCTAACAATACTGTTTTAAATTAATAAGAGGGGCCTTTAGATCTGTAGTTAAAAACTACTCGTCCAATTTTAATGAAATTTGATAATTATGTTTCTTTCATACTAGCTAACCTTTCTTTTAAGGCGCTAACAATACTGTTTTAAATTAATAAGAGGGGCCTTTAAATCTGTAGTTTAAAAACAAGTTCTCTAATTTTAATGAAATTTGATAATTATGTTTCTTTCATACTAGCTAACCTTTCTTTAAAGGCACTAACGATACTGTTTTAAATTATTAAGAGGGGCCTTTAGATCTGTAGTTTAAAAACTACTCGTCCAATTTTAATGAAATTTGATAATTATGTTTCTTTCATACTAGCTAACCTTTCTTTAAAGGCACTAACAATACTGTTTTAAATTAATAAGAGGGGCCTTTAGATCTGTAGTTTAAAAACTACTCGTCCAATTTTAATGAAATTTGATAATTATGTTTCTTTCATACTAGCTAACCTTTCTTTAAAGGCACTAACAATACTGTTTTAAATTAATAAGAGGGGCCTTTAGATCTGTAGTTTAAAAACTACTCGTCCAATTTTAATGAAATTTGATAATTATGTTTCTTTCATACTAGCTAACCTTTCTTTAAAGGCACTAACAATACTGTTTTAAATTAATAAGAGGGGCCTTTAGATCTGTAGTTTAAAAAACTACTCGTCCAATTTTAATGAAATTTGATAATTATGTTTCTTTCATACTAGCTAACCTTTCTTTAAAGGCACTAACAATACTGTTTTAAATTAATAAGAGGGGCCTTTAGATCTGTAGTTTAAAAACTACTCGTCCAATTTTAATGAAATTTGATAATTATGTTTCTTTCATACTAGCTAACCTTTTTTTAAAGGCGCTAACAATACTGTTTTAAATTAGTAAGAGGGGCCTTTAGATCTGTAGTTAAAAACTACTCGTCCAATTTTAATGAAATTTGATAATTATGTTTCTTTCATACTAGCTAACCTTTCTTTTAAGGCGCTAACAATACTATTTTAAATTAATAAGAGGGGCCTTTAAATCTGTAGTTTAAAAACAAGTTCTCTAATTTTAATGAAATTTGATAATTATGTTTCTTTCATACTAGCTAACCTTTCTTTAAAGGCACTAACAATACTGTTTTAAATTAATAAGAGGGGCCTTTAGATCTGTAGTTTAAAAACTACTCGTCCAATTTTAATGAAATTTGATAATTATGTTTCTTTCATACTAGCTAACCTTTCTTTAAAGGCACTAACAATACTGTTTTAAATTAATAAGAGGGGCCTTTAGATCTGTAGTTTAAAAACTACTCGTCCAATTTTAATGAAATTTGATAATTATGTTTCTTTCATACTAGCTAACCTTTCTCTAAAGGCACTAACAATACTGTTTTAAATTAATAAGAGGGGCCTTTAGATCTGTAGTTTAAAAACTACTCGTCCAATTTTAATGAAATTTGATAATTATGTTTCTTTCATACTAGCTAACCTTTCTTTAAAGGCGCTAACAATACTGTTTTTAATTAATAAGAGGGGCCTTTAGATCTGTAGTTTAAAAACAACTCGTCCAATTTTAATGAAATTTGATAATTATGTTTCTTTCATACTAGCTAACCTTTCTTTAAAGGCACTAACAATACTGTTTTAAATTAATAAGAGGGACCTTTAGATCTGTAGTTTAAAAACTACTCGTCCAATTTTAATGAAATTTGATAATTATGTTTCTTTTCATACTAGCTAACCTTTCTTTAAAGGCACTAACAATACTGTTTTAAATTAATAAGAGGGGCCTTTAGATCTGTAGTTTAAAAACTACTCGTCCAATTTTAATGAAATTTGATAATTATGTTTCTTTCAAACTAGCTAACCTTTCTTTAAAGGCACTAACAATACTGTTTTAAATTAATAAGAGGGGCCTTTAGATCTGTAGTTAAAAACTACTCGTCCAATTTTAATGAAATTTGATAATTATGTTTCTTTCATACTAGCTAACCTTTCTTTAAAGGCACTAACAATACTGTTTTAAATTAATAAGAGGGGCCTTTAGATCTGTAGTTTAAAAACTACTCGTCCAATTTTAATGAAATTTGATAATTATGTTTCTTTCATACTAGCTAACCTTTCTTTAAAGGCACTAACAATACTGTTTTAAATTAATAAGAGGGGCCTTTAGATCTGTAGTTTAAAAACTACTCGTCCAATTTTAATGAAATTTGATAATTATGTTTCTTTCATACTAGCTAACCTTTCTTTAAAGGCACTAACAATACTGTTTTAAATTAATAAGAGGGGCCTTTAGATCTGTAGTTTAAAAACTACTCGTCCAATTTTAATGAAATTTGATAATTATGTTTCTTTCATACTAGCTAACCTTTCTTTAAAGGCACTAACAATACTGTTTTAAATTAATAAGAGGGGCCTTTAGATCTGTAGTTTAAAAACTACTCGTCCAATTTTAATGAAATTTGATAATTATGTTTCTTTCATACTAGCTAACCTTTCTTTAAAGGCACTAACAATACTGTTTTAAATTAATAAGAGGGGCCTTTAGATCTGTAGTTTAAAAACTACTCGTCCAATTTTAATGAAATTTGATAATTATGTTTCTTTCATACTAGCTAACCTTTCTTTAAAGGCACTAACAATACTGTTTTAAATTAATAAGAGGGGCCTTTAGATCTGTAGTTTAAAAACTACTCGTCCAATTTTAATGAAATTTGAGAATTATGTTTCTTTCATACTAGCTAACCTTTTTTTAAAGGCGCTAACAATACTGTTTTAAATTAATAAGAGGGGCCTTTAGATCTGTAGTTAAAAACTACTCGTCCAATTTTAATGAAATTTGATAATTATGTTTCTTTCATACTAGCTAACCTTTCTTTTAAGGCGCTAACAATACTGTTTTAAATTAATAAGAGGGGCCTTTAAATCTGTAGTTTAAAAACAAGTTCTCTAATTTTAATGAAATTTGATAATTATGTTTCTTTCATACTAGCTAACCTTTCTTTAAAGGCACTAACGATACTGTTTTAAATTATTAAGAGGGGCCTTTAGATCTGTAGTTTAAAAACTACTCGTCCAATTTTAATGAAATTTGATAATTATGTTTCTTTCATACTAGCTAACCTTTCTTTAAAGGCACTAACAATACTGTTTTAAATTAATAAGAGGGGCCTTTAGATCTGTAGTTTAAAAACTACTCGTCCAATTTTAATGAAATTTGATAATTATGTTTCTTTCATACTAGCTAACCTTTCTTTAAAGGCACTAACAATACTGTTTTAAATTAATAAGAGGGGCCTTTAGATCTGTAGTTTAAAAACTACTCGTCCAATTTTAATGAAATTTGATAATTATGTTTCTTTCATACTAGCTAACCTTTCTTTAAAGGCACTAACAATACTGTTTTAAATTAATAAGAGGGGCCTTTAGATCTGTAGTTTAAAAAACTACTCGTCCAATTTTAATGAAATTTGATAATTATGTTTCTTTCATACTAGCTAACCTTTCTTTAAAGGCACTAACAATACTGTTTTAAATTAATAAGAGGGGCCTTTAGATCTGTAGTTTAAAAACTACTCGTCCAATTTTAATGAAATTTGATAATTATGTTTCTTTCATACTAGCTAACCTTTTTTTAAAGGCGCTAACAATACTGTTTTAAATTAGTAAGAGGGGCCTTTAGATCTGTAGTTAAAAACTACTCGTCCAATTTAATGAAATTTGATAATTATGTTTCTTTCATACTAGCTAACCTTTCTTTTAAGGCGCTAACAATACTATTTTAAATTAATAAGAGGGGCCTTTAAATCTGTAGTTTAAAAACAAGTTCTCTAATTTTAATGAAATTTGATAATTATGTTTCTTTCATACTAGCTAACCTTTCTTTAAAGGCACTAACAATACTGTTTTAAATTAATAAGAGGGGCCTTTAGATCTGTAGTTTAAAAACTACTCGTCCAATTTTAATGAAATTTGATAATTATGTTTCTTTCGTACTAGCTAACCTTTCTTAAAGGCACTAACAATACTGTTTTAAATTAATAAGAGGGGCCTTTAGATCTGTAGTTTAAAAACTACTCGTCCAATTTTAATGAAATTTGATAATTATGTTTTTCTTTCATACTAGCTAACCTTTCTCTAAAGGCACTAACAATACTGTTTTAAATTAATAAGAGGGGCCTTTAGATCTGTAGTTTAAAAACTACTCGTCCAATTTTAATGAAATTTGATAATTATGTTTCTTTCATACTAGCTAACCTTTCTTTAAAGGCACTAACAATACTGTTTTAAATTAATAAGAGGGGCCTTTAGATCTGTAGTTTAAAAACAACTCGTCCAATTTTAATGAAATTTGATAATTATGTTTCTTTCATACTAGCTAACCTTTCTTTAAAGGCACTAACAATACTGTTTTAAATTAATAAGAGGGACCTTTAGATCTGTAGTTTAAAAACTACTCGTCCAATTTTAATGAAATTTGATAATTATGTTTCTTTCATACTAGCTAACCTTTCTTTAAAGGCACTAACAATACTGTTTTAAATTAATAAGAGGGGCCTTTAGATCTGTAGTTTAAAAACTACTCGTCCAATTTTAATGAAATTTGATAATTATGTTTCTTTCAAACTAGCTAACCTTTCTTTAAAGGCACTAACAATACTGTTTTAAATTAATAAGAGGGGCCTTTAGATCTGTAGTTAAAAACTACTCGTCCAATTTTAATGAAATTTGATAATTATGTTTCTTTCATACTAGCTAACCTTTCTTTAAAGGCACTAACAATACTGTTTTAAATTAATAAGAGGGGCCTTTAGATCTGTAGTTTAAAAACTACTCGTCCAATTTTAATGAAATTTGATAATTATGTTTCTTTCATACTAGCTAACCTTTCTTTAAAGGCACTAACAATACTGTTTTAAATTAATAAGAGGGGCCTTTAGATCTGTAGTTTAAAAACTACTCGTCCAATTTTAATGAAATTTGATAATTATGTTTCTTTCATACTAGCTAACCTTTCTTTAAAGGCACTAACAATACTGTTTTAAATTAATAAGAGGGGCCTTTAGATCTGTAGTTTAAAAACTACTCGTCCAATTTTAATGAAATTTGATAATTATGTTTCTTTCATACTAGCTAACCTTTCTTTAAAGGCACTAACAATACTGTTTTAAATTAATAAGAGGGGCCTTTAGATCTGTAGTTTAAAAACTACTCGTCCAATTTTAATGAAATTTGATAATTATGTTTCTTTCATACTAGCTAACCTTTCTTTAAAGGCACTAACAATACTGTTTTAAATTAATAAGAGGGGCCTTTAGATCTGTAGTTTAAAAACTACTCGTCCAATTTTAATGAAATTTGATAATTATGTTTCTTTCATACTAGCTAACCTTTCTTTAAAGGCACTAACAATACTGTTTTAAATTAATAAGAGGGGCCTTTAGATCTGTAGTTTAAAAACTACTCGTCCAATTTTAATGAAATTTGATAATTATGTTTCTTTCATACTAGCTAACTTTTTTTTAAAGGCGCTAACAATACTGTTTTAAATTAATAAGAGGGGCCTTTAGATCTGTAGTTAAAAACTACTCGTCCAATTTTAATGAAATTTGATAATTATGTTTCTTTCATACTAGCTAACCTTTCTTTTAAGGCGCTAACAATACTGTTTTAAATTAATAAGAGGGGCCTTTAAATCTGTAGTTTAAAAACAAGTTCTCTAATTTTAATGAAATTTGATAATTATGTTTCTTTCATACTAGCTAACCTTTCTTTAAAGGCACTAACAATACTGTTTTAAATTATTAAGAGGGGCCTTTAGATCTGTAGTTTAAAAACTACTCGTCCAATTTTAATGAAATTGATAATTATGTTTCTTTCATACTAGCTAACCTTTTTTTAAAGGCGCTAACAATACTGTTTTAAATTAATAAGAGGGGCCTTTAGATCTGTAGTTAAAAACTACTCGTCCAATTTTAATGAAATTTGATAATTATGTTTCTTTCATACTAGCTAACCTTTCTTTTAAGGCGCTAACAATACTGTTTTAAATTAATAAGAGGGGCCTTTAAATCTGTAGTTTAAAAACAAGTTCTCTAATTTTAATGAAATTTGATAATTATGTTTCTTTCATACTAGCTAACCTTTCTTTAAAGGCGCTAACAATACTGTTTTAAATTAATAAGAGGGGCCTCTATATCTCTAGTTTACGAACTACTCGGCCAACTTTAATGAAATCTGATAATATTTTTTCATTCTTATTTGCTAACCTTTTTAAAGGGCGCTAAGAATAATGTTTTTATTTCGGTAGAGGGTCCTCTAAATTTGCAGTTTAAGAACTAGTCAGCCAATTTTAATGAAATTTGATAATTATGTTTCTTTCATACTAGCTAACCTTTTTAAAGAGCGCTAAGAATAATGTTTATATTTTGGTAGAGGGAGCTCTAAGTTTGTAGTTCAAAAACTACTCAGCCAATTTTAATGAAATTTGATAGTTATGTTTCTTCCATACTAACTAACCTTTTTAAAGAGCGCTAAGAATAATGTTTTTATTTTGGTAGGGGGTTCTCTAAATTTGTAGTTTAAGAACTACTCGGAATAATTCTAATGAAATTTGATAATTATGTTTCTTTCATACTAGCTAACCTTTCTTTAAAGGCGCTAACAATACTGTTTTAAATTAATAAGAGGGACCTTTAAATATGTTGTTTAAAAACTACTTGTCTAATTTTAATGAAAATTGATAATTATGTTTCTTTCATACTGGCTTACCTTCCTTTAAAGGCGCTGACAATACTGTTATAAATTAATAAGAGGGGTCTCTAAATCTGTAGTTTAAAAATTACTCGTCTAATTTTATTGAAATTTGATAATTTTGTTTCTTTCATACTACCTAAACTTTTTTAAAGGGCGCCAGCAATAATGTTTTAAATTTATAAGAGGGGCCTTTAGATCTGTAGTTTAAAAACAACTCGTCCAATTTTAATGAAATTTGATAATTATGTTTCTTTCATACTAGCTAACCTTTCTTTAAAGGCACTAACAATACTGTTTTAAATTAATAAGAGGGACCTTTAGATCTGTAGTTTAAAAACTACTCGTCCAATTTTAATGAAATTTGATAATTATGTTTCTTTCATACTAGCTAACCTTTCTTTAAAGGCACTAACAATACTGTTTTAAATTAATAAGAGGGGCCTTTAGATCTGTAGTTTAAAAAAACTACTCGTCCAATTTTAATGAAATTTGATAATTATGTTTCTTTCAAACTAGCTAACCTTTCTTTAAAGGCACTAACAATACTGTTTTAAATTAATAAGAGGGGCCTTTAGATCTGTAGTTAAAAACTACTCGTCCAATTTTTTAATGAAATTTGATAATTATGTTTCTTTCATACTAGCTAACCTTTCTTTAAAGGCACTAACAATACTGTTTTAAATTAATAAGAGGGGCCTTTAGATCTGTAGTTTAAAAACTACTCGTCCAATTTTAATGAAATTTGATAATTATGTTTCTTTCATACTAGCTAACCTTTCTTTAAAGGCACTAACAATACTGTTTTAAATTAATAAGAGGGGCCTTTAGATCTGTAGTTTAAAAACTACTCGTCCAATTTTAATGAAATTTGATAATTATGTTTCTTTCATACTAGCTAACCTTTCTTTAAAGGCACTAACAATACTGTTTTAAATTAATAAGAGGGGCCTTTAGATCTGTAGTTTAAAAACTACTCGTCCAATTTTAATGAAATTTGATAATTATGTTTCTTTCATACTAGCTAACCTTTCTTTAAAGGCACTGACAATACTGTTTTAAATTAATAAGAGGGGTCTCTAAATCTGTTGTTTAAAAATTACTCGTCTAATTTTTATGAAATTTGATAACTATGTTTCTTTCATTCTAGCTAACCTTTCTTTAAAGGCGCTAACAATACTGTTTTAAATTAATAAGAGGGGCCTTTAAATCTGTTGTTTAAAAACTACTTGTCAAATTTTAATGAAATTTGATAATTAAGTTTCTTTCATACTGGCTTACCTTTCTTTAAAGGCGCTGACAATACTGTTTTAAATTAATAAGAGGGGCCTCTATATCTCTAGTTTAAAAACTACTCGTCTAATTTTAATGAAATTTGATAATTATGTTTCTTTCATACTGGCTTACCTTTCTTTAAAGGCGCTAACAATACTGTTTTAAATTAATAAGAGGGGCCTTTAGATCTGTAGTTTAAAAACTACTCGTCCAATTTTAATGAAATTTGATAATTATGTTTCTTTCATACTAGTTAACCTTTCTTTTAAGGCGCTAACAATACTGTTTTAAATTATTAAGAGGGGCCTTTCAATCTGTAGTTTAAAAACAAGTTCTCTAATTTTAATGAAATTTGATAATTATGTTTCTTTCATACTAGCTAACCTTTCTTTTAAGGCGCTAACAATACTGTTTTAAATTAATAAGAGGGGCCTTTCAATCTGTAGTTTAAAAACAAGTTCTCTAATTTTAATGAAATTTGATAATTATGTTTATTTCATACTAGTTAACCTTTCTTTAAAGGCGCTAACAATACTGTTTTTAATTAATAAGAGGGGCCTTTAAATCTGTAGTTTAAAAACTACTCGTCTAATTTTAATGAAATTTGATAATTATGTTTCTTTCATACTAGCTAACCTTTCTTTTAAGGCGCTAACAATACTGTTTTAAATTAATAAGAGGGGCCTTTAAATCTGTAGTTTAAAAACAAGTTCTCTAATTTTAATGAAATTTGATAATTATGTTTCTTTCATACTAGCTAACCTTTCTTTAAAGGCGCTAACAATACTGTTTTAAATTAATAAGAGGGGCCTCTATATCTCTAGTTTACGAACTACTCGGCCAATTTTAATGAAATTTGATAATATTGTTTCATTCTAACTAGCTAATCTTTTTAAAGGAAGCTAAGAATAATGTTTTTATTTTTGTAGGGGGTCCTCTAAATTTGTAGTTTAAGAACTACTCGGCCAATTTTAATGAAATTTTATAATATTGTTTCATTCTTATTTGCTAACCTTTTTAAAGGGCGCTAAGAATAATGTTTTTATTTCAGTAGAGGGACCTCTAAATTTGCAGTTTAAGAACTAGTCAGCCAATTTTAATGAAATTTGATAATTATGTTTGTTTCATACTAGCTAACCTTTTTAAAGAGCGCTAAGAATAATGTTTATATTTTGGTAGAGGGAGCTCTAAATTTGTAGTTTAAAAACTACTCAGCCAATTTTAATGAAATTTGATAGTTATGTTTCTTCCATACTAACTAACCTTTTTAAAGAGCGCTAAGAATAATGTTTTTATTTTTGTAGGGGGCTCTCTAAATTTGTAGTTTAAGAACTTCTCGGAATAATTCTAATGAAATTTGATAATTATGTTTCTTTCATACTAGCTAACCTTTCTTTAAAGGCGCTAACAATACTGTTTTAAATTAATTAGAGGGGCCTTTAAATCTGTTGTTTAAAAACTACTTGTCTAATTTTAATGAAATTTGATAATTATGTTTCTTTCATACTAGCTTACCTTCCTTTAAAGGCGCTGACAATACTGTTATAAATTAATAAGAGGGGTCTCTAAATCTGTAGTTTAAAAATTACTCGTCTAATTTTAATGAAATTTGATAATTATGTTTATTTCATACTAACTAACCTTTTTCAAGGTGGCTAACAATAATGTTTTGGTTTTGGGTGGAGGGCGTGTCTAATTTTTTAGTTTTAATACTACTGGGCCAATTTTAATGAAATTTGATAATTATGTTTCTTTCATACTAGCTAACCTTTTTAAGAGCGCTAAGAATAATGTTTATATTTTGGTAGGGGGTCCTCTAAATTTGGAGTTTACGAACTACTCGGCCAATTTTAATGAAATTTGATAATTATGTTTCTTTCATACTAGCTAACCTTTTTAAAGACTGCTAAGAATAATGTTTATATTATGGTAGGGGGTCCTCTAAATTTATAGTTTAAGAAATACTAGGAATAATTTTAATGAAATTTAATAATTATGTTTCTTTCATACTAGTTAACCTTTCTTTAAAGGCGCTAACAATACTGTTTTAAATTAATAAGAGGGGCCTTTAATTTTGTAGTTTAAAAACTACTCGTCTAATTTTAATGAAATTTGATAATTATGTTTCTTTCATACTAGCTTACCTTTCTTTAAAGGCGCTGACAATACTGTTTTAAATTAATAAGAGGGGTCTCTAAATCTGTTGTTTAAAAATTACTCGTATAATTTTTATGAAATTTGATAATTATGTTTCTTTCATTCTAGCTAACCTTTCTTTAAAGGGTCTAACAATACTGTTTTAAATTAATAGGAGGGGCCTCTATATCTATAGTTTAAAAACTACTCGTCTAATTATAATGAAATTTGATAATTATGTTTCTTTCATACTAGCTAACCATTCTTTAAAGGCGCTAACAATACTGTTTTAAATTAATAAGGGAGGCATCTATATCTCAAGTTTACGAACTACTCGGCCAATTTTAATGAAATTTGATAATATTGTTTCATTCTTACTAGCTAATCTTTTTAAAGGGCGCTAAGAATAATGTTTTTATTTTTGTAGGGGGTCCTCTAAATTTGTAGTTTAAGAACTACTCGGCCAACTTTAATGAAATCTGATAATATTTTTTCATTCTTATTTGCTAACCTTTTTAAAGGGCGCTAAGAATAATGTTTTTATTTCGGTAGAGGGTCCTCTAAATTTGCAGTTTAAGAACTAGTCAGCCAATTTTAATGAAATTTGATAATTATGTTTCTTTCATACTAGCTAACCTTTTTAAAGAGCGCTACGAATAATGTTTATATTTTGGTAGAGGGTGCTCTTAATTTTTAGTTTAAAAACTACTCAGCCAATTTTAATGAAATTTGATATTTATGTTTCTTTCATACTAACTGACCTTTTTAAAGAGCACTAAGAATAATGTTTTTATTTTTGTAGGGGGTTCTCTAAATTTGTAGTTTAAGAACTACTCGGAATAATTCTAATGAAATTTGATAATTATGTTTCTTTCATACTAGCTAAGCTTTCTTTAAAGGCGCTAACAATACTGTTTTAAATTAATAAGGAGGGCCTTTAAATCTGTAGTTTGAAAACTACTCGTCTAATTTTAATGAAATTTGATAATTATGTTTCTTTCATACTAACTAACCTTTTTTAAAGTGGCTAACAATAATGTTTTGATTTTGGGTGGAAGGTGGGGTCTAATTTTGTAGTTTAAGAACTACTTTGCCAATTTTGCCTAACCTTTTTAAAGGGCGCTAGCAATAATGTTTTAAATTAATACGAGAGTCCTGTAAATTTGTAGTTAAAAAAACTACTGGGCCAATTTTAATGAAATTTGATAATTATGTTTCTTTCATACTAGCTAACCTTTTTAAAGAGCGCTAAGAATAATGTTTATATTTTGGTAGGGGGTCCTCTAAATTTGTAGTTTAAAAACTACTCGGCCAATAATTAATGAAATTGGATAGTTATGTTTCTTTCATACTAGTTAACCTTTTTAAAGAGCCCTAAGAATAATGTTTATATTTTGGTAGGGGGCCCTCTAAATTTGTAGTTTCAGAAATACACGGAATAATTCTAATGAAATTTGATAAATATGTTTATTTCATACTAGCTAACCTTTCTTTAAAGGCGCTAACAATACTGTTTTAAATTAATAAGAGGAGCCTCTAAAGCTGTAGTTTAAAAACTACTCGTCTAATTTTAATGAAATTTGATAATTTTGTTCCTTTCATACTAACTAACCTTTTTACGGTGGCTTACAATAATGTTTTGATTTTGATTAAGGGAGGGGGGGTCAAATTTTGTAGTTTAACAACTACTTTGCCAATTTTAATGGGATTTGATAATTGTGTTTCTTTCATATTACCTAACTTTTTTTAAGGGCGCCAGCAATAATATTTTAAATTTATAAGAGAGTCCTCTAAATTTGTAGTTTAATAACTACTCAGCCAATTTTAATGAAATTTGATATTTATGTTTCTTTCATACTAACTAACCTTTTTAAAGAGCACTAAGAATAATGTTTTTATTTTTGTTGGGGGTTCTCTAAATTTGTAGTTTAAGAACTACTCGGAATAATTCTAATGAAATTTGATAATTATGTTTCTTTCATACTAGCTAAGCTTTCTTTAAAGGCGCTAACAAAACTGTTTTAAATTAATAAGGAGGGCCTTTAAATCTGTAGTTAAAAAACTACTCGTCTAATTTTAATGAAATTTGATAATTATGTTTCTTTCATACTGACGAACCTTTTTTAAAGTGGCTAACAATAATGTTTTGATTTTGGGTGGAAGGGGGGGTCTAATTTTGTAGTTTAAGAACTACTTTGCCAATTTTGCCTAACCTTTTTAAAGGGCGCTAGCAATAATGTTTTAAATTAATACGAGAGGCCTATAAATTTGCAGTTTAAGAACTAGTCAGCCAATTTTAATGAAATTTGATAATTATGTTTGTTTCATACTAGCTAACCTTTTTAAAGAGCGCTAAGAATAATGTTTATATTTTGGTAGAGGGAGCTCTAAATTTGTAGTTTAAAAACTACTCAGCCAATTTTAATGAAATTTGATAGTTATGTTTCTTCCATACTAACTAACCTTTTTAAAGAGCGCTAAGAATAATGTTTTTATTTTTGTAGGGGGCTCTCTAAATTTGTAGTTTAAGAACTACTCGGAATAATTCTAATGAAATTTGATAATTATGTTTCTTTCATACTAGCTAACCTTTCTTTAAAGGCGCTAACAATACTGTTTTAAATTAATTAGAGGGGCCTTTAAATCTGTTATTTAAAAACTACTTGTCTAATTTTAATGAAATTTGATAATTATGTTTCTTTCATACTGGCTTACCTTCCTTTAAAGGCGCTGACAATACTGTTATAAATTAATAAGAGGGGTCTCTAAATCTGTAGTTTAAAAATTACTCGTCTAATTTTAATGAAATTTGATAATTATGTTTCTTTCATACTAACTAACCTTTTTCAAGGTGGCTAACAATAATGTTTTGGTTTTGGGTGGAGGGCGTGTCTAATTTTTTAGTTTTAATACTACTGGGCCAATTTTAATGAAATTTGATAATTATGTTTCTTTCATACTAGCTAACCTTTTTAAGAGCGCTAAGAATAATGTTTATATTTTGGTAGGGGGTCCTCTAAATTTGGAGTTTACGAACTACTCGGCCAATTTTAATGAAATTTGATAATTATGTTTCTTTCATACTAGCTAACCTTTTTAAAGACCGCTAAGAATAATGTTTATATTTTGGTAGGGGGTCCTCTAAATTTATAGTTTAAGAAATACTAGGAATAATTTTAATGAAATTTGATAATTATGTTTCTTTCATACTAGTTAACCTTTCTTTAAAGGCGCTAACAATACTGTTTTAAATTAATAAGAGGGGCCTTTAATTTTGTAGTTTAAAAACTACTCGTCTAATTTTAATGAAATTTGATAATTATGTTTCTTTCATACTAGCTTACCTTTCTTTAAAGGCGCTGACAATACTGTTTTAAATTAATAAGAGGGGTCTCTAAATCTGTTGTTTAAAAATTACTCGTATAATTTTTATGAAATTTGATAATTATGTTTCTTTCATTCTAGCTAACCTTTCTTTAAAGGGTCTAACAATACTGTTTTAAATTAATAGGAGGGGCCTCTATATCTATAGTTTAAAAACTACTCGTCTAATTATAATGAAATTTGATAATTATGTTTCTTTCATACTAACTAACCATTCTTTAAAGGCGCTAACAATACTGTTTTAAATTAATAAGGGAGGCATCTATATCTCTAGTTTACGAACTACTCGGCCAATTTTAATGAAATTTGATAATATTGTTTCATTCTTACTAGCTAATCTTTTTAAAGGGCGCTAAGAATAATGTTTTTATTTTTGTAGGGGGTCCTCTAAATTTGTAGTTTAAGAACTACTCGGCCAACTTTAATGAAATCTGATAATATTTTTTCATTCTTATTTGCTAACCTTTTTAAAGGGCGCTAAGAATAATGTTTTTATTTCGGTAGAGGGTCCTCTAAATTTGCAGTTTAAGAACTAGTCAGCCAATTTTAATGAAATTTGATAATTATGTTTCTTTCATACTAGCTAACCTTTTTAAAGAGCGCTAAGAATAATGTTTATATTTTGGTAGAGGGTGCTCTTAATTTTTAGTTTAAAAACTACTCAGCCAATTTTAATGAAATTTGATATTTATGTTTCTTTCATACTAACTAACCTTTTTAAAGAGCACTAAGAATAATGTTTTTATTTTTGTAGGGGGTTCTCTAAATTTGTAGTTTAAGAACTACTCGGAATAATTCTAATGAAATTTGATAATTATTTCGTTCATACATAAACTAACCATTCTTTAAAGGCGCTAACAATACTGTTTTAAATTTATAAGGGAGGGAATATCTATCTATAGTTTACGAAATACCGGCCATTTAATGAAATTTGATCATATGTTTCATTTACTCGTTTCTTTCATACTAGCTAAGCTTTCTTTAAAGGCGCTAACAATACTGTTTTAAATTAATAAGGAGGGCCTTTAAATCTGTAGTTTAAAAACTACTCGTCTAATTTTAATGAAATTTGATAATTATGTTTCTTTCATACTAACTAACCTTTTTTAAAGTGGCTAACAATAATGTTTTGATTTTGGGTGGAAGGGGGGGTCTAATTTTGTAGTTTAAGAACTACTTTGCCAATTTTGCCTAACCTTTTTAAAGGGCGCTAGCAATAATGTTTTAAATTAATACGAGAGTCCTGTAAATTTGTAGTTAAAAAACTACTGGGCCAATTTTAATGAAATTTGATAATTATGTTTCTTTCATACTAGCTAACCTTTTTAAAGAGCGCTAAGAATAATGTTTATATTTTGGTAGGGGGTCCTCTAAATTTGTAGTTTAAAAACTACTCGGCCAATAATTAATGAAATTGGATAGTTATGTTTCTTTCATACTAGTTAACCTTTTTAAAGAGCCCTAAGAATAATGTTTATATTTTGGTAGGGGGCCCTCTAAATTTGTAGTTTCAGAAATACACGGAATAATTCTAATGAAATTTGATAAATATGTTTATTTCATACTAGCTAACCTTTCTTTAAAGGCGCTAACAATACTGTTTTAAATTAATAAGAGGAGCCTCTAAAGCTGTAGTTTAAAAACTACTCGTCTAATTTTAATGAAATTTGATAATTTTGTTCCTTTCATACTAACTAACCTTTTTACGGTGGCTTACAATAATGTTTTGATTTTGATTAAGGGAGGGGGGGTCAAATTTTGTAGTTTAACAACTACTTTGCCAATTTTAATGGGATTTGATAATTGTGTTTCTTTCATATTACCTAACTTTTTTAAAGGGCGCCAGCAATAATATTTTGAATTTATAAGAGAGTCCTCTAAATTTGTAGTTTAATAACTACTCAGCCAATTTTAATGAAATTTGATATTTATGTTTCTTTCATACTAACTAACCTTTTTAAAGAGCACTAAGAATAATGTTTTTATTTTTGTAGAGGGTTCTCTAAATTTGTAGTTTAAGAACTACTCGGAATAATTCTAATGAAATTTGATAATTATGTTTCTTTCATACTAGCTAAGCTTTCTTTAAAGGCGCTAACAAAACTGTTTTAAATTAATAAGGAGGGCCTTTAAATCTGTAGTTTAAAAACTACTCGTCTAATTTTAATGAAATTTGATAATTATGTTTCTTTCATACTAACGAACCTTTTTTAAAGTGGCTAACAATAATGTTTTGATTTTGGGTGGAAGGGGGGGTCTAATTTTGTAGTTTAAGAACTACTTTGCCAATTTTGCCTAACCTTTTTAAAGGGCGCTAGCAATAATGTTTTAAATTAATACGAGAGGCCTGTAAATTTGTAGTTAAAAAACTACTGGGCCAATTTTAATGAAATTTGATAATTATGTTTCTTTCATACTAGCTAACCTTTTTAAAGAGCGCTAAGAATAATGTTTATATTTTGGTAGGGGGTCCTCTAAATTTGTTGTTTAAAAACTACTCGGCCAATAATTAATGAAATTGGATAGTTATGTTTCTTTCATACTAGTTAACCTTTTTAAAGAGCCCTAAGAATAATGTTTATATTTTGGTAGGGGGCCCTCTAAATTTGTAGTTTCAGAAATACACGGAATAATTCTAATGAAATTTGATAAATATGTTTATTTCATACTAGCTAACCTTTCTTTAAAGGCGCTAACAATACTGTTTTAAATTAATAAGAGGAGCCTCTAAAGCTGTAGTTTAAAAACTACTCGTCTAATTTTAATGAAATTTGATAATTATTGTTCCTTTCATACTAACTAACCTTTTTACGGTGGCTTACAATAATGTTTTGATTTTGATTAAGGGAGGGGAGGTCAAATTTTGTAGTTTAACAACTACTTTGCCAATTTTAATGGGATTTGATAATTGTGTTTCTTTCATATTACCTACCTTTTTTAAAGGGCGCCAGCAATAATATTTTAAATTTATAAGAGAGTCCTCTAAATTTGTAGTTTAATAACTATTCGGCCAATTTTAATGAAATTTGATAATTATGTTTCTTTCAAACTAGCTAACCTTTTTAAAGAGCGCTAAGAATAATGTTTGTATTTTGGTAGGTGGTCCTCTAAATTTGTAGTTTAAGAACTTTTCGGCCAATTTTAATGAAATTTGATGATTATGTTTTTTTCACACAAGCTAACCTTTTTAAAGGGCGCTAAGGATAATGTTTTTGTTTTTTTAGGGTGTCCTCTAAATTTGTAGTTTAAGAACTACTCGGCCAATTTTAATGAAATTTGATAGTTATGTTTCTTTCATACTAGCTAACCTTTTTAAAGAGCGCTAAGAATAATGTTTTTATTTTGGTAGGGGGTCCTCTAAATTTGTAGTTTAATAACTACTCGGAATAATTCTAATGAAATTTGATAATTATGTTTCTTTCATACTAGCTAATCTTTCTTTAATGGCGCTAACAATGCTGTTTTAAATTAATAAGAGGGGTCTCTAAATCTGTAGTTTAAAAACTACTCGTCTAATTTTAATGAAATTTGATATTATGTTTTTTTTATACTAACTATTCTTTTTTAAGGTGGCTAACAATAATGATTTGATTTTGGGTGGAGGGGGGGTTTAATTTTGTAGTTTAAGAACTACTTTGCCTATTTCGCCTAACCTTTTTAAAGGGCGCCAGCAATAATGTTTTAAATTAATACGAGAGGCCTCTAAATTTGTAGTTTAAGAACTACTGGGCCAATAATTTTGTTAATGATAATTTTGTTCCTTTCATACTAACTAACCTTTTTTAAGGTGGCTAACAATAATGTTTTGATTTTAGTTAAGGGGGGGGGGTCTAATTTTGTAATTTAAGAACTACTTTGCCAATTTTAATGAGATTTGATAATTTTGTTTCTTTCATACTACCTAACCTTTTTAAAGGGCGCCAGCAATAATGTTTTAAATTTATAAGAGGGGCCTCTAAATTTGTAGTTTAAAAACAACTCGTCTAATTTTAATGAAATTTAATAATTATGGTTCATTCAAACTGGCAAACATTTTTAAAGGGCACTAACAATAATGTATTGATTTTTGTAGGGGGTCCTCTAAGTTTGTAGTTTAATAACTATTCGGCCATTTTTAATGAAATTTGATAATTATGTTTCTTTCATACTAGCTAACCTTTCTTTAAAGGCGCTAACAATACTGTTTTAAATTAATAAGAGGGGCGTTTAGATCTTTAGTTTAAAAACTACTCGTCTAATTTTAATAAAATTTGATAATTATGTTTCTTTCATACTAGCTAACCTTTCTTTAAAGGCGCTAACAATACTGTTTTAAATTAATAAGAGGGGCCTTTAAATCTGTAGTTTAAAAACTACTCGTCTAATTTTAATGAAATTTGATAATTACGTTTTCTTTCATACTAGCTAACCTTACTTTAAAGGCGCTAACAATACTGTTTTAAATTAATAAGAGGGGCTTCTATATCTCTAGTTTAAAAACTACTCGTCTAATTATAATGAAATTTGATAATTATGTTTCTTTCATACTAGCTAACATTTCTTTAAAGGCTCTAACAATTATACACTTATAAAGAGCGCTAAGAATAATCTTTATATTTTGGTAGGGGGTCCTCTAAATTTGTAGTTTAAGAACTATTTGGCCAATTTAATTGAAATTTGATGATTATGTTTCTTTCACACGAGCTAACCTTTTTAAAGGGCGCTGAGAATAATGTTTTTATTTTTTTAGGGTGTCCTCTAAATTTGTAGTTTAAGAACTACTCGGCCAATTTTAATGAAATTTGATTGTTATGTTTCTTTCATACTAGCTAACCTTTGTAAAGAGCGCTAAGAATAATGTTTTTATTTTGGTAGGGGGTCCTAAAATTTGTAGTTTAATAACTACTCGGAATAATTCTAATGAAATTTGATAATTATGTTTCTTCCATACTTGCTAATCTTTCTTTAAAGGCGCTAACAATGCTGTTTTAAATTAATAAGAGGGATCTCTAAATCTGTAGTTTAAAAACTACTCGTCTAATTTTAATGAAGTTTGATAACTATGTTTTTTTTATACTAACTATCCTTTTTTAAGGTGGCTAACAATAATGTTTTGATTTTTGGTGGGGGGGGGGTCTAATTTTGTAGTTTAAGAACTACTTTGCCTATTTCGCCTAACCTTTTTAAAGGGCGCCAGCAATAATGTTTTAAATTAATACGAGAGGCCTCTAAATTTGTAGTTTAAGAACTACTGGGCCAATAATTTTGTTAATGATAATTTTGTTCCTTTCATACTAACTAACCTTTTTTAAGGTGGCAAACAATAATGTTTTGATTTTAGTTAAGGGGGGGGGTCTAATTATGTAATTTAAGAACTACTTTGCCAATTTTAATGAGATTTGATAATTTTGTTTCTTTCATTCTACCTAACCTTTTGAAGGTCGCCAGCAATAATGTTTTAAATTTATAAGAGGGGCCTCTAAATTTGTAGTTTAAGAACAACTCAGAAAATTTTAATGAAATTTAATAATTATGGTTCTTTCAAACTGGCAAACATTTTTAAAGGGCACTAACAATAATGTATTGATTTTTGTAGGGGGTCCTCTAAGTTTGTGGTTTAATAACTATTCGGCCAATTTTAATGAAATTTAATAATTATATTTCTTTCATACTAGCTAACCTTTCTTTAAACGCGCTAAAATTACTGTTTTAAATTAATAAGAGGGGCCTATAAATCTGTAGTTTAAAAACTACTCGTCTAATTCTAATGAAATTTGATAATTATGTTTCTTTCATTCTAGCTAACCTTTTTAAAGAGCGCTAAGAATAATGTTTATAGTTTGGTAGGGGGTCCTCTAAATTTGTAGTTTAAGAAATACTCGGAATAATTCTAATGAAATTTGATAATTATGTTTCTTTCATACTAGCTAACCTTTCTTTAAAGGCGCTAACAATACTGTTTTAAATTAATAAGAGGGGCCTCTATATCTCTAGTTTAAAAACTACTCGTCTAATTATAATGAAATTTGATAATTATGTTTCTTTCATACTAGCTAACCTCTCTTTAAAGGCGCTAACAATTATACACTTATAAAGAGCGCTAAGAATAATGTTTATATTTTGGTAGGGGGTCCTTTAAATTTGTAGTTTAAGAAATACTCGGAATAATTCTAATGAAATTTGATAATTATGTTTCTTTCATACTAGCTAACCTTTCTTTAAAGGCGCTAACAATACTGTTTTAAATTAATAAGAGGGGCCTCTAAATCTTTAGTTTAAAAACTACTCATCTAATTTTAATGAAATTTGATTATTTTGTTCCTTTCATACTAACTAACCTTTTTTAAGGTGGCTAACAATAATGTTTTGATTTTGGTTAAGGGGGGGGTCTAATTTTGTAATTTAAGAACTACTTTGCCAATTTTAATGGGATATGATAATTACGTTTCTTTCATACTACCTAACCTTTTTAAAGGGCGCCAGCAATAATGTTTTAAATTTATAAGAGGGGCCTCTAAATTTGTAGTTTAAGAACAATTCAGAAAATTTTAATGAAATTTAATAATTATGGTTCTTTCAAACTGGCAAACATTTTTAAAGGGCACTAACAATAATGTATTGATTTTTGTAGGGGGTCCTCTAAGTTTGTGGTTTAATAACTATTCGGCCAATTTTAATGAAATTTAATAATTATATTTCTTTCATACTAGCTAACCTTTCTTTAAACGCGCTAAAATTACTGTTTTAAATTAATAAGAGGGGCCTATAAATCTGTAGTTTAAAAACTACTTGTCTAATTTTAATGAAATTTGATAATTATGTTTCTTTTATTCTAGCTAACCTTTTTAAAGAGCGCTAAGAATAATGTTTATAGTTTGGTAGGGGGTCCTCTAAATTTGTAGTTTAAGAAATACTCGGAATAATTCTAATGAAATTTGATAATTATGTTTCTTTCATACTAGCTAACCTTTCTTTAAAGGCGCTAACAATACTGTTTTAAATTAATAAGAGGGGCCTCTATATCTCTAGTTTAAAAACTACTCGTCTAATTATAATGAAATTTGATAATTATGTTTCTTTCATACTAGCTAACCTCTCTTTAAAGGCGCTAACAATTATACACTTATAAAGAGCGCTAAGAATAATGTTTATATTTTGGTAGGGGGTCCTCTAAATTTGTAGTTTAAGAAATACTCGGAATAATTCTAATGAAATTTGATAATTATGTTTCTTTCATACTAGCTAACCTTTCTTTAAAGGCGCTAACAATACTGTTTTAAATTAATAAGAGGGGCCTCTAAATCTTTAGTTTAAAAACTACTCATCTAATTTTAATGAAATTTGATTATTTTGTTCCTTTCATACTAACTAACCTTTTTTAAGGTGGCTAACAATAATGTTTTGATTTTGGTTAAGGGGGGGGGGGGTCTAATTTTGTAATTTAAGAACTACTTTGCCAATTTTAATGGGATATGATAATTACGTTTCTTTCATACTACCTAACCTTTTTAAAGGGCGCCAGCAATAATGTTTTAAATTTATAAGAGGGGCCTCTAAATTTGTAGTTTAAGAACAATTCAGAAAATTTTAATGAAATTTAATAATTATGGTTCTTTCAAACTGGCAAACATTTTTAAAGGGCACTAACAATAATGTATTGATTTTTGTAGGGGGTCCTCTAAGTTTGTGGTTTAATAACTATTCGGCCAATTTTAATGAAATTTAATAATTATATTTCTTTCATACTAGCTAACCTTTCTTTAAACGCGCTAAAATTACTGTTTTAAATTAATAAGAGGGGCCTATAAATCTGTAGTTTAAAAACTACTTGTCTAATTTTAATGAAATTTGATAATTATGTTTCTTTTATTCTAGCTAACCTTTTTAAAGAGCGCTAAGAATAATGTTTATAGTTTGGTAGGGGGTCCTCTAAATTTGTAGTTTAAGAAATACTCGGAATAATTCTAATGAAATTTGATAATTATGTTTCTTTCATACTAGCTAACCTTTCTTTAAAGGCGCTAACAATACTGTTTTAAATTAATAAGAGGGGCCTCTATATCTCTAGTTTAAAAACTACTCGTCTAATTATAATGAAATTTGATAATTATGTTTCTTTCATACTAGCTAACCTCTCTTTAAAGGCGCTAACAATTATACACTTATAAAGAGCGCTAAGAATAATGTTTATATTTTGGTAGGGGGTCCTCTAAATTTGTAGTTTAAGAAATACTCGGAATAATTCTAATGAAATTTGATAATTATGTTTCTTTCATACTAGCTAACCTTTCTTTAAAGGCGCTAACAATACTGTTTTAAATTAATAAGAGGGGCCTCTAAATCTTTAGTTTAAAAACTACTCATCTAATTTTAATGAAATTTGATTATTTTGTTCCTTTCATACTAACTAACCTTTTTTAAGGTGGCTAACAATAATGTTTTGATTTTGGTTAAGGGGGGGGGTCTAATTTTGTAATTTAAGAACTACTTTGCCAATTTTAATGGGATATGATAATTACGTTTCTTTCATACTACCTAACCTTTTTAAAGGGCGCCAGCAATAATGTTTTAAATTTATAAGAGGGGCCTCTAAATTTGTAGTTTAAGAACAACTCAGAAAATTTTAATGAAATTTAATAATTATGGTTCTTTCAAACTGGCAAACATTTTTAAAGGGCACTAACAATAATGTATTGATTTTTGTAGGGGGTCCTCTAAGTTTGTGGTTTAATAACTATTCGGCCAATTTTAATGAAATTTAATAATTATATTTCTTTCATACTAGCTAACCTTTCTTTAAACGCGCTAAAATTACTGTTTTAAATTAATAAGAGGGGCCTATAAATCTGTAGTTTAAAAACTACTTGTCTAATTTTAATGAAATTTGATAATTATGTTTCTTTCATTCTAGCTAACCTTTTTAAAGAGCGCTAAGAATAATGTTTATAGTTTGGTAGGGGGTCCTCTAAATTTGTAGTTTAAGAAATACTCGGAATAATTCTAATGAAATTTGATAATTATGTTTCTTTCATACTAGCTAACCTTTCTTTAAAGGCGCTAACAATACTGTTTTAAATTAATGAGAGGGGCCTCTATATCTCTAGTTTAAAAACTACTCGTCTAATTATAATGAAATTTGATAATTATGTTTCTTTCATACTAGCTAACCTTTCTTTAAAGGCGCTAACAATTATACACTTATAAAGAGCGCTAAGAATAATGTTTATATTTTGGTAGGGGGTCCTCTAAATTTGTAGTTTAAGAAATACTCGGAATAATTCTAATGAAATTTGATAATTATGTTTCTTTCATACTAGCTAACCTTTCTTTAAAGGCGCTAACAATACTGTTTAAAATTAATGAGAGGGGCCTCTATATCTCCAGTTTAAAAACTACTCGTCTAATTATAATGAAATTTGATAATTATGTTTCTTTCATACTAGCTTACCTTTCTTTAAAGGCGCTAACCAATATACACTTATAAAGAGCGCTAAGAATAATGTTTATATTTTGGTAGGGGGTCCTTTAAATTTGTAGTTTAAGAAATACTCGGAATAATTCTAATGAAATTTGATAATTATGTTTCTTTCATACTAGCTAACCTTTCTTTAAAGGCGCTAACAATACTGTTTTAAATTAATAAGAGGGGCCTCTAAATCTTTAGTTTAAAAACTACTCATCTAATTTTAATGAAATTTGATTATTTTGTTCCTTTCATACTAACTAACCTTTTTTAAGGTGGCTAACAATAATGTTTTGATTTTGGTTAAGGGGGGGGGATCTAATTTTGTAATTTAAGAACTACTTTGCCAATTTTAATGGGATTTGATAATTTTGTTTCTTTCATACTACCTAACCTTTTTAAAAGGCGCCAGCAATAATGTTTTAAATTTATAAGAGGGGCCTCTAAATATGTAGTTTAAGAACAACTCAGAAAATTTTAATGAAATTTAATAATTATGGTTCTTTCAAACTGGCAAACATTTTTAAAGGGCACTAACAATAATGTATTGATTTTTGTAGGGGGTCCTCTAAGTTTGTGGTTTAATAACTATTCGGCCAATTTTAATGAAAATTGATAATTAGGTTTCTTTTATACTAGCTAACCTATCTTTAAAGGCGCTAACAATACTGTTTTAAATTAATAAGAGGGGCCTTTAAATCTGTAGTTTAAAAACTACTTGTCTAATTTTAATAAAATTTGATAATTATGTTTCTTTCATACTAGTTAACCTTTCTTTAATGGCGCGAACAATACTGTTTTAAATTAATAAGAGGGGCCTATAAATCTGTAGTTTAAAAACTACTCGTCTAATTTTAATGAAATTAGATAATTATGTTTCTTGCATACTAGCTAACCTTTTTAAAGAGCGCTAAGAATAATGTTTATATTTTGGTAGGGGGTCCTCTAAATTTATAGTTTAAGAAATACTCGGAATAATTCTAATGAAATTTGATAATTATGTTTCTTTCATACTAGCTAACCTTTCTTTAAAGGCGCTAACAATACTGTTTAAAATTAATGAGAGGGGCCTCTATATCTCCAGTTTAAAAACTACTCGTCTAATTATAATGAAATTTGATAATTATGTTTCTTTCATACTAGCTTACCTTTCTTTAAAGGCGCTAACAATACTGTTTTAAATTAATAAGAGGGGCCTCTATATCTCTAGTTTAAAAACTACTCGTCTAATTATAATGAAATTTGATAATTATGTTTCTTTCATACTAGCTAACCTTTCTTTAAAGGCGCTAACAATTATACACTTATAAAGAGCGCTAAGAATAATGTTTATATTTTGGTAGGGGGTCCTCTAAATTTGTAGTTTAAGAAATACTCGGAATAATTCTAATGAAATTTGATAATTATGTTTCTTTCATACTAGCTAACCTTTCTTTAAAGGCGCTAACAATACTGTTTTAAATTAATAAGAGGAGCCTCTAAAGCTGTAGTTTAAAAACTACTCGTCTAATTTTAATAAAATTTGATAATTTTGTTCCTTTCATACTAACTAACCTTTTTTAAGGTGGCTAACAATAATGTTTTGATTTTGGTTAAGGGGGGGGTCTAATTTTGAAATTTAAGAACTACTTTGCCAATTTTAATGGGATTTGATAATTTTGTTTCTTTCATACTACCAAACCTTTTTAAAGGGCGCCAGCTATAATGTTTTAAATTTATAAGAGGGGCCTCTAAATTTAAAGTTTAAGAACAACTTAGAAAATTTTAATGAAATTTAATAATTATGGTTCATTCAAACTGGCAAACATTTTTAAAGGGCACTAACAATAATGTATTGATTTTTGTAGGGGGTCCTCTAAGTTTGTAGTTTAATAACTATTCGGCCATTTTTAATGAAATTTGATAATTATGTTTCTTTCATACTAGCTAACCTTTCTTTAAAGGCGCTAACAATACTGTTTTAAATTAATAAGAGGGGCGTTTAGATCTTTAGTTTAAAAACTACTCGTCTAATTTTAATAAAATTTGATAATTATGTTTCTTTCATACTAGCTAACCTTTCTTTAAAGGCGCTAACAATACTGTTTTAAATTAATAAGAGGGGCCTTTAAATCTGTAGTTTAAAAACTACTCGTCTAATTTTAATGAAATTTGATAATTATGTTTCTTTCATACTAGCTAACCTTCCTTTAAAGGCGCTAACAATACTGTTTTAAATTAATAAGAGGGGCCTTTAAATCTCTAGTTTAAAAACTACTCGTCTAATTATAATGAAATTTGATAATTATGTTTCTTTCATACTAGCGAACCTTTCTTTAAAGGCGCTAACAATTATACACTTATAAAGAGCGCTAAGAATAATGTTTATATTTTGGTAGGGGGTCCTCTAAATTTGTAGTTTAAGAACTATTCGGCCAATTTAATTGAAATTTGATGATTATGTTTCTTTCACACGAGCTAACCTTTTTAAAGGGCGCTGAGAATAATGTTTTTATTTTTTTAGGGTGTCCTCTAAATTTGTAGTTTAAGAACTACTCGGCCAATTTTAATGAAATTTGATAGTTATGTTTCTTTCATACTAGCTAACTTTTTTAAAGAGCGCTAAGAATAATGTTTTTATTTTGGTAGGGGGTCCTAAAATTTGTAGTTTAATAACTACTCAGAATAATTCTAATGAAATTTGATAATTATGTTTCTTTCATACTTGCTAATCTTTCTTTAAAGGCGCTAACAATGCTGTTTTAAATTAATAAGAGGGGTCTCTAAATCTGTAGTTTAAAAACTACTCGTCTAATTTTAATGAAATTTGATAATTATGTTTTTTTTATATTAACTATCCTTTTTTAAGGTGGCTAACAATAATGTTTTGATTTTGGGTGGGGGGGGGGGTCTAATTTTGTAGTTTAAGAACTACTTTGCCTATTTCGCCTAACCTTTTTAAAGGGCGCCAGCAATAATGTTTTAAATTAATACGAGAGGCCTCTAAATTTGTAGTTTAAGAACTACTGGGCCAATAATTTTGTTCCTTTCATACTAACTAACCTTTTTTAAGGTGGCAAACAATAATGTTTTGATTTTAGTTAAGGGGGGGGGTCTAATTTTGTAATTTAAGAACTACTTTGCCAATTTTAATGAGATTTGATAATTAGGTTTCTTTCATACTAGCTAACCAATCTTTAAAGGCCCTAACAATACTGTTTTAAATTAATAAGAGGGGCCTATAAATCTGTAGTTTAAAAACTACTTGTTTAATTTTAATAAAATTTGATAATTATGTTTCTTTCATACTAGCTAACCTATCTTTAAAGGCGCTAACAATACTGTTTTAAATTAATAAGAGGGGCCTATAAATCTGTAGTTTAGAAACTACTCGTCTAATTTTAATGAAATTAGAAAATTATGTTTCTTTTATACTAGCTAACCTTTTTAAACAACGCTAAGAATAATGTTTATAGTTTGGTAGGGGGTCCTCTAAATTTGTAGTTTAAGAAATACTCGGAATAATTCTAATGAAATTTGCTAATTATGTTTCTTTCATACTAGCTAACCTTTCTTTAAAGGCGCTAACAATACTGTTTTAAATTAATAAGAGGGGCCTCTATATCTCTAGTTTAAAAACTACTCGTCTAATTATAATGAAATTTGATAATTATGTTTCTTTCATACTAGCTAACCTTTCTTTAAAGGCGCTAACAATTATACACTTATAAAGAGCGCTAAGAATAATGTTTATATTTTGGTAGGGGGTCCTTTAAATTTGTAGTTTAAGAAATACTCGGAATAATTCTAATGAAATTTGATAATTATGTTTCTTTCATACTAGCTAACCTTTCTTTAAAGGCGCTAACAATACTGTTTTAAATTAATAAGAGGGGCCTCTAAATCTTTAGTTTAAAAACTACTCGTCTAATTTTAATGAAATTTGATTATTTTGTTCCTTTCATACTAACTAACCTTTTTTAATGTGGCTAACAATAATGTTTTGATTTTGGTTAGGGGGGGGGGGGGATCTAATTTTGTAATTTAAGAACTACTTTGCCAATTATAATGGGATTTGATAATTTTGTTTCTTTCATACTACCTAACCTTTTTAAAAGGCGCCAGCAATAATGTTTTAAATTTATAAGAGGGGCCTCTAAATATGTAGTTTAAGAACAACTCAGAAAATTTTAATGAAATTTAATAATTATGGTTCTTTCAAACTGGCAAACATTTTTAAAGGGCACTAACAATAATGTATTGATTTTTGTAGGGGGTCCTCTAAGTTTGTGGTTTAATAACTATTCGGCCAATTTTAATGAGATTTGATAATTAGGTTTCTTTCATACTAGCTAACCAATCTTTAAAGGCCCTAACAATACTGTTTTAAATTAATAAGAGGGGCCTATAAATCTGTAGTTTAAAAACTACTTGTTTAATTTTAATAAAATTTGATAATTATGTTTCTTTCATACTAGCTAACCTATCTTTAAAGGCGCTAACAATACTGTTTTAAATTAATAAGAGGGGCCTATAAATCTGTAGTTTAGAAACTACTCGTCTAATTTTAATGAAATTAGAAAATTATGTTTCTTTTATACTAGCTAACCTTTTTAAACAACGCTAAGAATAATGTTTATAGTTTGGTAGGGGGTCCTCTAAATTTGTAGTTAAAGAAATACTCGGAATAATTCTAATGAAATTTGATAATTATGTTTCTTTCATACTAGCTAACCTTTCTTTAAAGGCGCTAACAATACTGTTTTAAATTAATAAGAGGGGCCTCTATATCTCTAGTTTAAAAACTACTCGTCTAATTATAATGAAATTTGATAATTATGTTTCTTTCATACTAGCTAACCTTTCTTTAAAGGCGCTAACAATTATACACTTATAAAGAGCGCTAAGAATAATGTTTATATTTTGGTAGGGGGTCCTTTAAATTTGTAGTTTAAGAAATACTCGGAATAATTCTAATAAAATTTGATAATTATGTTTCTTTCAAACTAGCTAACCTTTCTTTAAAGGCGCTAACAATACTGTTTTAAATTAATAAGAGGGGCCTCTAAATCTTTAGTTTAAAAACTACTCATCTAATTTTAATGAAATTTGATTATTTTGTTCCTTTCATACTAACTAACCTTTTTTAAGGTGGCTAACAATAATGTTTTGATTTTGGTTAAGGGGGGGGGGGGGGGTAATTTTGTAATTTAAGAACTACTTTGCCAATTTTAATGGGATATGATAATTACGTTTCTTTCATACTACCTAACCTTTTTAAAGGGCGCCAGCAATAATGTTTTAAATTTATAAGAGGGGCCTCTAAATTTGTAGTTTAAGAACAACTCAGAAAATTTTAATGAAATTTAATAATTATGGTTCTTTCAAACTGGCAAACATTTTTAAAGGGCACTAAATAATAATGTATTGATTTTTGTCGGGGGTCCTCTAAGTTTGTGGTTTAATAACTATTCGGCCAATTTTAATGAAATTTAATAATTATATTTCTTTCATACTAGCTAACCTTTCTTTAAACGCGCTAAAATTACTGTTTTAAATTAATAAGAGGGGCCTATAAATCTGTAGTTTAAAAACTACTCGTCTAATTTTAATGAAATTTGATAATTATGTTTCTTTCATTCTAGCTAACCTTTTTAAAGAGCGCTAAGAATAATGTTTATAGTTTGGTAGGGGGTCCTCTAAATTTGTAGTTTAAGAAATACTCGGAATAATTCTAATGAAATTTGATAATTATGTTTCTTTCATACTAGCTAACCTTTCTTTAAAGGCGCTAACAATACTGTTTTAAATTAATAAGAGGGGCCTCTATATCTCTAGTTTAAAATTTACTCGTCTAATTATAATGAAATTTGATAATTATGTTTCTTTCATACTAGCTAACCTCTCTTTAAAGGCGCTAACAATTATACACTTATAAAGAGCGCTAAGAATAATGTTTATATTTTGGTAGGGGGTCCTCTAAATTTGTAGTTTAAGAAATACTCGGAATAATTCTAATGAAATTTGCTAATTATGTTTCTTTCATACTAGCTAACCTTTCTTTAAAGGCGCTAACAATACTGTTTTAAATTAATAAGAGGGGCCTCTATATCTCTAGTTTAAAAACTACTCGTCTAATTATAATGAAATTTGATAATTATGTTTCTTTCATACTAGCTAACCTTTCTTTAAAGGCGCTAACAATTATACACTTATAAAGAGCGCTAAGAATAATGTTTATATTTTGGTAGGGGGTCCTTTAAATTTGTAGTTTAAGAAATACTCGGAATAATTCTAATGAAATTTGATAATTATGTTTCTTTCATACTAGCTAACCTTTCTTTAAAGGCGCTAACAATACTGTTTTAAATTAATAAGAGGGGCCTCTAAATCTTTAGTTTAAAAACTACTCGTCTAATTTTAATGAAATTTGATTATTTTGTTCCTTTCATACTAACTAACCTTTTTTAATGTGGCTAACAATAATGTTTTGATTTTGGTTAGGGGGGGGGGGATCTAATTTTGTAATTTAAGAACTACTTTGCCAATTATAATGGGATTTGATAATTTTGTTTCTTTCATACTACCTAACCTTTTTAAAAGGCGCCAGCAATAATGTTTTAAATTTATAAGAGGGGCCTCTAAATATGTAGTTTAAGAACAACTCAGAAAATTTTAATGAAATTTAATAATTATGGTTCTTTCAAACTGGCAAACATTTTTAAAGGGCACTAACAATAATGTATTGATTTTTGTAGGGGGTCCTCTAAGTTTGTGGTTTAATAACTATTCGGCCAATTTTAATGAAAATTGATAATTAGGTTTCTTTTATACTAGCTAACCTATCTTTAAAGGCGCTAACAATACTGTTTTAAATTAATAAGAGGGGCCTTTAAATCTGTAGTTTAAAAACTACTTGTCTAATTTTAATGAAATTAGATAATTATGTTTCTTTCATACTAGCTAACCTTTCTTTAAAGGCTCTAACAATACTGTTTAAAATTAATAAGAGGGGCCTATAAATCTGTAGTTTAAAAACTACTCGTCTAATTTTAATGAAATTAGATAATTATGTTTCTTTTATACTAGCTAACCTTTTTAAAGAGCGCTAAGAATAATGTTTATATTTTGGTAGGGGGTCCTCTAAATTTATAGTTTAAGATATACTCGGAATAATTCTAATGAAATTTGATAATTATGTTTCTTTCATACTAGCTAACCTCTCTTTAAAGGCGCTAACAATACTGTTTAAAATTATTGAGAGGGGCCTCAATATCTCCAGTTTAAAAACTACTCGTCTAATTATAATGAAATTTGATAATTATGTTTCTTTCATACTAGCTTACCTTTCTTTAAAGGCGCTAACAATTATACACTTATAAAGAGCGCTAAGAATAATGTTTATATTTTGGTAGGGGGTCCTCTAAATTTGTAGTTTAAGAAATACTCGGAATAATTCTAATGAAATTTGCTAATTATGTTTCTTTCATACTAGCTAACCTTTCTTTAAAGGCGCTAACAATACTGTTTTAAATTAATAAGAGGGGCCTCTATATCTCTAGTTTAAAAACTACTCGTCTAATTATAATGAAATTTGATAATTATGTTTCTTTCATACTAGCTAACCTTTCTTTAAAGGCGCTAACAATTATACACTTATAAAGAGCGCTAAGAATAATGTTTATATTTTGGTAGGGGGTCCTTTAAATTTGTAGTTTAAGAAATACTCGGAATAATTCTAATGAAATTTGATAATTATGTTTCTTTCATACTAGCTAACCTTTCTTTAAAGGCGCTAACAATACTGTTTTAAATTAATAAGAGGGGCCTCTAAATCTTTAGTTTAAAAACTACTCGTCTAATTTTAATGAAATTTGATTATTTTGTTCCTTTCATACTAACTAACCTTTTTTAATGTGGCTAACAATAATGTTTTGATTTTGGTTAGGGGGGGGGGATCTAATTTTGTAATTTAAGAACTACTTTGCCAATTATAATGGGATTTGATAATTTTGTTTCTTTCATACTACCTAACCTTTTTAAAAGGCGCCAGCAATAATGTTTTAAATTTATAAGAGGGGCCTCTAAATATGTAGTTTAGGAACAACTCAGAAAATTTTAATGAAATTTAATAATTATGGTTCTTTCAAACTGGCAAACATTTTTAAAGGGCACTAACAATAATGTATTGATTTTTGTAGGGGGTCCTCTAAGTTTGTGGTTTAATAACTATTCGGCCAATTTTAATGAAAATTGATAATTAGGTTTCTTTTATACTAGCTAACCTATCTTTAAAGGCGCTAACAATACTGTTTTAAATTAATAAGAGGGGCCTTTAAATCTGTAGTTTAAAAACTACTTGTCTAATTTTAATGAAATTAGATAATTATGTTTCTTTCATACTAGCTAACCTTTCTTTAAAGGCTCTAACAATACTGTTTAAAATTAATAAGAGGGGCCTATAAATCTGTAGTTTAAAAACTACTCGTCTAATTTTAATGAAATTAGATAATTATGTTTCTTTTATACTAGCTAACCTTTTTAAAGAGCGCTAAGAATAATGTTTATATTTTGGTAGGGGGTCCTCTAAATTTATAGTTTAAGATATACTCGGAATAATTCTAATGAAATTTGATAATTATGTTTCTTTCATACTAGCTAACCTCTCTTTAAAGGCGCTAACAATACTGTTTAAAATTATTGAGAGGGGCCTCAATATCTCCAGTTTAAAAACTACTCGTCTAATTATAATGAAATTTGATAATTATGTTTCTTTCATACTAGCTTACCTTTCTTTAAAGGCGCTAACAATTATACACTTATAAAGAGCGCTAAGAATAATGTTTATATTTTGGTAGGGGGTCCTCTAAATTTGTAGTTTAAGAAATACTCGGAATAATTCTAATGAAATTTGCTAAATATGTTTCTTTCAAACTAGCTAACCTTTCTTTAAAGGCGCTAACAATACTGTTTTAAATTAATAAGAGGGGCCTCTAAATCTTTAGTTTAAAAGCTACTCATCTAATTTTAATGAAATTTGATTATTTTGTTCCTTTCATACTAACTAACCTTTTTTAAGGTGGCTAACAATAATGTTTTGATTTTGGTTAGAGGGGGGGGGGTCTAATTTTGTAATTTAAGAACTACTTTGCCAATTTTAATGGGATATGATAATTACGTTTCTTTCATACTACCTAACCTTTTTAAAGGGCGCCAGCAATAATGTTTTAAATTTATAAGAGGGGCCTCTAAATTTGTAGTTTAAGAACAACTCAGAAAATTTTAATGAAATTTAATAATTATGGTTCTTTCAAACTGGCAAACATTTTTAAAGGCCACTAACAATAATGTATTGATTTTTGTAGGGGGTCCTCTAAGTTTGTGGTTTAATAACTATTCGGCCAATTTTAATGAAATTTAATAATTATATTTCTTTCATACTAGCTAACCTTTCTTTAAACGCGCTAAAATTACTGTTTTAAATTAATAAGAGGGGCCTATAAATCTGTAGTTTAAAAACTACTCGTCTAATTTTAATGAAATTTGATAATTATGTTTCTTTCATTCTAGCTAACCTTTTTAAAGAGCGCTAAGAATAATGTTTATAGTTTGGTAGGGGGTCCTCTAAATTTGTAGTTTAAGAAATACTCGGAATAATTCTAATGAAATTTGATAATTATGTTTCTTTCATACTAGCTAACCTTTCTTTAAAGGCGCTAACAATACTGTTTTAAATTAATAAGAGGGGCCTCTATATCTCTAGTTTAAAAACTACTCGTCTAATTATAATGAAATTTGATAATTATGTTTCTTTCATACTAGCTAACCTCTCTTTAAAGGCGCTAACAATTATACACTTATAAAGAGCGCTAAGAATGATGTTTATATTTTGGTAGGGGGTCCTCTAAATTTGTAGTTTAAGAAATACTCGGAATAATTCTAATGAAATTTGATAATTATGTTTCTTTCATACTAGCTAACCTTTCTTTAAAGGCGCTAACAATACTGTTTTAAATTAATAAGAGGGGCCTCTATATCTCTAGTTTAAAAACTACTCGTCTAATTATAATGAAATTTGATAATTATGTTTCTTTCATACTAGCTAACCTTTCTTTAAAGGCGCTAACAATTATACACTTATAAAGAGCGCTAAGAATAATGTTTATATTTTGGTAGGGGGTCCTTTAAATTTGTAGTTTAAGAAATACTCGGAATAATTCTAATGAAATTTGATAATTATGTTTCTTTCATACTAGCTAACCTTTCTTTAAAGGCGCTAACAATACTGTTTTAAATTAATAAGAGGAGCCTCTAAAGCTGTAGTTTAAAAACTACTCGTCTAATTTTAATGAAATTTGATAATTTTGTTCCTTTCATACTAACTAACCTTTTTTAAGGTGGCTAACAATAATGTTTTGATTCTGGTTAAGGGGGGGGTCTAATTTTGAAATTTAAGAAGTACTTTGCCAATTTTAATGGGATTTGATAATTTTGTTTCTTTCATACTACCAAACCTTTTTAAAGGGCGCCAGCAATAATGTTTTAAATTTATAAGAGGGGCCTCTAAATTTGTAGTTTAAGAACAACTCAGAAAATTTTAATGAAATCTAATAATTATGGTTCTTTCAAACTGGCAAACATTTTTAAAGGGCACTAACAATAATGTATTGATTTTTGTAGGGGGTCCTCTAAGTTTGTAGTTTAATAACTATTCGGCCATTTTTAATGAAATTTGATAATTATCTTTCTTTCATACTAGCTAACCTTTCTTTAAAGGCGCTAACAATACTGTTTTAAATTAATAAGAGGGGCCTCTAAATCTTTAGTTTAAAAACTACTCGTCTAATTTTAATGAAATTTGATTATTTTGTTCCTTTCATACTAACTAACCTTTTTTAAGGTGGCTAACAATAATGTTTTGATTTTTGTAAAGGGGGGGGGATCTAATTTTGTAATTTAAGAACTACTTTGCCAATTTTAATGGGATTTGATAATTTTGTTTCTTTCATACTACCTAACCTTTTTAAAAGGCGCCAGCAATAATGTTTTAAATTTATAAGAGGGGCCTCTAAATATGTAGTTTAAGAACAACTCAGAAAATTTTAATGAAATTTAATAATTATGGTTCTTTCAAACTGGCAAACATTTTTAAAGGGCACTAACAATAATGTATTGATTTTTGTAGGGGGTCCTCTAAGTTTGTGGTTTAATAACTATTCGGCCAATTTTAATGAAAATTGATAATTAGGTTTCTTTTATACTAGCTAACCTATCTTTAAAGGCGTTAACAATACTGTTTTAAATTAATAAGAGGGGCCTTTAAATCTGTAGTTTTAAAACTACTTGTCTAATTTTAATAAAATTTGATAATTATGTTTCTTTCATACTAGTTAACCTTTCTTTAATGGCGCTAACAATACTGTTTTAAATTAATAAGAGGGGCCTATAAATCTGTAGTTTAAAAACTACTCGTCTAATTTTAATGAAATTAGATAATTATGTTTCTTTCATACTAGCTAACCTTTTTAAAGAGCGCTAAGAATAATGTTTATATTTTGGAAGGGGGTCCTCTAAATTTATAGTTTAAGAAATACTCGAAATAATTCTAATGAAATTTGATAATTATGTTTCTTTCATACTAGCTAACCTTTCTTTAAAGGCGCTAACAATACTGTTTAAAATTAATGAGAGGGGCCTCTATATCTCCAGTTTAAAAACTACTCGTCTAATTATAATGAAATTTGATAATTATGTTTCTTTCATACTAGCTTACCTTTCTTTAAAGGCGCTAACAATACTGTTTTAAATTAATAAGAGGGGCCTCTATATCTCTAGTTTAAAAACTACTCGTCTAATTATAATGAAATTTGATAATTATGTTTCTTTCATACTAGCTAACCTTTTTTAAGGTGGCTAACAATAATGTTTTAAATTTATAAGAGGGGCCTCTAAATTTAAAGTTTAAGAACAACTTAGAAAATTTTAATGAAATTTAATAATTATGGTTCATTCAAACTGGCAAACATTTTTAAAGGGCACTAACAATAATGTATTGATTTTTGTAGGGGGTCCTCTAAGTTTGTGGTTTAATAACTATTCGGCCATTTTTAATGAAATTTGATAATTATGTTTCTTTCATACTAGCTAACCTTCCTTTAAAGGCGCTAACAATACTGTTTTAAATTAATAAGAGGGGCCTCTATATCTCTAGTTTAAAAACTACTCGTCTAATTATAATGAAATTTGATTATTATGTTTCTTTCATACTAGCTAACCTTTCTTTAAAGGCGCTAACAATTATACACTTATAAAGAGCGCTAAGAATAATGTTTTTATTTTTTTAGGGTGTCCTCTAAATTTGTAGTTTAAGAACTACTCGGCCAATTTTAATAAAATTTGATAGTTATGTTTCTTTCATACTAGCTAACCTTTTTAAAGAGCGCTAAGAATAATGTTTTTATTTTGGTAGGGGGTCCTAAAATTTGTAGTTTAATAACTACTCGGAATAATTCTAATGAAATTTGATAATTATGTTTCTTTCATACTAGCTAACCTTTCTTTAAAGGCGCTAACAATACTGTTTTAAATTAATAAGAGGGGCCTCTAAATCTTTAGTTTAAAAACTACTCATCTAATTTTAATGAAATTTGATTATTTTGTTCCTTTCATACTAACTAACCTTTTTTAAGGTGGCTAACAATAATGTTTTGATTTTGGTTATGGGGGGGGGGGGGTCTAATTTTGTAATTTAAGAACTACTTTGCCAATTTTAATGGGATATGATAATTACGTTTCTTTCATACTACCAAACCTTTTTAAAGGGCGCCAGCAATAATGTTTTAAATTTATAAGAGGGGCCTCTAAATTTAAAGTTTAAGAACAACTTAGAAAATTTTAATGAAATTTAATAATTATGGTTCATTCAAACTGGCAAACATTTTTAAAGGGCACTAACAATAATGTATTGATTTTTGTAGGGGGTCCTCTAAGTTTGTAGTTTAATAACTATTCGGCCATTTTTTAATGAAATTTGATAATTATGTTTCTTTCATACTAGCTAACCTTTCTTTAAAGGCGCTAACAATACTGTTTTAAATTAATAAGAGGGGCGTTTAGATCTTTAGTTTAAAAACTACTCGTCTAATTTTAATAAAATTTGATAATTATGTTTCTTTCATACTAGCTAACCTTTCTTTAAAGGCGCTAACAATACTGTTTTAAATTAATAAGAGGGGCCTTTAAATCTGTAGTTTAAAAACTACTCGTCTAATTTTAATGAAATTTGATAATTATGTTTCTTTCATACTAGCTAACCTTCCTTTAAAGGCGCTAACAATACTGTTTTAAATTAATAAGAGGGGCCTCTATATCTCTAGTTTAAAAACTACTCGTCTAATTATAATGAAATTTGATTATTATGTTTCTTTCATACTAGCTAACCTTTCATTAAAGGCGCTAACAATTATACACTTATAAAGAGCGCTAAGAATAATGTTTATATTTTGGTAGGGGGTCCTCTAAATTTGTAGTTTGAGAACTATTCGGCCATTTTTAATGAAATTTGATAATTATGTTTCTTTCATACTAGCTAACCTTTCTTTAAAGGCGCTAACAATACTGTTTAAAATTAATGAGAGGGGCCTCTATATCTCCAGTTTAAAAACTACTCGTCTAATTATAATGAAATTTGATAATTATGTTTCTTTCATACTAGCTTACCTTTCTTTAAAGGCGCTAACAATACTGTTTTAAATTAATAAGAGGGGCCTCTATATCTCTAGTTTAAAAACTACTCGTCTAATTATAATGAAATTTGATAATTATGTTTCTTTCATACTAGCTAACCTTTCTTTAAAGGCGCTAACAATTATACACTTATAAAGAGCGCTAAGAATAATGTTTATATTTTGGTAGGGGGTCCTCTAAATTTGTAGTTTAAGAAATACTCGGAATAATTCTAATGAAATTTGATAATTATATTTCTTTCATACTAGCTAACCTTTCTTTAAAGGCGCTAACAATACTGTTTTAAATTAATAAGAGGGGCCTCTAAATCTTTAGTTTAAAAACTACTCATCTAATTTTAATGAAATTTGATTATTTTGTTCCTTTCATACTAACTAACCTTTTTTAAGGTGGCTAACAATAATGTTTTGATTTTGGTTAAGGGGGGGTCTAATTTTGTAATTTAAGAACTACTTTGCCAATTTTAATGGGATATGATAATTACGTTTCTTTCATACTACCTAACCTTTTTAAAGGGCGCCAGCAATAATGTTTTAAATTTATAAGAGGGGCCTCTAAATTTAAAGTTTAAGAACAACTTAGAAAATTTTAATGAAATTTAATAATTATGGTTCATTCAAACTGGCAAACATTTTTAAAGGGCACTAACAATAATGTATTGATTTTTGTAGGGGGTCCTCTAAGTTTGTAGTTTAATAACTATTCGGCCATTTTTAATGAAATTTGATAATTATGTTTCTTTCATACTAGCTAACCTTCCTTTAAAGGCGCTAACAATACTGTTTTAAATTAATAAGAGGGGCCTCTATATCTCTAGTTTAAAAACTACTCGTCTAATTATAATGAAATTTGATTATTATGTTTCTTTCATACTAGCTAACCTTTCATTAAAGGCGCTAACAATTATACACTTATAAAGAGCGCTAAGAATATGTTTATATTTTGGTAGGGGGTCCTCTAAATTTGTAGTTTAAGAACTATTCGGCCAATTTAATTGAAATTTGATGATTATGTTTCTTTCACACGAGCTAACCTTTTTAAAGGGCGCTGAGAATAATGTTTTTATTTTTTTAGGGTGTCCTCTAAATTTGTAGTTTAAGAACTACTCGGCCAATTTTAATAAAATTTGATAGTTATGTTTCTTTCATACTAGCTAACCTTTTTAAAGAGCGCTAAGAATAATGTTTTTATTTTGGTAGGGGGTCCTAAAATTGTAGTTTAATAACTACTCGGAATAATTCTAATGAAATTTGATAATTATGTTTCTTTCATACTAGCTAACCTTTCTTTAAAGGCGCTAACAATACTGTTTTAAATTAATAAGAGGGGCCTCTAAATCTTTAGTTTAAAAACTACTCATCTAATTTTAATGAAATTTGATTATTTTGTTCCTTTCATACTAACTAACCTTTTTTAAGGTGGCTAACAATAATGTTTTGATTTTGGTTAAGGGGGGGGGGTCTAATTTTGTAATTTAAGAACTACTTTGCCAATTTTAATGGGATATGATAATTACGTTTCTTTCATACTACCTAACCTTTTTAAAGGGCGCCAGCAATAATGTTTTAAATTTATAAGAGGGGCCTCTAAATTTAAAGTTTAAGAACAACTTAGAAAATTTTAATGAAATTTAATAATTATGGTTCATTCAAACTGGCAAACATTTTTAAAGGGCACTAACAATAATGTATTGATTTTTGTAGGGGGTCCTCTAAGTTTGTAGTTTAATAACTATTCGGCCATTTTTAATGAAATTTGATAATTATGTTTCTTTCATACTAGCTAACCTTTCTTTAAAGGCGCTAACAATACTGTTTTAAATTAATAAGAGGGGCGTTTAGATCTTTAGTTTAAAAACTACTCGTCTAATTTTAATAAAATTTGATAATTATGTTTCTTTCATACTAGCTAACCTTTCTTTAAAGGCGCTAACAATACTGTTTTAAATTAATAAGAGGGGCCTTTAAATCTGTAGTTTAAAAACTACTCGTCTAATTTTAATGAAATTTGATAATTATGTTTCTTTCATACTAGCTAACCTTCCTTTAAAGGCGCTAACAATACTGTTTTAAATTAATAAGAGGGGCCTCTATATCTCTAGTTTAAAAACTACTCGTCTAATTATAATGAAATTTGATTATTATGTTTCTTTCATACTAGCTAACCTTTCTTTAAAGGCGCTAACAATTATACACTTATAAAGAGCGCTAAGAATAATGTTTATATTTTGGTAGGGGGTCCTCTAAATTTGTAGTTTAAGAACTATTCGGCCAATTTAATTGAAATTTGGTGATTATGTTTCTTTCACACGAGCTAACCTTTTTAAAGGGCGCTGAGAATAATGTTTTTATTTTTTTAGGGTGTCCTCTAAATTTGTAGTTTAAGAACTACTCGGCCAATTTTAATGAAATTTAATCTTTCTTTCATACTAGCTAACCTTTTTAAAGAGCGCTAAGAATAATGTTTTTATTTTTGTAGGGGGTCCTAAAATTTGTAGTTTAATAACTACTCGGAATAATTCTAATGAAATTTGATAATTATGTTTCTTTCATACTTGCTAATCTTTCTTTAAAGGCGCTAACAATGCTGTTTTAAATTAATAAGAGGGGTCTCTAAATCTGTAGTTTAAAAACTACTCGTCTAATTTTAATGAAATTTGATAATTTTGTTCCTTTCATACTAACTAACCTTTTTTAAGGTGGCAAACAATAATGTTTTGATTTTAGTTAAGGGGGGGGGGTCTAATTTTGTAATTTAAGAACTACTTTGCCAATTTTAATGAGATTTGATAATTTTGTTTCTTTCATACTACCTAACCTTTTTAAAGGGCGCCAGCAATAATGTTTTAAATTTATAAGAGGGGCCTCTAAATTTGTAGTTTAAAAACAACTCGTCTAATTTTAATGAAATTTAATAATTATGGTTCATTCAAACTGGCAAACATTTTTAAAGGGCACTAACAATAATGTATTGATTTTTGTAGGGGGTCCTCTAAGTTTGTAGTTTAATAACTATTCGGCCAAATTTAATGAAATTTGATAATTAGGTTTCTTTCATACTAGCTAACCTATCTTTAAAGGCGCTAACAATACTGTTTTAAATTAATAAGAGGGGCCTATAAATCTGTAGTTTAAAAACTACTTGTTTAATTTTAATAAAATTTGATAATTATGTTTCTTTCATACTAGCTAACCTATCTTTAAAGGCGCTAACAATACTGTTTTAAATTAATAAGAGGGGCCTATAAATCTGTAGTTTAAAAACTACTTGTCTAATTTTAATAAAATTTGATAATTAGGTTTCTTTCATACTAGCTAACCTTTCTTTAAAGGCTCTAACAATACTGTTTAAAATTAATAAGAGGGGCCTATAAATCTGTAGTTTAAAAACTACTCGTCTAATTTTAATGAAATTAGATAATTATGTTTCTTTTATACTAGCTAACCTTTCTTTAAAGGCGCTAACAATTATACACTTATAAAGAGCGCTAAGAATAATGTTTATATTTTGGTAGGGGGTCCTTTAAATTTGTAGTTTAAGAAATACTCGGAATAATTCTAATGAAATTTGATAATTATGTTTCTTTCATACTAGCTAACATTTCTTTAAAAGCGCTAACAATACTGTTTTAAATTAATAAGAGGGGCCTCTAAATCTTTAGTTTAAAAACTACTCATCTAATTTTAATGAAATTTGATTATTTTGTTCCTTTCATACTAACTAACCTTTTTTAAGGTGGCTAACAATAATGTTTTGATTTTGGTTAAGGGGGGGGGGGTCTAATTTTGTAATTTAAGAACTACTTTGCCAATTTTAATGGGATATGATAATTACGTTTCTTTCATACTACCTAACCTTTTTAAAGGGCGCCAGCAATAATGTTTTAAATTTATAAGAGGGGCCTCTAAATTTGTAGTTTAAGAACAACTCAGAAAATTTTAATGAAATTTAATAATTATGGTTCTTTCAAACTGGCAAACATTTTTAAAGGGCACTAACAATAATGTATTGATTTTTGTAGGGGGTCCTCTAAGTTTGTGGTTTAATAACTATTCGGCCAATTTTAATGAAATTTAATAATTATATTTCTTTCATACTAGCTAACCTTTCTTTAAACGCGCTAAAATTACTGTTTTAAATTAATAAGAGGGGCCTATAAATCTGTAGTTTAAAAACTACTCGTCTAATTTTAATGTTATTTGATAATTATGTTTCTTTCATTCTAGCTAACCTTTTTAAAGAGCGCTAAGAATAATGTTTATAGTTTGGTAGGGGGTCCTCTAAATTTGTAGTTTAAGAAATACTCGGAATAATTTTAATGAAATTTGATAATTATGTTTCTTTCATACTAGCTAACCTTTCTTTAAAGGCGCTAACAATACTGTTTTAAATTAATAAGAGGGGCCTCTATATCTCTAGTTTAAAAACTACTCGTCTAATTATAATGAAATTTGATAATTATGTTTCTTTCATACTAGCTAACCTTTCTTTAAAGGCGCTAACAATTATACACTTATAAAGAGCGCTAAGAATAATGTTTATATTTTGGTAGGGGGTCCTTTAAATTTGTAGTTTAAGAAATACTCGGAATAATTCTAATGAAATTTGATAATTATGTTTCTTTCATACTAGCTAACCTTTCTTTAAAGGCGCTAACAATACTGTTTTAAATTAATAAGAGGGGCCTCTAAATCTTTAGTTTAAAAACTACTCGTCTAATTTTAATGAAATTTGATAATTTTGTTCCTTTCATACTAACTAACCTTTTTTAAGGTGGCAAACAATAATGTTTTGATTTTGGTTAAGGGGGGGGGGATCTAATTTTGTAATTTAAGAACTACTTTGCCAATTTTAATGGGATTTGATAATTTTGTTTCTTTCATACTACCAAACCTTTTTAAAAGGCGCCAGCAATAATGTTTTAAATTTATAAGAGGTGCCTCTAAATATGTAGTTTAAGAACAACTCAGAAAATTTTAATGAAATTTAATAATTATGGTTCTTTCAAACTGGCAAACATTTTTAAAGGGCACTAACAATAATGTATTGATTTTTGTAGGGGGTCCTCTAAGTTTGTAGTTTAATAAATATTCGGCCAATTTTAATGAAATTTGATAATTATGTTTCTTTCATTCTAGCTAACCTTTTTAAAGAACGCTAAGAATAATGTTTATAGTTTGGTAGGGGGTCCTCTAAATTTGTAGTTTAAGAAATACTCGGAATAATTCTAATGAAATTTGATAATTATGTTTCTTTCATACTAGCTAACCTTTCTTTAAAGGCGCTAACAATACTTTTTTAAATTAATAAGAGGGGCCTCTATATCTCTAGTTTAAAAACTACTCGTCTAATTATAATGAAATTTGATAATTATGTTTCTTTCATACTAGCTAACCTTTCTTTAAAGGCGCTAACAATACTGTTTTAAATTAATAAGAGGGGCCTCTAAATCTGTAGTTTAAAAACTACTCGTCTAATTTTAATGAAATTTGATAATTATGTTTCTTTCATACTAGCTAACCTTTCTTTAAAGGCGCTAACAATAATGTTTTTATTTTGGTAGGGGGTCCTCTAAATTTGTAGTTTAAAAACTACTCGAAATAATTCTAATGAAATTTGATAATTATGTTTCTTTCATACTAACTAACCTTTTTTAAGGTGGCTAACAATAATGTTTTGATTTTGGGTGGGGAAGGGGGTCTAATTTTGTAGTTTAATAACTACTTTGCCAATTTTAATGGAATTTGATAATTTTGTTTCTTTCATACTACCTTACCTTTTTAAAGGGCGCTAAGAATAATGTTTTTATTTTTGTAGGGGGTCCTCTAAATTTGTAGTTTAAGAACTACTCGGCCAATTTTAATGAAATTTGATAATATTGTTTCATTCTTATTAGCTAACCTTTTTAAAGGGCGCTAAGAATAATGTCTTTATTTCGGTTGGGGGTCCTCTAAATTTGTAGTTTAAGAACTAGTTGGCCAATTTTAATGAAATTTGATAATTATATTCTTTCAAACTAGCTAACCTTTTTAAAGAGCGCTATGAATAATGTTTATATTTTGGTAGGTGGTCCTCTTAATTTGTAGTTTAAGAACTATTCGGCCAATTTTAATGAAATTTGATGATTATGTTTCTTTCTCACTAGCTAACCTTTTTAAAGAGCGCTAAGAATAATGTTTTTTATTTTTTTAGGGTGTCCTCTAAATTTGTAGTTTAAGAACTACTCGGCCAATTTTGATGAAATTTGATAGTTATGTTTCTTTCATACTAGCTAACCTTTTTAAAGAGCGCTAAGAATAATGTTTTTATTTTGGTAGGGGGACCTCTAAATTTGTAGTTTAAGAACAACTCAGAAAATTTTAATGAAATTTAATAATTATGGTTCTTTCAAACTGGCAAACATTTTTAAAGGGCACTAACAATAATGTATTGATTTTTGTAGGGGGTCCTCTAAGTTTGTAGTTTAATAAATATTCGGCCAATTTTAATGAAATTTGATAATTATGTTTCTTTCATTCTAGCTAACCTTTTTAAAGAACGCTAAGAATAATGTTTATAGTTTGGTAGGGGGTCCTCTAAATTTGTAGTTTAAGAAATACTCGGAATAATTCTAATGAAATTTGATAATTATGTTTCTTTCATACTAGCTAACCTTTCTTTAAAGGCGCTAACAATACTTTTTTAAATTAATAAGAGGGGCCTCTATATCTCTAGTTTAAAAACTACTCGTCTAATTATAATGAAATTTGATAATTATGTTTCTTTCATACTAGCTAACCTTTCTTTAAAGGCGCTAACAATACTGTTTTAAATTAATAAGAGGGGCCTCTAAATCTGTAGTTTAAAAACTACTCGTCTAATTTTAATGAAATTTGATAATTATGTTTCTTTCATACTAGCTAACCTTTCTTTAAAGGCGCTAACAATAATGTTTTTATTTTGGTAGGGGGTCCTCTAAATTTGTAGTTTAAAAACTACTCGAAATAATTCTAATGAAATTTGATAATTATGTTTCTTTCATACTAACTAACCTTTTTTAAGGTGGCTAACAATAATGTTTTGATTTTGGGTGGGGAAGGGGGTCTAATTTTGTAGTTTAATAACTACTTTGCCAATTTTAATGGAATTTGATAATTTTGTTTCTTTCATACTACCTTACCTTTTTAAAGGGCGCTAAGAATAATGTTTTTATTTTTTTAGGGTGTCCTCTAAATTTGTAGTTTAAGAACTACTCGGCCAATTTTGATGAAATTTGATAGTTATGTTTCTTTCATACTAGCTAACCTTTTTAAAGAGCGCTAAGAATAATGTTTTTATTTTGGTAGGGGGACCTCTAAATTTGTAGTATAAGAACTACTCGGAATAATTATAATTTTTTAGTTTAAAAACTACTCGTCTAATTATAATGAAATTTGATAATTATCTTTCTTTCATACTAGCTAACCTTTCTTTAAAGGCGCTAACAGTACTGTTTTAAATTAATAAGAGGGGCCTTTAGATCTGTAGTTTAAAAACTACTCGTCTAATTTTAATGAAATTTGATAATTATGTTTCTTTCATACTAGCTAACCTTTCTTTAAAGGCGCTAACAATACTGTTTTAAATTAATAAGAGGGGCCTTTAAATCTGTAGTTTAAAAACTACTTGTCTAATTTTAATGAAATTTGATAATTATGTTTCTTTCATACTAGCTAACCTTTCTTTAAAGGCGCTAACAATACTGTTTTAAATTAATAAGAGGGGCCTCTAAATCTTTAGTTTAAAAACTACTCGTCTAATTTTAATGAAATTTGATTATTTTGTTCCTTTCATACTAACTAACCTTTTTTAAGGTGGCTAACAATAATGTTTTGATTTTGGTTAAGGGGGGGGGATCTAATTTTGTAATTTAAGAACTACTTTGCCAATTTTAATGGGATTTGATAATTTTGTTTCTTTCATACTACCAAACCTTTTTAAAAGGCGCCAGCAATAATGTTTTAAATTTATAAGAGGGGCCTCTAAATATGTAGTTTAAGAACAACTCAGAAAATTTTAATGAAATTTAATAATTATGGTTCTTTCAAACTGGCAAACATTTTTAAAGGGCACTAACAATAATGTATTGATTTTTGTAGGGGGTCCTCTAAGTTTGTAGTTTAATAAATATTCGGCCAATTTTAATGAAATTTGATAATTATGTTTCTTTCATTCTAGCTAACCTTTTTAAAGAACGCTAAGAATAATGTTTATAGTTTGGTAGGGGGTCCTCTAAATTTGTAGTTTAAGAAATACTCGGAATAATTCTAATGAAATTTGATAATTATGTTTCTTTCATACTAGCTAACCTTTCTTTAAAGGCGCTAACAATACTTTTTTAAATTAATAAGAGGGGCCTCTATATCTCTAGTTTAAAAACTACTCGTCTAATTATAATAAAATTTGATAATTATGTTTCTTTCATACTAGCTAACCTTTCTTTAAAGGCGCTAACAATACTGTTTTAAATTAATAAGAGGGGCCTCTAAATCTGTAGTTTAAAAACTACTCGTCTAATTTTAATGAAATTTGATAATTATGTTTCTTTCATACTAGCTAACCTTTCTTTAAAGGCGCTAACAATAATGTTTTTATTTTGGTAGGGGGTCCTCTAAATTTGTAGTTTAAAAACTACTCGAAATAATTCTAATGAAATTTGATAATTATGTTTCTTTCATACTAACTAACCTTTTTTAAGGTGGCTAAGAATAATGTTTTGATTTTGGGTGGGGAAGGGGGTCTAATTTTGTAGTTTAATAACTACTTTGCCAATTTTAATGGAATTTGATAATTTTGTTTCTTTCATACTACCTTACCTTTTTAAAGGGCGCTAAGAATAATGTTTTTAATTTTGTAGGGGGTCCTCTAAATTTGTAGTTTAAGAACTACTCGGCCAATTTTAATGAAATTTGATAATATTGTTTCATTCTTATTAGCTAACCTTTTTAAAGGGCGCTAAGAATAATGTCTTTATTTCGGTTGGGGGTCCTCTAAATTTGTATTTTAAGAACTAGTTGGCCAATTTTAATGAAATTTGATAATTATATTCTTTCAAACTAGCTAACCTTTTTAAAGAGCGCTATAAATAATGTTTATATTTTGGTAGGTGGTCCTCTAAATTTGTAGTTTAAGAACTATTCGGCCAATTTTGATGAAATTTGATGATTATGTTTCTTTCTCACTAGCTAACCTTTTTAAAGAGCGCTAAGAATAATGTTTTTATTTTTTTAGGGTGTCCTCTAAATTTGTAGTTTAAGAACTACTCGGCCAATTTTGATGAAATTTGATAGTTATGTTTCTTTCATACTAGCTAACCTTTTTAAGAGCGCTATGAATAATGTTTTTATTTTGGTAGGGGGACCTCTAAATTTGTAGTATAAGAACTACTCGGAATAATTCTAATTTTTTAGTTTAAAAACTACTCGTCTAATTATAATGAAATTTGATAATTATGTTTCTTTCATACTAGCTAACCTTTCTTTAAAGGCGCTAACAATTATACACTTATAAAGAGCGCTAAGAATAATGTTTATATTTTGGTAGGGGGTCCTTTAAATTTGTAGTTTAAGAAATACTCGGAATAATTCTAATGAAATTTGATAATTATGTTTCTTTCACACTAGCTAACCTTTCTTTAAAGGCGCTAACAATACTGTTTTAAATTAATAAGAGGGGCCTTTAGATCTGTAGTTTAAAAACTACTCGTCTAATTTTAATGAAATTTGATAATTATGTTTCTTTCATACTAGCTAACCTTTCTTTAAAGGCGCTAACAATACTGTTTTAAATTAATAAGAGGGGCCTTTAAATCTGTAGTTTAAAAACTACTTGTCTAATTTTAATGAAATTTGATAATTATGTTTCTTTCATACTAGCTAACCTTTCTTTAAAGGCGCTAACAATACTGTTTTAAATTAATAAGAGGGGCCTCTAAATCTTTAGTTTAAAAACTACTCGTCTAATTTTAATGAAATTTGATTATTTTGTTCCTTTCATACTAACTAACCTTTTTTAAGGTGGCTAACAATAATGTTTTGATTTTGGTTAAGGGGGGAGGGATCTAATTTTGTAATTTAAGAACTACTTTGCCAATTTTAATGGGATTTGATAATTTTGTTTCTTTCATACTACCTAACCTTTTTAAAAGGCGCCAGCAATAATGTTTTTAAATTTATAAGAGGGGCCTCTAAATATGTAGTTTAAGAACAACTCAGAAAATTTTAATGAAATTTAATAATTATGGTTCTTTCAAACTGGCAAACATTTTTAAAGGGCACTAACAAAAATGTATTGATTTTTGTAGGGGGTCCTCTAAGTTTGTGGTTTAATAACTATTCGGCCAATTTTAATGAAATTTGATAATTATGTTTCTTTCATACTAGCTAACCTATCTTTAAAGGCGCTAACAATACTGTTTTAAATAATTAAGAGGGGCCTTTAAATCTGTAGTTTAAAAACTACTTCTCTAATTTTAATGAAATTCGATAATTATGTTTCTTTCATACTAGTTAACCTTTCTTTAAAGTCGCTAACATTACTGTCTTAAATTAATAAGAGGGGCCTATAAATCTGTAGTTTAAAAACTACTCGTCTAATTTTAATAAAATTTGATAATTATGTTTCTTTCATTCTAGCTAACCTTTTTAAAGAACGCTAAGAATAATGTTTATAGTTTGGTAGGGGGTCCTCTAAATTTGTAGTTTAAGAAATACTCGGAATAATTCTAATGAAATTTGATAATTATGTTTCTTTCATACTAGCTTACCTTTCTTTAATGGCGCTAACAATACTGTTTTAAATTAATAAAAGGGGTCTCTAAATCTGTAGTTTAAAAATTACTCGTCTAATTTTAATAAAATTTGATAATTATGTTTCTTTCATACTAGCTAACCTTTCTTTAAAGGCGCTAACAATACTGTTTTAAATTAATAAGAGGAGCCTTTAAAGCTGTAGTTTAAAAACTACTAGTCTAATTTTAATGAAATTTGATAATTTTGTTCCTTTGATACTAACTAACCTTTTTTAAGGTGGCTAACAATAATGTTTTGATTCTGGTTAAGGGGGGGGGGTCTAATTTTGTAATTTAAGAACTACTTTGCCAATTTTAATGGGATTTGATAATTTTGTTTCTTTCATACTACCAAACCTTTTTAAAGGGCGCCAGCAATAATGATTTTAATTTATAAGAGGGGCCTCTAAATTTGTAGTTTAAGAACAACTCAGAAAATTTTAATGAAATCTAATAATTATGGTTCTTTCAAACTGGCAAACATTTTTAAAGGGCACTAACAATAATGTATTGATTTTTGTAGGGGGTCCTCTAAGTTTGTAGTTTAATAACTATTCGGCCAATTTTAATGAAATTTGATAATTATGTTTCTTTCATTCTAGCTAACCTTTTTAAAGAACGCTAAGAATAATGTTTATAGTTTGGTAGGGGATCCTCTAAATTTGTAGTTTAAGAAATACTCGGAATAATTCTAATGAAATTTGATAATTATGTTTCTTTCATACTAGCTAACCTTTCTTTAAAGGCGCTAACAATACTGTTTTAAATCAATAAGAGGGGCCTCTATATCTCTAGTTTAAAAACTACTCGTCTAATTATAATGAAATTTGATAATTATGTTTCTTTCATACTAGCTAACCTTTCTTTAAAGGCGCTAACAATACTGTTTTAAATTAATAAGAGGGGCCTCTAAATCTGTAGTTTAAAAACTACTCGTCTAATTTTAATGAAATTTGATAATTATGTTTCTTTCATACTAGCTAACCTTTCTTTAAAGGCGCTAACAATAATGTTTTTTTTTGGTAGGGGGTCCTCTAAATTTGTAGTTTAAAAACTACTCGAAATAATTCTAATGAAATTTGATAATTATGTTTCTTTCATACTAACTAACCTTTTTTAAGGTGGCTAAGAATAATGTTTTGATTTTGGGTGGGGAAGGGGGTCTAATTTTGTAGTTTAATAACTACTTTGCCAATTTTAATGGAATTTGATAATTTTGTTTCTTTCATACTACCTTACCTTTTTAAAGGGCGCTAAGAATAATGTTTTTAATTTTGTAGGGGGTCCTCTAAATTTGTAGTTTAAGAACTACTCGGCCAATTTTAATGAAATTTGATAATTATATTCTTTCAAACTAGCTAACCTTTTTTAAGAGCGCTATGAATAATGTTTATATTTTGGTAGGTGGTCCTCTAAATTTGTAGTTTAAGAACTATTCGGCCAATTTTAATGAAATTTGATGATTATGTTTCTTTCTCACTAGCTAACCTTTTTAAAGAGCGCTAAGAATAATGTTTTTATTTTTTTAGGGTGTCCTCTAAATTTGTAGTTTAAGGACTACTCGGCAAATTTTGATGAAATTTGATAGTTATGTTTCTTTCATACTAGCTAACCTTTTTAAAGAGCGCTAAGAATAATGTTTTTATTTTGGTAGGGGGACCTCTAAATTTGTAGTATAAGAACTACTCGGAATAATTCTAATTTTTTAGTTTAAAAACTACTCGTCTAATTATAGTGAAATTTGATAATTATGTTTCTTTCATACTAGCTAACCTTTCTTTAAAGGCGCTAACAATTATACACTTATAAAGAGCGCTAAGAATAATGTTTATATTTTGGTAGGGGGTCCTTTAAATTTGTAGTTTAAGAAATACTCGGAATAATTCTAATAAAATTTGATAATTATGTTTCTTTCACACTAGCTAACCTTTCTTTAAAGGCGCTAACAATACTGTTTTAAATTAATAAGAGGAGCCTCTAAATCTTTAGTTTAAAAACTACTCGTCTAATTTTAATGAAATTTGATTATTATCTTTCTTTCATACTAGCTAACCTTTCTTTAAAGGCACTAACAATACTGTTTTAAATTAATGAGAGGGGCCTTTAGATCTGTAGTTTAAAAACTACTCGTCTAATTTTAATGAAATTTGATAATTATGTTTCTTTCATACTAGCTAACCTTTCTTTAAAGGCGCTAACAATACTGTTTTAAATTAATTAGAGGGCCCTTTAAATCTGTAGTTTAAAAACTACTTGTCTAATTTTAATGAAATTTGGTTATTATGTTTTATTTATACTAGCTAACCTTTCTTTAAAGGCGCTAACAATACTGTTTTAAATTAATAAGAGGGGCCTCTAAATCTTTAGTTTAAAAACTACTCGTCTAATTTTAATGAAATTTGATTATTTTGTTCCTTTCATACTAACTAACCTTTTTTAAGGTGGCTAACAATAATGTTTTGATTTTGGTTAAGGGGGGGGGATCTAATTTTGTAATTTAAGAACTACTTTGCCAATTTTAATGGGATTTGATAATTTTGTTTCTTTCATACTAGCTAACCTTTTTAAAGAGCGCTAAGAATAATGTTTTTATTTTGGTAGGGGGACCTCTAAATTTGTAGTATAAGAACTACTCGGAATAATTCTAATTTTTTAGTTTAAAAACTACTCGTCTAATTATAGTGAAATTTATAATTATGTTTCTTTCATACTAGCTAACCTTTCTTTAAAGGCGCTAACAATTATACACTTATAAAGAGCGCTAAGAATAATGTTTATATTTTGGTAGGGGGTCCTTTAAATTTGTAGTTTAAGAAATACTCGGAATAATTCTAATAAAATTTGATAATTATGTTTCTTTCACACTAGCTAACCTTTCTTTAAAGGCGCTAACAATACTGTTTTAAATTAATAAGAGGAGCCTCTATATCTTTAGTTTAAAAACTACTCGTCTAATTTTAATGAAATTCGATAATTATGTTTCTTTCATACTAGTTAACCTTTCTTTAAAGGCGCTAACATTACTGTTTTAAATTAATAAGAGGGGCCTATAAATCTGTAGTTTAAAAACTACTCGTCTAATTTTAATAAAATTTGATAATTATGTTTCTTTCATTCTAGCTAACCTTTTTAAAGAACGCTAAGAATAATGTTTATAGTTTGGTAGGGGGTCCTCTAAATTTGTAGTTTAAGAAATACTCGGAATAATTCTAATGAAATTTGATTATTATGTTTTTTTCATACTAGCTTACCTTTCTTTAATGGCGCTAACAATACTGTTTTAAATTATTAAGAGGGGTCTCTAAATCTGTAGTTTAAAAATTACTCGTCTAATTTTAATAAAATTTGATAATTATGTTTCTTTCATACTAGCTAACCTTTCTTTAAAGGCGCTAACAATACTGTTTTAAATTAATAAGAGGAGCCTTTAAAGCTGTAGTTTAAAAACTACTCGTCTAATTTTAATGAAATTTGATTATTTTGTTCCTTTCATACTAACTAACCTTTTTAAGGTGGCTAACAATAATGTTTTGATTCTGGTTAAGGGGGGGGGTCTAATTTTGAAATTTAAGAACTACTTTGCCAATTTTAATGGGATTTGATAATTTTGTTTCTTTCATACTACCAAACCTTTTTTAAGGTGGCTAACAATACTGTTTTAAATAAATAAGAGGGGCCTTTAGATCTGTAGTTTAAAAACTACTTTGCCAATTTTAATGGAATTTGATAATTTTGTTTCTTTCATACTACCTTACCTTTTTAAAGGGCGCTAAGAATAATGTTTTTATTTTTGTAGGGGGTCCTCTAAATTTGTAGTTTAAGAACTACTCGGCCAATTTTAATGAAATTTGATAATATTGTTTCATTCTTATTAGCTAACCTTTTTAAAGGGCGCTAAGAATAATGTTTTTATTTCGGTTGGGGGTCCTCCAAATTTGTAGTTTAAGAACTAGTTGGCCAATTTTAATGAAATTTGATAATTATATTCTTTCAAACTAGCTAACCTTTTTAAAGAGCGCTATGAATAATGTTTATATTTTGGTAGGTGGTCCTCTAAATTTGTAGTTTAAGAACTAGTTGGCCAATTTTAATGAAATTTGATAATTATATTCTTTCAAACTAGCTAACCTTTTTAAAGAGCGCTATGAATAATGTTTATATTTTGGTAGGTGGTCCTCTAAATTTGTAGTTTAAGAACTATTCGGCCAATTTTAATGAAATTTGATGATTATGTTTCTTTCTCACTAGCTAACCTTTTTAAAGAGCGCTAAGAATAATGTTTTTATTTTTTTAGGGTGTCCTCTAAATTTGTAGTTTAAGAACTACTCGGCCAATTTTGATGAAATTTGATAGTTATGTTTCTTTTATACTAGCTAACCTTTTTAAAGAACTCTAAGAATAATGTTTTTATTTTGGTAGGGGGACCTCTAAATTTGTAGTATAAGAACTACTCGGAATAATTCTAATTTTTTAGTTTAAAAACTACTCGTCTAATTTTAATGAAATTTGATAATTTTGTTCCTTTCATACTAACTAACCTTTTTTAAGGTGGCTAACAATAATGTTTTGATTTTGGTTAAGAGGGGGGGGGGTCTAATTTCGTAATTTAAGAACTACTTTGCCAATTTTAATGGGATTTGATAATTTTGATTCTTTCATACTACCTAACCTTTTTAAAGGGCGCCAGCAATAATGTTTTAAATTTATAAGAGGGGCCTTTAAATTTGTAGTTTAAGGACAACTCAGAAAATTTTAATGAAATCTAGTAATTATGGTTCTTTCAAACTGGCAAACATTTTTAAAGGGCACTAACAATAATGTATTGATTTTTGTAGGGGGTCCTCTAAGTTTTTAGTTTAATAACTATTCGGCCAATTTTAATGAAATTTGATAATTATGTTTCTTTCATACTAGCTAACCTATCTTTAAAGGCGCTAACAATACTGTTTAAATAATTAAGAGGGGCCTTTAAATCTGTAGTTTAAAAACTACTTCTCTAATTTTAATGAAATTCGATAATTATGTTTCTTTCATACTAGTTAACCTTTCTTTAAAGGCGCTAACATTACTGTTTTAAATTAATAAGAGGGGCCTATAAATCTGTAGTTTAAAAACTACTCGTCTAATTTTAATAAAATTTGATAATTATGTTTCTTTCATTCTAGCTAACCTTTTTAAAGAACGCTAAGAATAATGTTTATAGTTTGGTAGGGGGTCCTCTAAATTTGTAGTTTAAGAAATACTCGGAATAATTCTAATGAAATTTGATTATTATGTTTCTTTCATACTAGCTTACCTTTCTTTAATGGCGCTAACAATACTGTTTTAAATTAATAAGAGGGGTCTCTAAATCTGTAGTTTAAAAATTACTCGTCTAATTTTAATAAAATTTGATAATTATGTTTCTTTCATACTAGCTAACCTTTCTTTAAAGGCGCTAACAATACTGTTTTAAATTAATAAGAGGAGCCTTTAAAGCTGTAGTTTAAAAACTACTCGTCTAATTTTAATGAAATTTGATTATTTTGTTCCTTTCATACTAACTAACCTTTTTTAAGGTGGCTAACAATAATGTTTTGATTCTGGTTAAGGGGGGGGGGGGTCTAATTTTGAAATTTAAGAACTACTTTGCCAATTTTAATGGGATTTGATAATTTTGTTTCTTTCATACTACCAAACCTTTTTTAAGGTGGCTAACAATACTGTTTTAAATAAATAAGAGGGGCCTTTAGATCTGTAGTTTAAAAACTACTTTGCCAATTTTAATGGAATTTGATAATTTTGTTTCTTTCATACTACCTTACCTTTTTAAAGGGCGCTAAGAATAATGTTTTTATTTTTGTAGGGGGTCCTCTAAATTTGTAGTTTAAGAACTACTCGACCAATTTTAATGAAATTTGATAATATTGTTTCATTCTTATTAGCTAACCTTTTTAAAGGGCGCTAAGAATAATGTTTTTATTTCGGTTGGGGGTCCTCCAAATTTGTAGTTTAAGAACTAGTTGGCCAATTTTAATGAAATTTGATAATTATATTCTTTCAAACTAGCTAACCTTTTTAAAGAGCGCTATGAATAATGTTTATATTTTGGTAGGTGGTCCTCTAAATTTGTAGTTTAAGAACTATTCGGCCAATTTTAATGAAATTTGATGATTATGTTTCTTTCTCACTAGCTAACCTTTTTAAAGAGCGCTAAGAATAATGTTTTTATTTTTTTAGGGTGTCCTCTAAATTTGTAGTTTAAGAACTACTCGGCCAATTTTGATGAAATTTGATAGTTATGTTTCTTTCATACTAGCTAACCTTTTTAAAGAGCGCTAAGAATAATGTTTTTATTTTGGTAGGGGGACCTCTAAATTTGTAGTATAAGAACTACTCGGAATAATTCTAATTTTTTAGTTTAAAAACTACTCGTCTAATTTTAATGAAATTTGATAATTTTGTTCCTTTCATACTAACTAACCTTTTTTAAGGTGGCTAACAATAATGTTTTGATTTTGGTTAAGAGGGGGGGGGGGGTCTAATTTCGTAATTTAAGAACTACTTTGCCAATTTTAATGGGATTTGATAATTTTGATTCTTTCATACTACCTAACCTTTTTAAAGGGCGCCAGCAATAATGTTTTAAATTTATAAGAGGGGCCTTTAAATTTGTAGTTTAAGGACAACTCAGAAAATTTTAATGAAATCTAGTAATTATGGTTCTTTCAAACTGGCAAACATTTTTAAAGGGCACTAACAATAATGTATTGATTTTTGTAGGGGGTCCTCTAAGTTTTTAGTTTAATAACTATTCGGCCAATTTTAATGAAATTTGATAATTATGTTTCTTTCATACTAGCTAACCTTTCTTTTAAGGCGCTAACAATACTGTTTTAAATTAATAAGAGGGGCCTTTAAATCTGTAGTTTAAAAACTACTTGTCTAATTTTAATGAAATTTGATAATTATGTTTCTTTCATACTAGCTAACCTTTCTTTAAAGGCGCTAACAATACTGTTTTAAATTAATAAGAGGGGCCTCTAAATCTTTAGTTTAAAAACTACTCATCTAATTTTAATGAAATTTGATAATTATGTTTCTTTCATACTAGCTAACCTTTCTTTAAAGGCGCTAACAATACTGTTTTAAATTAATAAGAGGGGCCTTTAAATCTGTAGTTTAAAAACTACTTGTCTAATTTTAATGAAATTTGATAATTATGTTTCTTTCATACTAGCTAACCTTTCTTTAAAGGCGCTAACAATACTGTTTTAAATTAATAAGAGGGGCCTCTAAATCTTTAGTTTAAAAACTACTCATCTAATTTTAATGAAATTTGATAATTATGTTTCTTTTATACTAGCTAACCTTTCTTTAAAGGCGCTAACAATACTGTTTTAAATTAATAAGAGGGGCCTCTAAATCTTTAGTTTAAAAACTACTCATCTAATTTTAATGAAATTTGATAATTATGTTTCTTTCATACTAGCTAACCTTTCTTTAAAGGCGCTAACAATACTGTTTTAAATTAATAAGAGGGGCCTTTAAATCTGTAGTTTAAAAACTACTTGTCTAATTTTAATGAAATTTGATAATTATGTTTCTTTCATACTAGCTAACCTTTCTTTAAAGGCGCTAACAATACTGTTTTAAATTAATAAGAGGGGCCTCTAAATCTTTAGTTTAAAAACTACTCATCTAATTTTTAATGAAATTTGATAATTATGTTTCTTTCATACTAGCTAACCTTTCTTTAAAGGCGCTAACAATACTGTTTTAAATTAATAAGAGGGGCCTTTAAATCTGTAGTTTAAAAACTACTTGTCTAATTTTAATGAAATTTGATAATTATGTTTCTTTCATACTAGTTAACCTTTTTAAAGAGCGCTAAGAATAATGATTATATTTTGGTAGGGGGTCCTCTGAATTTGTAGTTTAAGAAATACTCGGAATAATTCTAATGAAATTTGATAATTATGTTTCTTTCATACTAGCTAACCTTTCTTTAAAGGCGCTAACAACACTGTTTTAAATTAATAAGAGGGGCCTCTAAATCTTTAGTTTAAAAACTACTCGTCAAATTTTAATGAAATTTGATTATTTTGTTCCTTTCATACTAACTAACCTTTTTTAAGGTGGCTAACAATAATGTTTTGATTTTGGTTAAGGGGGGGGGGGGGTCTAATTTTGTAATTTAAGAACTACTTTGCCAATTTTAATGGGATTTGATAATTTTGTTTCTTTCATACTACCTAACTTTTTTAAAAGGCGCCAGCAATAATGTTTTAAATTTATAAGAGAAGCCTCTAAATATGTAGTTTAAGAACAACTCAGAAAATTTTAATGAAATTTAATAATAATGGTTCTTTCAAACTGGCAAACATTTTTAAAGGGCACTAACAATAATGTATTGATTTTTGTAGGGGGTCCTCTAAGTTTGTAGTTTAATAACTATTCGGCCAATTTTAATGAAATTTGATAATTATGTTTCTTTCATACTAGCTAACCTTTCTTTAAAGGCGCTAACAATACTGTTTTAAATTAATAAGAGGGGCCTTTAAATCTGTAGTTTAAGAACTACTTGTCTAATTTTAATGAAATTTGATAATTATGTTTCTTTCATACTAGTTAACCTTTTTTAAGAGCGCTAAGAATAATGTTTTATTTTGGTAGGGGGTCCTCTAAATTTGTAGTTTAAGAAATACTCGGAATAATTCTAATGAAATTTGATAATTATGTTTCTTTCATACTAGCTAACCTTTCTTTAAAGGCGCTAACAATACTGTTTTAAATTAATAAGAGGGGCCTCTAAATCTTTAGTTTAAAAACTACTCGTCTAATTTTAATGAAATTTGATTATTTTGTTCCTTTCATACTAACTAACCTTTTTTAAAATGGCTAACAATAATGTTTTGATTTTGGTGAAGGGGGGGGGGGGTCTAATTTTGTAATTTAAGAACTACTTTGCCAATTTTAATGGGATTTGATAATTTTGTTTCTTTCATACTACCTAACCTTTTTAAAAGGCGCCAGCAATAATGTTTTAAATTTATAAGAGGGGCCTCTAAATATGTAGTTTAAGAACAACTCAGAAAATTTTAATGAAATCTAATAATTATGGTTCTTTCAAACTGGCAAACATTTTTAAAGGGCACTAACAATAATGTATTGATTTTTGTAGGGGGTCCTCTAAGTTTGTAGTTTAATAACTATTCGGCCAATTTTAATGAAATTTGATAATTATGTTTCTTTCATACTAGCTTACCTTTCTTTAATGGCGCTAACAATACTGTTTTAAATTAATAAGAGGGGTCTCTAAATCTGTAGTTTAAAAATTACTCGTCTAATTTTAATAAAATTTGATAATTATGTTTCTTTCATACTAGCTAACCTTTCTTTAAAGGCGCTAACAATACTGTTTTAAATTAATAAGAGGAGCCTCTAAAGCTGTAGTTTGAAAACTACTCGTCTAATTTTAATGAAATTTGATAATTTTGTTCCTTTCATACTAACTAACCTTTTTTAAGGTGGCTAACAATAATGTTTTGATTCTGGTTAAGGGGGGGGGGTCTAATTTTGAAATTTAAGAACTACTTTGCCAATTTTAATGGGATTTGATAATTTTGTTTCTTTTATACTACCAAACCTTTTTAAAGAACACTAAGAATAATGTTTATAGTTTGGTAGGGGGTCCTCTAAATTTGTAGTTTAAGAAATACTCGGAATAATTCTAATGAAATTTGATAATTATGTTTCTTTCATACTAGCTAACCTTTCTTTAAAGGCGCTAACAATACTGTTTTAAATTAATAAGAGGGGCCTCTATATCTCTAGTTTAAAAACTATTCGTCTAATTATAATGAAATTTGATAATTATGTTTCTTTCATACTAGCTAACCTTCCTTTAAAGGCGCTAACAATACTGTTTTAAATTAATAAGAGGGGCCTCTAAATCTGTAGTTTAAAAACTACTGGTCTAATTTTAATGAAATTTGATAATTATGTTTCTTTCATACTAGCTAACCTTTCTTTAAAGGCGCTAACAATAATGTTTTTATTTTAGTAGGGGGTCCTCTAAATTTGTAGTATAAGAACTACTCGGAATAATTCTAATTTTTTAGTTTAAAAACTACTCGTCTAATTTTAATGAAATTTGATTATTTTGTTCCTTTCATACTAACTAACCTTTTTTAAGGTGGCTAACAATAATGTTTTGATTTTGGTTAAGGGGGGGGGGGGTCTAATTTTGTAATTTAAGAACTACTTTGCCAATTTTAATGGGATTTGATAATTTTGTTTCTTTCATACTACCTAACCTTTTTAAAGGGCACCAGCAATAATGTTTTAAATTTATAAGAGGGGCCTTTAAATTTGTAGTTTAAGGACAACTCAGAAAATTTTAATGAAATCTAATAATTATGGTTGTTTCAAACTGGCAAACATTTTTAAAGGGCACTAACAATAATGTATTGATTTTTGTAGGGGGTCCTCTTAGTTTGTAGTTTAAGAAATACTCGGAATAATTCTAATGAAATTTGATAATTATGTTTCTTTCATACTAGCTAACCTTTCTTTAAAGGCGCTAACAACACTGTTTTAAATTAATAAGAGGGGCCTCTAAATCTTTAGTTTAAAAACTACTCGTCAAATTTTAATGAAATTTGATTATTTTGTTTCTTTCATACTAACTAACCTTTTTAAGGTGGCTAACAATAATGTTTTGATTTTGGTTAAGGGGGGGGTCTAATTTAGTAATTTAAGAACTACTTTGCCAATTTTAATGGGATTTGATAATTTGTTTCTTTCATACTACCTAACGTTTTTAAAAGGCGCCAGCAATAATGTTTTAAATTTATAAGAGGGGCCTCTAAATATGTAGTTTAAGAACAACTCAGAAAATTTTAATGAAATCTAATAATTATGGTTCTTTCAAACTGGCAAACATTTTTAAAGGGCACTAACAATAATGTATTGATTTTTGTAGGGGGTCCTCTAAGTTTGTAGTTTAATAACTATTCGGCCAATTTTAATGAAATTTGATAATTATGTTTCTTTCATACTAGCTTACCTTTTTTAATGGCGCTAACAATACTGTTTTAAATTAATAAGAGGGGTCTCTAAATCTGTAGTTTAAAAATTACTCGTCTAATTTTAATAAAATTTGATAATTATGTTTCTTTCATACTAGCTAACCTTTCTTTAAAGGCGCTAACAATACTGTTTTAAATTAATAAGAGGAGCCTCTAAAGCTGTAGTTTAAAAACTACTCGTCTAATTTTAATGAAATTTGATAATTTTGTTCCTTTCATACTAACTAACCTTTTTTAAGGTGGCTAACAATAATGTTTTGATTCTGGTTAAGGGGGGGGGTCTAATTTTGAAATTTAAGAACTACTTTGCCAATTTTAATGGGATTTGATAATTTTGTTTCTTTATACTACCAAACCTTTTTAAAGAACGCTAAGAATAATGTTTATAGTTTGGTAGGGGGTCCTCTAAATTTGTAGTTTAAGAAATACTCGGAATAATTCTAATGAAATTTGATAATTATGTTTCTTTCATACTAGCTAACCTTTCTTTAAAGGCGCTAACAATACTGTTTTAAATTAATAAGAGGGGCCTCTATATCTCTAGTTTAAAAACTACTCGTCTAATTTTAATGAAATTTGATAATTATGTTTCTTTCATACTAGCTAACCTTTCTTTAAAGGCGCTAACAATAATGTTTTTATTTTGGTAGGGGGTCCTCTAAATTTGTAGTATAAGAACTACTCGGAATAATTCTAATTTTTTAGTTTAAAAACTACTCGTCTAATTTAAATGAAATTTGATAATTTTGTTCCTTTCATACTAACTAACCTTTTTTAAGGTGGCTAACAATAATGTTTTGATTTTGGTTAAGAGGGGGGGGGGGTCTAATTTCGTAATTTAAGAACTACTTTGCCAATTTTAATGGGATTTGATAATTTTGTTTCTTTCATACTACCTAACCTTTTTAAAAGGCGCCAGCAATAATGTTTTAAATTTATAAGAGGGGCCTCTAAATATGTAGTTTAAGAACAACTCAGAAAATTTTAATGAAATTTAATAATTATGTTTCTTTCATACTAGCTAACCTTTCTTTAAAGGCGCTAACAATACTGTTTTAAATTAATAAGTGGGGCCTTTAAATCTGTAGTTTAAAAACTACTTGTCTAATTTTAATGAAATTGGATAATTATGTTTCTTTCATACTAGTTAACCTTTTTTAAGAGCGCTAAGAATAATGTTTATATTTTGGTAGGGGGTCCTCTAAATTTGTAGTTTAAGAAATACTCGGAATAATTCTAATGAAATTTGATAATTATGTTTCTTTCATACTAGCTAACCTTTCTTTAAAGGCGCTAACAATACTGTTTTAAATTAATAAGAGGGGCCTCTAAATCTTTAGTTTAAAAACTACTCGTCTAATTTTAATGAAATTTGATTATTTTGTTCCTTTCATACTAACTAACCTTTTTTAAGGTGGCTAACAATAATGTCTTGATTTTGGTTAAGGGGGGGGGGGCTAATTTTGTAATTTAAGAACTACTTTGCCAATTTTAATGGGATTTGATAATTTTGTTTCTTTCATACTACCTAACCTTTTTAAAAGGCGCCAGCAATAATGTTTTAAATTTATAAGAGGGGCCTCTAAATATGTAGTTTAAGAACAACTCAGAAAATTTTAATGGAATTTAATAATTATGGTTCTTTTAAACTGGCAAACATTTTTAAAGGGCACTAACAATAATGTATTGATTTTTGTAAAGGGTCCTCTAAGTTTGTGGTTTAATAACTATTCGGCCAATTTTAATGAAATTTGATAATTATGTTTCTTTCATACTAGCTAACCTATCTTTAAAGGCGCTAACAATACTGTTTTAAATTAATAAGAGGGGCCTATAAATCTGTAGTTTAAAAACTACTCGTCTAATTTTAATGAAATTTGATAATTATGTTTCTTTCATACTAGCTAACCTTTTTAAAGAGCGCTAAGAATAATGTTTATATTTTGGTAGGGGGTCCTCTAAATTTATAGTTTAAGAAATACTCGGAATAATTCTAATGAAATTTGATAATTATGTTTCTTTCATACTAGCTTACCTTTCTTTAATGGCGCTAACAATACTGTTTTAAATTAATAAAAGGGGTCTCTAAATCTGTAGTTTAAAAATTACTCGTCTAATTTTAATGAAATTTGATAATTTTGTTCCTTTCATACTAACTAACCTTTTTTAAGGTGGCTAACAATAATGTTTTGATTTTGGTTAAGGAGGGGGGGCCTAATTTTGTAATCTAAGAACTACTTTGCCAATTTTAATGGGGTTTGATAATTTTGTTTCTTTCATACTACCTAACCTTTTTAAAGGGCGCCAGCAATAATGTTTTAAATTTATAAGAGGGGCCTCTAAATTTGTAGTTTAAGAACAACTCAGAAAATTTTAATGAAATTTAATAATTATGGTTCTTTCAAACTGGCAAACATTTTTAAAGAGCACTAACAATAATGTATTGATTTTTGAAGGGGGTCCTCTAAGTTTGTAGTTTAAGAAATACTCGGAATAATTCTAATGAAATTTGATAATTATGTTTCTTTCATACTAGCTAACCTTTCTTTAAAGGCGCTAACAACACTGTTTTAAATTAATAAGAGGGGCCTCTAAATCTTTAGTTTAAAAACTACTCGTCAAATTTTAATGAAATTTGATTATTTTGTTTCTTTCATACTAACTAACCTTTTTTAAGGTGGCTAACAATAATGTTTTGATTTTGGTTAAGGGGGGGGTCTAATTTAGTAATTTAAGAACTACTTTGCCAATTTTAATGGGATTTGATAATTTTGTTTCTTTCATACTACCTAACGTTTTTAAAAGGCGCCAGCAATAATGTTTTAAATTTATAAGAGGGGCCTCTAAATATGTAGTTTAAGAACAACTCAGAAAATTTTAATGAAATCTAATAATTATGGTTCTTTCAAACTGGCAAACATTTTTAAAGGGCACTAACAATAATGTATTGATTTTTGTAGGGGGTCCTCTAAGTTTGTAGTTTAATAACTATTCGGCCAATTTTAATGAAATTTGATAATTATGTTTCTTTCATACTAGCTTACCTTTCTTTAATGGCGCTAACAATACTGTTTTAAATTAATAAGAGGGGTCTCTAAATCTGTAGTTTAAAAATTACTCGTCTAATTTTAATAAAATTTGATAATTATGTTTCTTTCATACTAGCTAACCTTTCTTTAAAGGCGCTAACAATACTGTTTTAAATTAATAAGAGGAGCCTCTAAAGCTGTAGTTTAAAAAACTACTCGTCTAATTTTAATGAAATTTGATAATTTTGTTCCTTTCATACTAACTAACCTTTTTTAAGGTGGCTAACAATAATGTTTTGATTCTGGTTAAGGGGGGGGGTCTAATTTTGAAATTTAAGAACTACTTTGCCAATTTTAATGGGATTTGATAATTTTGTTTCTTTTATACTACCAAACCTTTTTAAAGAACGCTAAGAATAATGTTTATAGTTTGGTAGGGGGTCCTCTAAATTTGTAGTTTAAGAAATACTCGGAATAATTCTAATGAAATTTGATAATTATGTTTCTTTCATACTAGCTAACCTTTCTTTAAAGGCGCTAACAATACTGTTTTAAATTAATAAGAGGGGCCTCTATATCTCTAGTTTAAAAACTACTCGTCTAATTTTAATGAAATTTGATAATTATGTTTCTTTCATACTAGCTAACCTTTCTTTAAAGGCGCTAACAATAATGTTTTTATTTTGGTAGGGGGTCCTCTAAATTTGTAGTATAAGAACTACTCGGAATAATTCTAATTTTTTAGTTTAAAAACTACTCGTCTAATTTAAATGAAATTTGATAATTTTGTTCCTTTCATACTAACTAACCTTTTTTAAGGTGGCTAACAATAATGTTTTGATTTTGGTTAAGAGGGGGGGGGGGTCTAATTTCGTAATTTAAGAACTACTTTGCCAATTTTAATGGGATTTGATAATTTTGTTTCTTTCATACTACCTAACCTTTTTAAAAGGCGCCAGCAATAATGTTTTAAATTTATAAGAGGGGCCTCTAAATATGTAGTTTAAGAACAACTCAGAAAATTTTAATGAAATTTAATAATTATGTTTCTTTCATACTAGCTAACCTTTCTTTAAAGGCGCTAACAATACTGTTTTAAATTAATAAGTGGGGCCTTTAAATCTGTAGTTTAAAAACTACTTGTCTAATTTTAATGAAATTGGATAATTATGTTTCTTTCATACTAGTTAACCTTTTTTAAGAGCGCTAAGAATAATGTTTATATTTTGGTAGGGGGTCCTCTAAATTTGTAGTTTAAGAAATACTCGGAATAATTCTAATGAAATTTGATAATTATGTTTCTTTCATACTAGCTAACCTTTCTTTAAAGGCACTAACAATACTGTTTTAAATTAATAAGAGGGGCCTCTAAATCTTTAGTTTAAAAACTACTCGTCTAATTTTAATGAAATTTGATTATTTTGTTCCTTTCATACTAACTAACCTTTTTTAAGGTGGCTAACAATAATGTCTTGATTTTGGTTAAGGGGGGGTAGGGCTAATTTTGTAATTTAAGAACTACTTTGCCAATTTTAATGGGATTTGATAATTTTGTTTCTTTCATACTACCTAACCTTTTTAAAAGGCGCCAGCAATAATGTTTTAAATTTATAAGAGGGGCCTCTAAATATGTAGTTTAAGAACAACTCAGAAAATTTTAATGGAATTTAATAATTATGGTTCTTTTAAACTGGCAAACATTTTTAAAGGGCACTAACAATAATGTATTGATTTTTGTAAAGGGTCCTCTAAGTTTGTGGTTTAATAACTATTCGGCCAATTTTAATGAAATTTGATAATTATGTTTCTTTCATACTAGCTAACCTATCTTTAAAGGCGCTAACAATACTGTTTTAAATTAATAAGAGGGGCCTATAAATCTGTAGTTTAAAAACTACTCGTCTAATTTTAATGAAATTTGATAATTATGTTTCTTTCATACTAGCTAACCTTTTTAAAGAGCGCTAAGAATAATGTTTATATTTTGGTAGGGGGTCCTCTAAATTTATAGTTTAAGAAATACTCGGAATAATTCTAATGAAATTTGATAATTATGTTTCTTTCATACTAGCTTACCTTTCTTTAATGGCGCTAACAATACTGTTTTAAATTAATAAAAGGGGTCTCTAAATCTGTAGTTTAAAAATTACTCGTCTAATTTTAATGAAATTTGATAATTTTGTTCCTTTCATACTAACTAACCTTTTTTAAGGTGGCTAACAATAATGTTTTGATTTTGGTTAAGGAGGGGGGGCCTAATTTTGTAATCTAAGAACTACTTTGCCAATTTTAATGGGGTTTGATAATTTTGTTTCTTTCATACTACCTAACCTTTTTAAAGGGCGCCAGCAATAATGTTTTAAATTTATAAGAGGGGCCTCTAAATTTGTAGTTTAAGAACAACTCAGAAAATTTTAATGAAATTTAATAATTATGGTTCTTTCAAACTGGCAAACATTTTTAAAGAGCACTAACAATAATGTATTGATTTTTGAAGGGGGTCCTCTAAGTTTGTAGTTTAATAACTATTCGGCCAATTTTAATGAAATTTGATAATTATGTTTCTTTCATACAAGCTAACCTATCTTTAAAGGCGCTAACAATACTGTTTTAAATTAATAAGAGGGGCCTTTAAATCTGTAGTTTAAAAACTACTTGTCTAATTTTAATGAAATTTGATAATTATGTTTCTTTCATACTAGCTAACCTTTTTAAAGAGCGCTAAGAATAATGTTTTTATTTTGGTAGGGGGTCCTCTAAATTTGTAGTTTAAGAACTATTTGGCCAATTTTAATGAAACTTGATGATTATGTTTCTTTCACACTAGCTAACCTTTTTAAAGGGCGCTAAGAATAATGTTTTTATTTTTGTAGGGGGTCCTCTAAATTTGTAGTTTAAAAACTACTCGGCCAATTTTAATGAAATTTGATAATATTGTTTCATTCTTATTAGCTAACCTTTTTAATGGGCGCTAAGAATAATGTTCTTATTTTTGTAGGGGGTCCTCTAAATTTGTAGTTTAAAAACTACTCGGCCAATTTTAATGAAATTTGATAATATTGTTTTATTCTTATTAGCTAACCTTTTTAATGGGCGCTAAGAATAATGTTTTTATTTCGGTAGGGGGTCCTCTAAATTTGTAGTTTAAGAACTACTCGACCAATTTTAATGAAATTTGATAATATTGTTTCATTCTTATTAGCTAACCTTTTTAAAGGGCGCTAAGAATAATGTTTTGATTTTGGTTAAGGGGAGGGGGGGTCTAATTTTGTAGTTTAAGAACTACTTTGCCAATTTTAATGGGATTTGATAATTTTGTTTCTTTCATACTAGCTAACCTTTCTTTAAAGGCGCTAACAATACTGTTTTAAATTAATAAGAGGGGCCTCTACTCTCTAGTTTAAAAACTACTCGTCTAATTTTAATGAAATTTGATAATTTTGTTCCTTTCATACTAACTAACCTTTTTTAAGGTAGCTAACAATAATGTTTTGATTTTGGTTAAGAGGGGGGGGGTTAATTTTGTAATTTAAGAACTACTTTGCCAATTTTAATGGGATTTGATAATTTTGTTTCTTTCATACTACCTAACCTATTTAAAGGGCGCCAGCAATAATGTTTTAAATTTATAAGAGGGGCCTCTAAATTTGTAGTTTAAGAACAACTCAGAAAATTTTAATGAAATTTAATAATTATGGTTCTTTCAAACTGGCAAACATTTTTAAAGGGCACTAACAATAATGTATTGATTTTTGTAGGGGGTCCTCTAAGTTTGTAGTTTAATAACTATTCGGCTAATTTTAATAAAATTTGATAATTATGTTTCTTTCATACTAGCTAACCTTTCTTTAAAGGCGCTAACAATACTGTTTTAAATTAATAAGAGCGGCCTTTAGATCTGTAGTTTAAAAACTACTCGTCTAATTTTAATGAAATTTGATAATTATGTTTCTTTCATACTAGTTAACCTTTCTTTAAAGGCGCTAACAATACTGTTTTGAACTAATAAGAGGGGCCTTTAAATCTGTAGTTTAAAAACTACTTGTCTAATTTTAATGAAATTTGATAATTATGTTTCTTTCATACTAGCTAACCTTTTTAAAGAGCGCTAAGAATAATGTTTTTATTTTGGTAGGGGGTCCTCTAAATTTGTAGTTTAAGAACTATTTGGCCAATTTTAATGAAACTTGATGATTATGTTTCTTTCACACTAGCTAACCTTTTTAAAGGGCGCTAAGAATAATGTTTTTATTTTTGTAGGGGGTCCTCTAAATTTGTAGTTTAAAAACTACTCGGCCAATTTTAATGAAATTTGATAATATTGTTTCATTCTTATTAGCTAACCTTTTTAATGGGTGCTAAGAATAATGTTTTTATTTCGGTAGGGGGTCCTCTAAATTTGTAGTTTAAGAACTAGTCGGCCAATTTTAATGAAATTTGATAATTATGTTTCTTTCATACTAGCTAACCTTTTTAAAGGCCGCTAAGAATAATGTTTTTATTTTTTTAGGGGGTCCTCTAAATTTGTAGTTTAAGAACTACTCGACCAATTTTAATGAAATTTGATAATATTGTTTCATTCTTAATAGCTAACCTTTTTAAAGGGCGCTAAGAATAATGTTTTGATTTTGGTTAAGGGGAGGGGGGGTCTAATTTTGTAGTTTAAGAACTACTTTGCCAATTTTAATGGGATTTGATAATTTTGTTTCTTTCATACTAGCTAACCTTTCTTTAAAGGCGCTAACAATACTGTTTTAAATTAATAAGAGGGGCCTCTACTCTCTAGTTTAAAAAACTACTCGTCTAATTTTAATGAAATTTGATAATTTTGTTCCTTTCATACTAACTAACCTTTTTTAAGGTAGCTAACAATAATGTTTTGATTTTGGTTAAGGGGGGGGGGGGGGGGGGGGGGGGTTTTTTGTAATTTAAGAACTACTTTGCCAATTTTAATGGGATTTGATAATTTTGTTTCTTTCATACTACCTAACCTATTTAAAGGGCGCCAGCAATAATGTTTTAAATTTATAAGAGGGGCCTCTAAATTTGTAGTTTAAGAACAACTCAGAAAATTTTAATGAAATTTAATAATTATGGTTCTTTCAAACTGGCAAACATTTTTAAAGGGCACTAACAATAATGTATTGATTTTTGTAGGGGGTCCTCTAAGTTTGTAGTTTAATAACTATTCGGCTAATTTTAATGAAATTTGATAATTATGTTTCTTTCATACTAGCTAACCTTTCTTTAAAGGCGCTAACAATACTGTTTTAAATTAATAAGAGCGGCCTTTAGATCTGTAGTTTAAAAACTACTCGTCTAATTTTAATGAAATTTGATAATTATGTTTCTTTCATACTAGTTAACCTTTTTAAAGAGCGCTAAGAATAATGTTTATATTTTGGTAGGGGGTCCTCTAAATTTGTAGTTTAAGAAATACTCGGAATAATTCTAATGAAATTTGATAATTATGTTTCTTTCATACTAGCTAACCTTTCTTTAAAGGCGCTAACAATACTGTTTTAAATTAATAAGAGGGGCCTCTAAATCTTTAGTTTAAAAACTACTCGTCTAATTTTAATGAAATTTGATTATTTTGTTCCTTTCATACTAACTAACCTTTTTTAAGGTGGCTAACAATAATGTCTTGATTTTGGTTAAGGGGGGGTAGGGCTAATTTTGTAATTTAAGAACTACTTTGCCAATTTTAATGGGATTTGATAATTTTGTTTCTTTCATACTACCTAACCTTTTTAAAAGGCGCCAGCAATAATGTTTTAAATTTATAAGAGGGGCCTCTAAATATGTAGTTTAAGAACAACTCAGAAAAATTTTAATGAAATTTAATAATTATGGTTCTTTTAAACTGGCAAACATTTTTAAAGGGCACTAACAATAATGTATTGATTTTTGTAAAGGGTCCTCTAAGTTTGTGGTTTAATAACTATTCGGCCAATTTTAATGAAATTTGATAATTATGTTTCTTTCATACTAGCTAACCTAGCTTTAAAGGCGCTAACAATACTGTTTTAAATTAATAAGAGGGGCCTATAAATCTGTAGTTTAAAAACTACTCGTCGTCTAATTTTAATGAAATTTGATAATTATGTTTCTTTCATACTAGCTAACCTTTTTAAAGAGCGCTAAGAATAATGTTTATATTTTGGTAGGGGGTCCTCTAAATTTATAGTTTAAGAAATACTCGGAATAATTCTAATGAAATTTGATAATTATGTTTCTTTCATACTAGCTTACCTTTCTTTAATGGCGCTAACAATACTGTTTTAAATTAATAAAAGGGGTCTCTAAATCTGTAGTTTAAAAATTACTCGTCTAATTTTAATGAAATTTGATAATTTTGTTCCTTTCATACTAACTAACCTTTTTTAAGGTGGCTAACAATAATGTTTTGATTTTGGTTAAGGAGGGGGGGGCCTAATTTTGTAATTTAAGAACTACTTTGCCAATTTTAATGGGGTTTGATAATTTTGTTTCTTTCATACTACCTAACCTTTTTAAAGGGCGCCAGCAATAATGTTTTAAATTTATAAGAGGGGCCTCTAAATTTGTAGTTTAAGAACAACTCAGAAAATTTTAATGAAATTTAATAATTATGGTTCTTTCAAACTGGCAAACATTTTTAAAGGGCACTAACAATAATGTATTGATTTTGAAGGGGGGGTCCTCTAAGTTTGTAGTTTAATAACTATTCGGCCAATTTTAATGAAATTTGATAATTATGTTTCTTTCATACTAGCTAACCTATCTTTAAAGGCGCTAACAATACTGTTTTAAATTAATAAGAGGGGCCTTTAAATCTGTAGTTTAAACTACTTGTCTAATTTTAATGAAATTTGATAATTATGTTTCTTTCATACTAGCTAACCTTTCTTTAAAGGCGCTAACAATACTGTTTTAAATTAATAAGAGGGGCCTTTAGATCTGTAGTTTAAAAACTACTCGTCTAATTTTAATGAAATTTGATAATTATGTTTCTTTCATACTAGCTAACCTATCTTTAAAGGCGCTAACAATACTGTTTTAAATTAATAAGAGGGGCCTTTAAATCTGTAGTTTAAAAACTACTTGTCTAATTTTAATGAAATTTGATAATTATGTTTCTTTCATACTAGCTAACCTTTTTAAAGAGCGCTAAGAATAATGTTTTTATTTTGGTAGGGGGTCCTCTAAATTTGTAGTTTAAGAACTATTTGGCCAATTTTAATGAAACTTGATGATTATGTTTCTTTCACACTAGCTAACCTTTTTAAAGGGCGCTAAGAATAATGTTTTTATTTTTGTAGGGGGTCCTCTAAATTTGTAGTTTAAAAACTACTCGGCCAATTTTAATGAAATTTGATAATATTGTTTCATTCTTATTAGCTAACCTTTTTAATGGGCGCTAAGAATAATGTTCTTATTTTTGTAGGGGGTCCTCTAAATTTGTAGTTTAAAAACTACTCGGCCAATTTTAATGAAATTTGATAATATTGTTTTATTCTTATTAGCTAACCTTTTTAATGGGCGCTAAGAATAATGTTTTTATTTCGGTAGGGGGTCCTCTAAATTTGTAGTTTAAGAACTACTCGACCAATTTTAATGAAATTTGATAATATTGTTTCATTCTTATTAGCTAACCTTTTTAAAGGGCGCTAAGAATAATGTTTTGATTTTGGTTAAGGGGAGGGGGGGTCTAATTTTGTAGTTTAAGAAATACTCGGAATAATTCTAATGAAATTTGATAGTTATGTTTCTTTCATACTAGCTAACCTTTCTTTAAAGGCGCTAACAATACTGTTTTAAATTAATAAGAGGGGCCTCTAAATTTTTAGTTTAAAAACTACTCGTCTAATTTTAATGAAATTTGATAATTTTGTTCCTTTCATACTAACTAACCTTTTTTAAGGTGGCTAACAATAATGTTTTGATTTTGGTTAAGGGGGGGGGGTTTAATTTTTTAATTTAAGAACTACTTTGCCAATTTTAATGGGATTTGATAATTTTGTTTCTTTCATACTACCTAACCTTTTTAAAGGGCGCCAGCAATAATGTTTTAAATTTATAAGAGGGGCCTCTAAATTTGTAGTTTAAGAACAACTCAGAAAATTTTAATGAAATTTAATAATTATGGTTCTTTCAAACTGGCAAACATTTTTAAAGGGCACTAACAATAATGTATTGATTTTTGTAGGGGGTCCTCTAAGTTTGTAGTTTAATAACTATTCGGCTAATTTTAATGAAATTTGATAATTCTGTTTCTTTCATACTAGCTAACCTTTCTTTTAAGGCGCTAACAATACTGTTTTAAATTAATAAGAGGGGCCTTTAAATCTGTAGTTTAAAAACTACTCGTCTAATTTTAATGAAATTTGATAATTATGTTTCTTTTATACTAACTAACCTTTTTTAAGGTGGCTAACAATAATGTTTTGATTTTGGTGGGGGGTCCTCTAAATTTGTAGTTTAAGAACTACTCGGCCAATTTTAATGAAATTTGATAATATTGTTTTTCATACTAGCTAACCTTTATAAAGGGCACTAAGAATAATGTTTATATTTTGGTAGGGGGTCCTCTAAATTTGTAGTTTAAGAACTACTAGGCCAATTTTAATGAAATTTGATAATTATGTTTCTTTCATACTAGCTAATCTTTTTAAAGGGCGCTAAGAATAATAAGTCATTGGCATAATGATGGTGGGAATAATGGTGAATTGAATGGGGAAGATCATTGATGTAGGAATTAAACAGTAGAGGGGAAATTTTTGAACCTTGAGCTACTCCTGATTGTAGTGTGAGGAAAGAGGATAGGCCTTGGTTAGGAGTGGCGACTCTTTGGGTGCGGTGGAAAGGAAAGATTGAAACCAAAGGAGGGAGCTGTAGGAAAAGTTCAATGATTTCAATTTGGAAAAAAGGATATTATGGTCTAAGGAATCGAATGCTTTAGAGAAATCATTGAGGATCAGGATGGTCAGTTCTTTTATGTCCATCTCTGCTTGGATGTCAGTGATAATTTTAATGAAGGCGGATTGTGTTGAGAAGCCGGGACGGAAACCAGATTCGAGGGGATCGAGTAACTCTGAATCTTCTAGGAAATTGGAAATTTGGGATTGCACCAATCTTTCTAGGGGCTTAGAAAGGTTGGAAAGTATGGATATAGGGCGGTAGTCCTTTGGGGATATAGGGTTTGGGTTTATGTTGATGGGATGAATCAAGGCCTTTTTCCATGAAGTGGGAAATACAGAGTTTTAGAGGGAAAAATTATATATGAAGAGGAGAACCGGGAGGATTTCAGGAAGGCATAAGTTCAATAATTTAACAGGAATGTCGTCTAAACCAGATGAGTTGGATTAGGACTTCCTAATGGAGGTAATTAGATCAGAGGGAGTGATATAAGAAAAGTAAAAATTATTGTCGTTAAATGCTGGCGGAGGTAAGGACTGGGATAATCGAGAAGGAGCAGAAGAAGCGGAAGAAACGAAATAAGAGTTTAACTCATCCCGAGTGACAGGAAAAACTCCCGATGGAGAGGAACTAGGAGGATCACACAAGGAATATTTGCGGAGGAGCAGCCATTTAGATTTATGATCGGGTGCAGATGAAAGGGCTTCGTGGAAGAAATTGGAGTTAGTTCGCCGGATTGTGGAGTTCAATTTCTAAGAAACTTAATCGCTTGATAGTCATCTTCAAGCCTGGTGCGTCTGAAGCGTCTTCGGGCAGCCTCGCGTCTTCTTTATAAATCTTTAATGTCTTGGTTCATCTAAGGAGCAGGGCGACGCCAGTGAGAAGAGCATGGGTATCAAGGATAGATAGGAGATTGGTGGTGAGTAATTCAACCATTGTATCAGTTGAGGAGCAGGAGTAAATTAAATTCCAATCTATGGTTTCGAGATCGGGTAAAATCTTATCTCGGGTAAGGGAGTCTATGTTACGGAAGGAGATTGTTTTAGGAAGGAACCGAGGTGTTGGGACAGCATATGATATTTGTATCAGGTCATGAGAGGATAGGAATGAAACAGGTCGTTGACTTGAGGAAAGATGTTTTTTTGGAGAATCTATGACATCCAACCATGTGTCGGACCCGCGGGAGTGGTGGGTGGGATTGAATGGTACAATAAAAAGGTGAAGGGAAAAAAAAAGGTTTTCAAGGTAGATTTTATCATAGGAGTCAGATAGGAGATTGGTATTCAGGTCACCGGAGATGATTATATTGGAGTAGAGGGGAAGATAATAGTAAAGGTTAGATTCGAATGATTGGTCAAAAGGAGCATGTGGGGTACAGTAAACCACTACATACAGGAGAGAATGGGCATTAATGGATATTTAAACAAATAAGGACTCAATGTTTAGGAGATTTGAAGGAGGCGAAAGAAAAACGACACGAGACTTCAGGCAATCATGGACATATAGCGCTACTCCACCGCCGGTCCGGTTAACCCGGTCATGACGAATGACGGAGTAGTTAGGGAGAGAAATCGAGGAGGAAGGAATGCAGGGTTTAAGCCAGGTTTTTAGAGACTGCAATGATGTGGTAAAAATTTTGGGTGAAAAATTCTAGGGACTCATCGTAATGGGCTATTAGGGATTGTGAGTTTATGTGACAGGCGGTTAGGATGTTAGTCATATTGGGAAGGAGTTAGGGAAACATAGGACCGTAAGTAAAAGGATGACGCAGAAAATGAGAAACAGCAGTAGAAGCCAAGAAGAAAAAATACATGTCGATGATAAGAACAAAGTAAAATGATATATACAAAGTGTATATAGAAGTAAAATTATTTACAATAATGGAAAGTAAAAGTAGTAACAGGTGAATATATAAGGATAGTATAGAACGAAAGAGCGACGAGTTGGTAAAGAAGAGATGAAAAAATAAATAAATAAAATAAAAGATAAAGATACTGGATGGCCATCTTCTTTATGGCACCGCACACGCCCTCCCGAGAACCAAACATATTTTAATTTGCCAGCTGATCTCTTCTGACGGGCGAGCCAATACAGATGCCTGTTGGTCGGGGTCATCTCCTCGCTAAGATATATCCGGTGGGAGTCATTCTCCTGCCAGCCGATATGGCGCGGCGAGAAGTCCCTCTTGACTTTTCTCCTCTGTATTAGATCGTCCCTCAGAGATTGTCTGACGAATCGTGCGATTTTAGGTAGTGGTCGCGCATCATCCTTCCTGGGCCTCCGGCGCTCCACAAGGTCAAAATCTTCTGTTTAATTTGATGCCGAGACCGGCACCAATACTTGTAACCAATGCTGAGGGGGTCTCCCCTGGGTGTACCGGGATGCCCCGAATTTCCATTGATTTGTTCAAAAGTCCCTGCTCTGCCTTGTTTATCCAGATTTCGAGCAGGCAAACTTTTGTTTTTAAATTAACATTTTCATCAACCAACTCTTCTATACGTTTTGTCTGCCCCTCTAGATGAGCTTCGATTTTTGCCAGTCTCTCACTCAATTTGAAACTCAAGTCCCCGTATTTATCAAGTGAAGTTTTAGGGATTTAACTTCTTCGTTTACTGTATTTACTGCAGCTAGTATTTCGGACGCGGATGGCTCCGGAGCTTGAATTTTGCTTTTTAGTGCCATAAATGTGACAAAACCAGGGTTTTTTGGAGTTTTTCAGCGCTTCAATGTCTTTGTCTAAGAGGTTGAAACATCTGCCGTGGAAAATCCCTTTACATTTAGAGCAAAATAAACTGTTTTTGTCATCTCTTGAAATTGAATTTTCACACTTCGCGCATTGAACCATTTTGACGTAATTTAGTTCTATCAGCTGATTCGGTAAATATAAAGGTGAATGAATGTTTATTTACTTAAAGCCGTGAGGATTATCCGCTTGTTCTGGGTGAGTTGTGGACTAAATACTCCGTTTTTTTTCTATTATTATGAAGTAATCGTACTGGATTACGATGCGTCACTTCACTAATTAGGTTTATAAATATGCAGATAGAAAAACAAAAAAAAACTAAGAAAACTAACACAAAATAAAGAAGTTAAAGGGAAAAGAGTAACGAGATGTTGACTGTTTGCCGTCTCTGGCCAGACTGCGTATTTAAGCGTAAAACCAGAAATGAACAAATAAAAAAAAAAAGGTTTCTCCTAATAATTAACACAAAAAATCTCATATAGGTAGTGATTACAAAAATAAAATATATACAAAAATTGAACTGGCTTTTTTTTTTATTGGTTCAAGTTACGTGAGTGTTAACATACTTGAGGGTCCCTGGTGCTATCTTCAATCCATACGGTGAGTTGCTTCATCATTCCATGGGCAGGAGTGAAAAATAAAAAAAGCAGCCTGCCAGTTAGCCTCGAAGATGAATATTGGTGATATTGGTGTTTAACTGCTTCTTCCAGGAAGGTCTGGCCCAGACTAACCGTTGTGTCTCTTTTCTCCCGAAGCGTACGTAAATACGTAGCTTGAACCGTAAACATGTAATTGAACCAAAACACGCTATTGAAACTATTGAAATTATTTGTTATAAATATAACGAAGTTTCTTCACTATATGAGATGATAATAATTGCAAAAAAATAAGATAGTAAATTGCCGGGCTAGAAAAATTGAAAGACTAGAAACGGGTTTCAGGAATTCGGTTTCCCCAATCCTTAATTTTCCAGCAATGATCGAGAAGTTGTTCCGCAGCAATGAATGCTATAACTGCGAGAAGAAAAACACGATGGTAATGATCGAGAAGCAAATTAAAGAAATGAGATATCGGCTGAAACGGTATTGGGTGATTATCTCTTTATGCAAAAAGGCGGTTGCCGTTACCTGCAGCCCACCCTGACCAAACCACCGGGATCAACGAAAAGGTTGACCAACTTTAACGACTTCATTTGCTTCCCGTCCAATACTAAGAGACCTCTTGATGTTTGTGCACCTCTTGACACAGCTTCAGTTGCTTCATCGAACCCAATGAAAAGGAACCCGATCTCACCAAATTACAATTAGACACGTTGTGCATAAATCGGATTGCATAAGCGAATACCCTAATCATCCGCGAATAAGAGGAAAATCTTTCTAAGATTTTGTTGAACTCACCTTCTTTCAAATTAATGACCATCATCGTAACCGTGACCCCTGACTTGACTTCCGTTAATTCCGATGGATCCATTAAAATGGGATTAGAAGAAATAGGCCACTCATCGTTTGGACAACAAAGCCACTTCGGTCCATTCCACCAAGTGGTATGTGACGGTATTTCCGAAGGACAAGTTCCTCGCGAGGCCACGTAAGCGGCGTTATTTTCCGAATTAACATGATTCCAGGATGATAGTTCTGACGATTCTAATATCTTAACTACTCGATCAGCCACAAACGATTTTAAGCGCGAATAAGGGAGGTGAAGCCACGATAAAACTGTAGTCGAATCGGAACATAAAACGGTGGACGTTACATTCCAGTGCGACAAGGTGTCATTAAGTGACTTCAAAGTGTCAACTAATAATACGGCTGCACACAACTCGAGCCGAGGTATCGATAAAAGCTTAAGAGGAGCCAACCGAGTTTTCGCATTGAACAGATAGGATGAACAACCCCTTGGTAATTCCAGATGCAGATATGCGACTGCGGCATAACCTAACGCGGATGAATCTGCAAACCCAACAATCGTTACATTCAAGGAACCCTCAACACAGATACAACGAGGAATACGGATTTTACTCAAATGTGTTACATTGTTATAAAATCTTCCCACTGTTAGCCAATATCGGTGTGTATGGGAGTATCCCATTCGAGTTTCTTTTCCCATGATTTCTGCAAAATCGTCTTTGCTCTAAATACTCCTGATAGTGGTAAACCGGTCCATTCCTCCAAGTGGTATGCGATGGTATTTCCAAAGGACAAGTTCCTCGCAAAAACCCTATAAAAGGCCACCCCCACCTGGCCTCATCAGACACTCTGTACGTGACCGTTGGGGCGTGCGGTCATACTATGCTTGAAGTTTTGTACTAAGTTATAAATTGTGCTTGTTCTTAATCAATGTATGTAATTCTCAATAACGCATCTTTTCAAAAATCCGCAATATATATATATATATATATATATATATATATATATATATATATAAACAACTATTCTACTATTCTGATTTCTTCAAAGACAGGTCTGTTGAATTTCAAACCAATTGTTATACAACCTCCAGGCAATTGACTATAGGTACTCCTCAAGGTTCCTGTCTCTCACCGACCTTGTGGAACATTCTGATCAACACCATTTTTGAAATACCGATACCTCAAAATACACAAATCATCACTTACGCGGACGACATAGTTACTAGCAAATTATTTACAGAACTTCAATCTTTGACAAACCAGACACTAATCTCTTTAAATAACTGGGCAAAAAAAAGACTTAGTTTCAACTTAGATAACACTACTTACATCATATCCATAACAGATATATCAACAATTTATAAAATTAAAAAACAAGGACGATCTTTTAGGAATATTCAGGCTGACAACATTGAACTGGGACTGACACCAAAATATAGGCTCCATCCACCCCCTCACGCAAAATTAGTTAGAAAAATTAAAATGAGAACCAAACGACATGACCAGCATGGACATATACATAGACGGTAGCAAAACTGAACAAAATACAGGCTGTGCCTTAATAAACTTAGAGAAACAGGAAAAACGACACGACGAAATATATCGATTAGTACCAAACTGCTCAAATAATCAAGCAGAAAAAATAGCTGTTTTGAAAGCCAACGAATACATTCAAAGAATTAAAAACATGACAAAATCTTTCAAAATATTTACTGACAACAAAATACTGACAGACTCTATAAATGACCCACTAATAAACAAAATTAGACAGAATTCCCATCAATTAATAAATGAGGAAATTTCAGTTAAATTAACATGGATCAAGGGACATGCTGGGACTTATGGAAATGAACTGGCTGACGAACTAGCTAAATCCGCATCCATAAACGATTCTTTACATTTTGATTACTCTCAAACGCCTTTTTCATACATCAAGAAAACTTTAAGAAACGACATAATAAGATACTGTAACTAACACTGGCAACAAACAAACCAAGGACGACCAGTTCACAAGTTTATACCAGACGTTAATATAGGAATCTACAACAAACTAAAAAGTACACATTACAAACTTACACAATTTCTAACAGAGCATGGACTTACCAAATACTATTTTAAACGTTTTCACCTTTTGGACAACGTCCACTTTTTGACAAGGACAGATGTTTTTTAATCAAACCTATAATAATTAGTGGAGAACAATGGCCAATGTCAGAAAATAATCTATTCAAAAACTATAGTTCTGAATTGAAGAAATTTGTTCAAAGAATTGAACTTTAAAAAGAAGATCACAGAGAATATATATACTCCTATATATGCTATATATCCTGTATATGCTCCCCCATTCACCTCTTAAATACTAGAACCCAACCCATTAACCTGTATACTCCGGCGCATCGAACTGCATCCTTCGAGAAATCCTTTATTATCCGTAGTTCCTCTTTATGGAATTCATTGCCCATATCAATTTGAAAAAGCTCCTCTCTTACTTCCTTTAAACACCATCTATTCCTTTACCTCCTGAATTTTCAATCTTCCGAGCTAATGTTGTAGCGGCGGCTAGGAGTTCGTAAGTGGGGGACAAACAATGGGAGGTGACTCTTTCTCTAATAGACTTTAATTACAACCAGAACCAATTGCTAATGGAGCTGTATGGCCAAGAGATATCTTAGGAGTGGGATTCATAAAATCTTCATAAATCGCGCAACCTTCATAGTACATTCGCTTTATTGCTTTCTTAAGTCCCTCATCTAATTTATTTGGGAATACAGATGGACAATAATTGACAAAGACCAACTCCAAAATCTCATCCCATTTAGCCATAAATGAGCGAAAATGTGGCCTGAGCTGAGAGAATGTCTCTTTAAATAATTCAAGCTTACTTTCATCATAGAGACCAGAGCGACCTAGAGCAGTGATCTTATTAACTTCTCCAACCGTCTGATGGAGATCCCTCCTATGAAGATTAATTGAACTAGTAAAATCCATTCCAGAATTGATATCTAGTTTAACTAAACAATGGATTCTAAATGGTAATGGCCAGAAAATCTAAAACATAAGAAAGGAATGACAAGAGGTGGGCGGAATGTCAGTTACAAACAACAGTTAATGAATGACAATATTTCAAAAACCTTTTAAAATCTGTAAAAATTTGCAATAAATAACATATGATAACCTTAATTAAGAAAAGACGCTATAAATAATTGAAATAATACATACCAATAAATTTAATTTTGCAATAAATAACTTATAATATAATAATAAACAACAAATGGTACAATTTAATAAATAAGAACAAGAATTAGGCATAATTCCTTATCGCAAGGTTAGTTTAAATAACATGCAGCCTCTTTTCCTCATCTAATAAATAAATTAAGCTTATAAATTATTATGATAGTATTCAACAACTATAACTTAATAATAATTTAACATTACATACAAATATAACCTTTCATTTTATAACCTAATAAACATTAATAAATTACCAAGGTAAAGTTTAACAAACCATGATTCAACGATGACTTGACTTTGTGTGCGAATATATGATAGTAGATGCCGTTCAGAGACCCGTGGTGAGTAATACGATTATAGTACCAGATCTGGAATTGTCGGGCCTTGCGCTCCGAATACAAACATGCAGCGAGAGAGCTCTCTCGTCCGCCATATTCTTATTTCAGGGGAGACATAACTCTTTCCTTCAAAGTCTTGTCGCACACACTAATGTCTCCGGGCCTCGCAGCACGTCACGTGACTCATGTAATTGCCCGAAGATCAACGAAGTTGCAAGATAAGGAGGCGTGAACACTCTCAGGCTAATTTTTATGAGGCCATGTGAATAGTATACATGATAGTAAACATAAGATGTATCCTTTTACAAGATGTCGCAGTTATTTTGTAACTCATAATTTAATTATTCATTAATTTTTATTATTATCTATTATTATTATTTATTATAATTAATTATCATAGCCAGACGATTGTCCTATGTACTGTAATCATATGTTATTCTATGTATTATGTTGTTCTATCATATGTTATCATATGTACTGTAATCATATGTTATGGGACAAGTAGTCCCAGAATAAAGTTCATTTTCTTCTTCTTCTTCTATATTTTATATTATTTATGTATAGCATATTTTTTTTTCTGTTCTATTCTTTTCTTTTTTCTTCTTCATTTATTTTTTTAACTTTAACCACGAGAGTTAAACACCTATTCTAGACTGGTCGTGAAAGTCAAGACTCATTTCATGGGCCTGGCAAGAAATACATTTTAACCCTCCCAGGTGGGATTGAACCCATGGCTTCGGTTTCTCTACCGATCTCACTGAGAACCTCACCCCAACTTGTTCAGCCATCAAGTCTACGTTCTAAGAGAGTATAACAGCTTTCTGAAAAATTTTATGAATAGGTTTTCTTTTATATAGAAAATTTAACCGAAGGAAAACTCATTCGTAGAATAGTAAATAATCCGTTTAAAATTGCAAATTAAATGCATAAACTTTGCAATTAAATTTTTAGTTGTATAATATTTTTTATTAAATAAAATTTAAGAATTTACACACTTCAAAATTTATAGTGAATTTCACATTGTACTTATAAATATTCCAAAAGGGTATTAAATAATATAAAATGTGTAAATATATGTAATATAAAGACAATTTTTAACACATTGATTAGAAATATATCATTGACATAATGATGACCAGCTTCATTTGGTAGCCCCAAAGTCAATAATAATTAATGAAACAGAGATTTAAAATAATAAGTATTCTGAACAAGACAGCATAATTATTAAAAAAATATAATATAAAATAATAATAAAAAGATAATTTGTAGTTACTTTATTATAGTTATATGTTACGAAAAGAAAAACAATAAGATTATTATTTCACAAAATGACTATTAAAAATAAAAATAAAAAAAAAACATAAAATGCATTATTAATTTTTTTAGTTATTAATAAAATATTCATATTTTGTTTAAATATGTATAATAATAAATAATGTATCCAGTATTATTTTTAGGCTTTTCCTGCAATCTCCAGCTAATCCTGACCTGCTTTACATAATCTTTTTCTGCCACACTCAGATGACTGTTACTGTTCTTCTATGCTTCATATTCGGCAGCAAGGTATGTTTTTTTTTTAAATCTATTATATATATATGATTCAGTCAATGAATAAAAACAACTGTTTTGGCGACGTTTCAAGATTATATTGTTCTCATAGTCATGCCCTACAGTGAAAAAGCAGGTTACAATAAAATTATATAAGTTATACAAGTTATTTCAAAACATGAGGTTAGCTACAATATAAGTATATAACAACATATGTCAGAATAATAAAAATCTATATAATTACAGAATATAGAGGAGTATGAAACTACTTACAATGTTGCTTGTGGATATGGTATCGACTAACCTAATTCTAACAATTCTAGTTCACAACTGCTTACTATTTTATCAAATTTAGTTAGTCGATACCATATCCACCAGCAACATTGTAAGTAGTAACCAATTTTGGGACTTTTAAATAAAACTACGTCGTTTCTGACTACTCCATCACTTACTATAAAAATTCTCGAAGCTTTCAATTAATTACAAAAGGTTATTTAATATAAGTTGGACAGATTGGAAGATTCAAACAGGGAAAACACGATAAGTGGTGGAAGGGTGAAAAGGTAGAGTCAGATAGATAGATGGGGTAAGCTCAGGGGTCCTTCCACAAAAATATTTTTTTAGAACCATTGACATTATATTTCTTTATTATTATTGTTTTATTTTATTTAAAAAAAAAAAACAGTTTTTTTTATTTGTATTTATTTTTTTTAATTCTCCTAGGTCCCATCCTCTACACAGTCTATAGAGCTGACATCCCGACATATCCCAGAGCCATCCTCACCATGTACGCTGATGATATGTCTATTATCAGTAAATAATGTTTCTTTCATTGCACCATATTCACTCTAATCTCATATCACAAACCTTCATGATGGCGTAAAAAATGGAGAATTAAAATGTATCCAAACTAACCCCATCAAATAACCTTTACCCTCCGTTGCAAACCTTCGACTTCCTGTCCTACAGTATCCTTTAATTATATTCCACTGATCCCCTCTAATAAGATCCGCTACCTAACATTCCATCTGGACAAACGACATACTTGGAATTATGTTTTCGACTACTCCAACATATCCTAGACTGCACAGTGGGCCGAATAGCACTTCTAACTGGAAAACATTTTTTTGTTCCCAATTTCTATTTTTTTTTTTAGTCACAGTGTTTGGGAAAAATGTTTAAAAATTTTTAGGACAATGAATTTTCAATATTTTGGAATAAAACAATGGTTATTTTTGTATAAAAAAAATTAATTTTTTAAAACAATCTCCTATGAACTTCTACTTATTACAATCAATAAAATAAGCCATGAATCATTAATCCGGACAAATAATCTCGACCTATCGATGTCAACAAATTATCAAATTTGAAAATTTTATTATTCGCATGAATATTTGGATTAATCTAGGATGATACCTCGTTTACTTAGGCATGCAAAAAGTTTTATTGGCATGTGTTTACAAAAATTTGCAGTTTTGTGGCAAAATGATATTTATTTAATATTATATTAATTAAAAGAATCAGAGTGAGAAAGTTCTATTAACAATCTCTGTGTCATGTAATAGTAACTTATACACTGTTACTGGCATATAAAACCAACGATAGAGGTTGAGGTACAAATCTATTGTTACTTCCAGATATGATTCGAATTTGTTAAAATCTTACTCAATTCCAGAATTAATCGCACTAAGAATATAATCAAACCTCTGCAGAATTTCCTCATTTAATTCTGTTATTTTTGCACTTTGTCGGTAATTTTTAAGAAATCTTCTTTCCAAGTTTCCGTCATTTGAGGTCCCAAAACAGGTTTTGGCCTATCCACAATTAACCCCATTTATGTTTTAAAATATAATTAAATTTCTTCTTTTCTATTTTTCAATTCGGTCTTCTCAGATTCAATTCTTACTGCACTTTTCTTAATATGAAGCTGATAACTTATGTGCAAAAAGCATTCGAAAGTCCTAATCCAAGCATGGAGAGTAGGCAGACCAAAACTATAATTCTAATTGTAAGTACAATCCAACAGTACGATCTATTCAATTATTCCAGTATACGTTCAAAAATATATTCGTTCTTCTTTCTTTAGAACTCTTCCATAAGGAAATAATTTCCAATCGAGGAACTGTTAGCGTTGTACCTGAAAAGGAAAATCAATCAAATTATAAAAATGGTAGACCATTGCAGCTGATATGTGCTAGTAAAGTTAGTATACAATAAAAGTGTTAGTTAACAACTATTATGGAAGTGTTAAAAATATTGTAATGAAATTAAAATTACACATTAAATTGATTTATTTAAAACAATAAAATTGCTAAATAAAATCCAGTATTAACAAATAGTGATATCATCAATGTTTAATAAATAAAAAACTTTTTCAGACCCTTTGGCTCAAGTAAACCAGCATTGACACTGAAAACAGTAACACAATTGTTAGCATATAGATGCATTTTCTTTTGATTAGAGCTTCTAAGGGATTAAGGCAATGATATTCATAAAATCCTCTAACTAGATGTTGTTCTTTTCAACAGTGAGCGGGATTCGGTGATATGTAATTTTTTGCTATCATTTATCTTCACTTAAAATTCATTTTTCGTTATACTGTAGAGGTTAGCAATGTAGTTGAATCTGGAAGAAAAATCGATATAATTACTAAAATGGCAGTTATTAGCAGCAGATTTTTGCTGGAAAAGTTAATATAGATACTAGTGTCTGTAATCAAAAAGGTTTGAAGACGGTGTCACGCGGTGGCATTTCAAAAATATATTAATGAGGTTAAAATTAAGCGTTAAATTTGCTTATTTAAAACAGTAACATTTGTAAATATAGTTAACTATTACAAATGAAAACCACTACTTATGTGCAATAATGTCGTTCATCCATAATATTGGATTATATCGTTGGATTTCCAAAAAAAATTATTTCAGTCACATTGGATTTGGGAACTATTGGGTCTTCATTTATTTTTCTCTTGAGCTACAGAGCGATTAACCTAATAATATTAACGGAATCCTTTAACTTAATATCGTTCTTATTAACAGTGAACCGAAATTGATGATTCGCTGATATGATTTTTTTCAACTTAGAATACGTTATTCGTTCCACTGTGGACTGTAATGTTTAAAGTTTCCAATGAATGTAATTCAAATTAGAAAAGACTTATTTACATGACATTAATTAGACCCATTTGGATAAATGGAGTTGAACTTTAGGGCTCCAAAAAACCTTCCAACTTTTTTCGCATCCAATCCTTACAATCCAAAATCCTTCTTTAAATCCTCAATGCTCCTTATTATGTCAAAAATATAGTTATCAGTAAAGATTTTACTGTTCCATATGTTGCAAATTTGGTCCAAACCAGATATCTATCCTTTTATAGTAAACTCCGTGCCCACTCGATTCCACTAGTTTCCCAACTTGCTTCACACTCACTTCCCGATAATCCTCTAAGGCGTATATAAGAGGTCCGAGAGACATTCTAAGGTAGATTTTTTATTGAAGTGCTACAAGTAAGTGGTTCCTTTCATATTATTGACTAGTCATTGTAATAATGTCTTAAAATTTACTCATTACATATATGTATACAGTTGTAGATATCGATAAACAGTTTTTTTTTTTTCATTTATTGAGCAATTATTACAATCTGCCACAAATGTGGGCAATACGTAATATAGATGACTTCCTGATTACATTCAGACAATATGTACAATAAGAGAAAAAAAATAAATTAAATAGAACAGAAAAGAACAGATATATTAAATAGAATCTATGCTGATATACATAAACAATAGGCAATATAGAATATGCATACAAGTGAAATATATGAATTAAAAAAAAAAAAAAATATATATATATATATATATATATATATATATATATATACACATAAAACAAAATAATAAAAATAAAAATAAATCTATGGGCCGAGAAATACACAGGAGGGGTACAGGCAAAGATCTAATGAAGATATTTACAAAGAAATCAAGGACCTGGAAACCGATGTAAGAATCAAAATGCTGATGTTCTATGGGCACACGAGGAGGATGAAGGAGGAAAGATTAAACAAGAGAATGTTTGACAGGATTTTTAGCTACAAAAGTATGGGGGGATATACGAAGCAAATGAGAGAGGAAGTATAGAAACTTAAAATTTTGGATGCAGACTGTCTGGATAGAGACACATACAGGAAGACACTGAAAAATCTCCGAAGTGGTCCGAAGAAAGAAAAGAAATGCATTCAAGGATCATGAAATTGCGATGGGAAGAAAAGAAGTCAAGATCCCGTGAACAGCTTAACCATTAATATTCACGTGGTCTTGAGTGGCCGTTACGTGTAAAAAAACAAATGAAAAAAAAAAAAAAATAAATTGAATAAAAGTAAAAGTAAAAATAAAGATAAATTAAATTAAAAGTTAAAACTACATTCATACATTATTTACAATACACACTCATAGTAGAGATCTCCCAACCAATCCAGCCCCTCCACTCTTGGAGGACAGGCCCGTCACTGAGAGGTCCCAGCACTTCTCTATCAGCTGCGTCACTGGTGCTAAAGGAAACCCAGTGGAGGCTGAGTGAGAGCTCAATGTACAGTGACTCGGGGCATGAGTAGAGAACCTGGCCAGTGCCAGAACTCCAACATAAATACATTTTTACCATAGATCTCGGGGCCACTGCCGTTTTAATCTGCGAGGGAGGTTATCAAGGTGCTGGATAGTGATTGAGCCAGAAAGTTAGGATGGAAAGAATGGTTGCGATGGAATTTTAAAAATTAAAGAGGTATGAGGTCGAGGATGTATGGTATGTTGAGATCATTGTGGAAGGTTTTATTGGATACATAGTTTATAGAACTGGACCAAGAACGCTACCTTGTGGAACACCTGCCCCTATTGGGTAGCTGTTAGAGTATTCCATTCCGCAGCGAACTCTAAAGGAACAGTTAGAGAGCTAAGATCGAAGAACTAGGAATAGTGATCGCGGTAACTGGGCTTTGATCTTGAAGAGCCATACCCGGTCAAAAGCTTGCGCTATGTCTAGAAATGCGCCGGAGCAATATTGCTTGCTTTTAAGTGCTGAAGATATATATCTTTATATATATGGTCAATCGATCTCTAATCGATCAGTCGATCTCTAATCTGTTTGCTTCGTATCTTCTGAAATACCCAAATTAAATATTATTATGACTCCTCCAATAGAGAGTGGTTGTGCTGACGGTGGGACGGACGCACTCCTTTCAAAACTTATTGAGAGGATGGAGGCAATAGCGGAAGACACTAAAGTAACCAGAAATGAAATTACAAATTTAAAAACAAATAATGCAAACCTGGTTAAGAAATTTGAAAATTTTACGTCAGAAATTAAAAATAATTTATCTGCCCTTAATAAAAAAATAATAGACTGTTTAGAAGACAGTAACAAGCTTAGGCGTGAAAATATTTTGCTGAAAAAAGAGATTGATATCCTCAAGAATACATGCAATTCAATTTCTCAGGAATTGTACAATAACACGGTCAAGGTCTCTAATGTCCCTAAAGTTTCAGACGAAGTTTTGAGTGAAATATTGCAAAAACTTTTTTTTAGCCTGGGTTTGTCATTTGACTTAACAAATATTGATTCCTTCTATAGAATGAGATCAAAATACCACTCTCCCCCTATAATCATTAAGTTTGTGAGAAATCATGATAAGGTTGATTTTCTTGGAAAGTGTAAGGAGAAGAAAAATATATTAAACAGTAATATATTTGATGCTTCTACATCAAAACAAATATATGTTAACGAACTATTGTCTCCCATTAATCATTTCTTATTCAAGAAAGCCAAAGAAGCTCAGAAAATCCAGGGATATAAATTTGTATGGTTCAAATACAATAAAATTTTTCTTAAAAAAACTGATCAAGACATTCCAATTGTTATCAAATCGATTAATGATTTAACTAAGTTAGGAAATCAGGTGCAACAAGAGGAATCAAGCGACTCATAAGGGAAATCGACCGTTAACATCTCCAACCAAGCAATACCCCTAAAAAAACGAAAGAGGAAAGGAAGCTCAACCAGATCAATTTCTACTTTGGATTCCTTTTTCCTGAGACCGAGAGCTCATTCAATCTCTGGTGTCGGAGAGCCTATAGTGGATCGGGACAAGTGACAAGACGAGTCCTTAAAAATTGGTTTCTTAAATGTACATGGATTTGGCAATCTTTATGGCTCTTGCAACGTTAATATTAAAAATTTCAGGGACTGTGATATATTGGGGATTTCTGAAACATGGGTCACAACAGATAATCGGAGTAATCCTGTTTTTTTATCGGATTATAATCATTTAGCAGTGAATGCCACTAGAAAAAACACAATGGGTCGTGGGATAGGAGGCCTGGTTATGTATTTTAGAAACTCTATTATTGTTCGTACACTAATTTTAAGAGAATTTTTTCTTTGCTCGCTTTTAAATTTTGGTAGAAAACAATTAATTGTTGGTCTGATCTATTGGAACTATGGAACTGAGCATAACTATATCATTGATATTATAAAAAAAGATATATCTTCTCTTTTAAGAGATTATGAAGGAATTAATATAGTCATGGGTGGTGACTGGAATGCAAGGATTGGGGGCCTTAATTCTTTTGAGGAGGATTTGTTTGAAGATTGCTGTCTCAGTGGTGAACGTGCTTCTCTGGATAACATCGTTAACAAAAGAGGAGAAATATTGGTTGAACTCATGGAGGAGTTAGGAATGGTAATATGTAATGGTCGCTCACCAACTGATGCCCATGGCCAATTCACATTTATGAGCCAAAATGGTTGTAGCGTCATTGACCATGTGTGGGCTTCCTTTACTTGCCTCAATGATATTGTAGACTTTGAAGTAGCACTAACTTACGCATTATCTGACCATGAATTATGTAAAATCACGCTTTACTCCTCACAGAAGAAAATTCAACCAAGTACAACCTCTAACTCGTTTCATTTATCCAGGAATCAGCTTACATTGGATCTTAACAAAGCCATTTTAGAATCTTCAGATGTAAGTCTGGAGCCATATTCAAAGTCATCTGAACAGTTTCTTAGTTTTTTAACGGAATGTATGAAGGAGGCAGGGTTACTGAAATTTTCAAGAAGAAATAAGAAACAACAGACATGCAATAAGCGCTGGTTCAATTGTAGATGCAAACTTCTGAAAAAACAGGTAGCAAATTCATACAAACAATGGCGAATCTCTAATCACTGCCCTAATAAACTAAAAAAACTATTTTGAGGCAAAGAAAACTTACAAATCAGTAATAAAAGAAACTAAAGATATATATTATAAAAAAATAAAGGATAAACTTAGAAATACTAAATCTCCTTCAGAATTTTGGAATGTTGTCAAGCTGTATAGGTATAGGCGAACCCCTGATAGTCAAATTACATTAAACCAATGGGAAAATTTTTACCGCAATATCCTTCCAAACCAATCAGCCAGCTTATGTAAAATTTCGTTCTTTCACTACTTAACGCCTGAATTAGATTCTCCTTTTTCACTTGAAGAGCTTACTCATGCTATTAACAAGACGAAAAATAATAAAGCTACTGGTTTGGACCAGATTCCCAATGAATGTTATAAACCACTGCCAGAAAAACAGGTACAGTTGCTTCTAGACATTTTCAACAGCATCTGGGAACAAGAGAGTGTTCCTCCTTCTTGGAATAAAATAAAAATGTTTTTATTATATAAAAAAGGAGACAGAAATGACCCCCATAATTACAGAGGTATTGCTATATTCAACACTATTACAAAAATATTCACATGCATTATCAATAGAAGACTAACAAAATGGGTGGAGAAAATGAATATATTACCAAAAGAACAGATGGGATTTAGGAGTGGCAAGGGGTGCCGAGATTGTGTATTTGTTTTGAATTCTGTTATAAATATAGCTCTGAGGCTCAAAAGGAGGAAGATATTTGGAGTTTTCGTTGATTTTAAAAGAGCCTTCGACTCTATAAATCATGGTAAAATTTGGCAGAAATTATATGATGTAGGTGTCGGAGGGAAAACTCTGCGTTTTCTCATGAATTTTTATGCTTCTGCAGTCTTTTCAATTTCTGATGGGATCAATGTATCAGCTGAAATTCCGGTATCCTCGGGTGTACTACAGGGCGAGATTTTGAGCCCTCTATTATTTTTGCTCTTTATTTCAGACATTATTAAATTTTTTGAAGATAGAAATGTGAGAGGGATAAGTATTAACAGTTCAAAAGAAATCCTAATGCTACTGTATGCCGATGATTTGGTTATGCTTGCAGATTCTTGGGTTGATGCTAAGTTAAAATTGAGAACTTTATCAGAGTACTGCCAACAAAATAAACTTGAGGTCAACATAGCCAAAACAATTGTCATGCCATTCCACAAAGGTCGACTTGGAAATGTGAAGAACTTGTATTATGAAGAGCAAATGCTGGCTTGTAAGGACCGATTTACTTATCTTGGTGTACCATTGACTTGCTCTGGTAAATTTAGAGCTGCATCTGAATATTTTGTGGCTAAAGCAGCAAGTGCCAACGCAGCAGTGATACAAATTCTTCAAGCCAGTTCTTCAGATTCTTGGAATTCAAAAATCACAATTTATGAGTACATGTCAGAAGTGTGGGGCATGGCTTACCCGGACATAATTGAAAGATCACAATTATCATTCCTGAAGGGTATTTTACATCTTCAGAAAAACACCCCAAATTCCTATGTCAGGCTGGAAACAGGTACAAAACACACCCAGGTAAAAGTTTTTGCAAGGATGCTAACATGGTGGATCAAAATTTTAAATATGGTAACTGATGAATTTCCAAGGATTTGTTACGGCAGGCTTGTCGAATTGATTGGAAATCCTTCCGTGCCCTTTAATTGGGCAGAACAATTAATGCTACAATTGGAAAGAATCGGCGCAATTGACATATGGAATAAACAGGATGCGAATGTTGTTAAAGAAAATATCTCAAGCCTGAACATGGCATTTGAGAGTCATTATTTGTCTGTGGACATTGAACATGCAGTCAACTCTCACTACAACACCCATTACAGACACCTTAGCTCTCTTGGAGGTGGTGAAAAGTATTTGGTCATGAATTCAGACATCCAGAAACTAAGAATTATCGCACAACTCCGTTTAGCTAGCTCCAGGGTCTCCAAAATATATTACAATAGAAAAAGCTACAGTTTTAATACAGAAAATCCCTGCCCGATGTGTAACTCAGGACCAGATTCTCTTCACCATTTAATAATGAATTGTTCAGTTTATGAAATATACAGGAAAAGGTTTTTTTAGAAGAATTCGTTCCGCAGAAGATGATGACTTTTGGTTATGTTCATGGCTGACAATAGATAATGAAAAACATTTAAATAATTTATTTTTTTATATGAAATATTGTCTGAAATTAAGAAATAGTTTGCTTTAACTTATTACTAGTTTTCCATTTACTTTTTGTTTTTGTATTAAAAGTTTGCCATTTGTTTTTTTTTTCATTTTTTATGTATACTTATGCATTAATTTATCATGTATATAGTTAGATCAAATTTTGGGTTAATATCTCTTGTTTAGTTTGTAAATAATTTTCTTATTTTATTTTATTTTTGTTATAATAATTCTAAATTGTATAACAGCTCTCAACCCATTGCTCTAAAAATTGTATTTATAAAGCAATAAAAATTAATCAAAATCAAAATCAAAAATCAAAAATATATGGTCAATAACTCTCAGGCCTTGTTGGATAGTGGAATGGCTAGAGCGGAATCCAAACTGGTGTGAAGGAATATTTTGCGATTCAAGGATGGGTAGGATTCGTTTAAGAAGGAGCTTTTCAAACATTTTTGAAATGATTGGGAGAAGGCTAATTGGTCTTATATGATAAAGGGTTGTTAGGAGGTTTGCCCGGTTTCAGGAAAAGGATAATAATGGAGTGCTTCCTTAGCAAAGGGAAATGGGTTGTCCGGAGGATGCAATTGTATTGGTAGGTAAGGAATATGATTGCTTTATGAGGAAGGAGACCATATCCAGGGGAATTTCGGGATTTTAATCTTTTTAGAAGGAGTTTGACCTCAGAGGGTTTTATTGCTTTAGGAGGTAAGGAGAGAGGTATCGGTGAATTCGTTTTCTTGTGTGGGTGGGATTAGAATCAGGATGGGAAAAAATATGCTGGATAGGTGCTAGGCGAATTCTTCGGATATGTTCTCGTCAGAAACCGCCCATGAACCATCTTCACGTCGGAGGGGATAGGAGGTAGGTTGATATTTTAGGATTTTTTTTAGTGGTAGTCCAGAGGGAGTTAGCTGAAGAGGAGAGTGAAGAAAGATGGGAATTATAGGATTTGGATCTGAAGAGAGCCATATTTTTTTTAAGGAGTTTGGTAAGGTAATTATAGGATTTCCGATCATTTGGATGCCTGGTTCTTTGCCAAATGGCTCTGGCATGGCGTTTAGATTGGATAAGGTCGAGTAGATCTTGAGGTAAAGGATTTTCTTTTCGAACTTTGGAAAGGGAACGAGGTGAGGATGCAGCCCAGGCTGCTTGCTGGATTATGTTTGTGGAGGAATTAGTTGCATTGTCAAGGTCTTGGGAGGTTTTTAGGGATACTCTGAGGTCTATAGTGTCGGATATTATTTGACGGATGAGGTTCCAGTCTACTGGCCCTCTTATAAATGATGGGGAAAGAGGTTTTAGGATTGGAGTGACAGAAAGGGTTAGAATGAAAGGACTATGATCTGAGGAAAGGCCATCCAGGCGTTCTATGGAGTGATGGAGAGGTCCTAATCCTGAATGAATAAAGAAGTCAAGATGGTCGGGGTTTCGGTTTGGATCCGTGGGTCAATAGGTAGGAGTGCCGGGAGAAATGAAATTGGATCTTCGAGGATTAAGTGCTGACTGTAATTATCGCCCACGGGAGTTTGTGGTTCTTGAACCCCATTGCTGGTGCTTAGCATTGAAGTCAGCATCAAGGAGAAAGCGATGACCTAAGGAGTTAAAAAATGAGAGGAATCGGGATGTGGAAATGGGTTTATTTGGAGGGCAGTAGGCCTCTGCAATCGTGATGGGAAAAGATGAGGTTTTGATAGCACCTGCTGTGGGTTGCAGGAATTCATTTGCTGCTAAAGGAAATACATGGTGAGAGAGGAATGGTGAGTGATGATAGCAGTTCCGGCATGGGCTCTACCATCAGGGTGGTCTGTTCGGTATATTTGGTAATGTGATATATTGAAACGTTGTTTACTGGTCAACATGGTTTCTGTAATTAAAGCTTCATCGATTTCATTGTAATGTAGCAAGGATGTTAGTTCGTCAGTGTGGTTACGAATACCATTCGCATTCCAAAGGAGAATGGACAAGGGTTTTGTGGAAGGCATTTAAGGATTAGAAATTTTTTGAAGAGGAATCAGATGAGGGATAACATTTGTGAGGAGTGAAATGATAGGGGTGATAAGAGTTTTCAAATCTGAAAGGAAGGAATTAAATAAGGATGTGAGATTTGAGGTAGTAGGAGGAGGAGGAATATGTGTGATCTGATGATGGATATGTGGATTGGGTTGGATTAATGGAGCTGGAGTATATTGAATATTTTGTTGGTATTGAGATTGGAGCTGTTGCTGAGGTTGAGGGTTATAGGATTGAGGCTGTTGAGGAGGTTGCGGCATTGCCTCTGTTTCATTCTGACCTCTTCTTCCTCCAAGAATTTCTGCAAATGATACAGACGAGGTAGCAATTTTTGAAGGTTGTCATCCTCTTCTCTGATGAGCTTCTTCATTCTGTGACTGCGTCCTATGGAATCTGTTACGGAGGTTTTTGTATGTTTGGCATCCTTTGTAGTTAGCTGGATGCTCTTGTTGACATGAGGCACACACTGCAAGAACTTCTCTTGAATTTGTACATTCTTCGGATCTGTGTGCTTATCCACACCTGACGAATCTTGGAATATGGTGGCAATAACTTTTTGTTTGACCGTATGCTTGGCAGTTATGGCACTGCACAGTATCTCGTTTCGGATATGGTTTCTGTATTTTCACTATGGTATAATAAATAGAGGTGACATCGTAGATTTTTTCAACCCCTGGTGACGGTTCCAAATCAACGAAGAAAAGTGGTAATGATGTTTTACAGCTTGCTCCTGGGTGTCCCCTGATATCTTTTTGTACATTGAGAACTTGGCGCACTTTGAATCCCATAGACATCAATTCTTCTTAAATTGTTTCAGTTGGCGTTGTAGGGTGAAGATTTCTTACTACCACCCTAAGGGACCTTTCTTCCTTGAGCTGATATGTAGTCCGTCAGATATTTAACAATGTGACGGTACGTATCGGAAGAATCTGAAGTGATTTTTGTGTCATTTGTTCGGCTGACGCATGAGTATTTTCCTAAGCCGACTATCTTGTTTAATTGGCAACACATTAGGCCGAAATTTTTTATGTTGCGAATGAAAATAGGTGGAGGTTTAGGAGGCTGTGAAACAGATGTTTATTCCATAATTTAAGTGGGTGTGATACTAAGTACCTGGAAAGGATTTGCAGTAAAAAAGGGTGATTCTTCGTTTACTCCTTGAGTTGAAGTCCCAGGCATTGCTTCGTTGATTGGTGATGTGTTTGGGGGAGTTTTAACCTTTGATCGATGCTGATACTGTTTAGCTGGACTGAAACGTACAGTTTCAAGAGAACAGCTTCTTTCAGACTTATTAGTATTAGACTACATCACCATGTGGAAATATCTCATCGGATATCATTAAAGTATAGGGGAAAAGAAAAGAAAAATAAAGAAAGAAAAAAAAACGAATAAAGAAAAATAATTTAAAAAAAAATTAAGATCGCAGAGTTATTAATTGAGGAATTTGTTTTCTTATTTCATCGTTCATCCTAGCTAGTTCGGGACAATTGGTCACGACTAAACCAGGTATTGTTTCACTAATTTCTTCTGCTTCATCAACTTCCATAGGTTCAGGGCAAATGGCCATTACTTCTGTGGAGTCAATATGGCAAAGAATTATATAATTTTTAATGTCATATAGACCTTCTTTTATAGTAACATTATTATTTAGTTTTATATCTTTACTTATTCATTCATTCCTGCATTCAATGATAATCACTTTTATTTTCCTTACATCTCTCCCACAGACCTCATTTCCTCCATAATGAAATCCCACACCAATTCAACTGGATTAGACGGTATTCCTGTCAAATTGATAAAATTATGCCTTCCTGAAATCCTACCCGTTCTCCTCTTCATATATAATTTTTCCCTCCAGAATTCTGTATTTCCCACCTCTTGGAAAAAGGCCCTAATCCACCCTATAGTCAAGAACCCAAATCCCACAACCCCAAAAGACTACCGACCGATCTCCATACTTTCTAACCTTTCTAAGCCCCTAGAAAGATTAGTGCAATCCCAGATCTCCAATTACTTCGAAGATTCCAATTTACTTGACCCGTTCCAATCCGGTTTCCGCCCCGGCCATTCTACTCAATCCGCTCTCACCAAAATCATCAGTGACATCCAGGCTGCAATGGATAAAAAAGAATTAACCATCCTCATACTCCTAGACTTTTCCAAGGCCTTCGATTCCTTAGACCACACAATCCTCTTTTCCAAACTGAAATCTCTAAACTTCTCCAATAGCGCTCTCATGTGGTTTCATTCATTCCTTTCCCACCGTTCTCAATCAGTTACCATTCCCAACCCAGGTTCATCCTCTTTCCTCACTTTGCGATCAGGCGTAGCTCAAGGATCCAGCATTTCTCCTCTCTTGTTTAATTCCTATATAAATGATCTTCCTAACTCCATTCATAATTGTTCCTACCACCTTTACGCCGATGATTCTCAAATTTATCTTTCCTTTCCTCCAGCCGAGTTATTAACTGCATTTTCCAAAATTCAGCAAGACCTGGATGAAATCTGTGCCTGGGCATTCCTGAATAAATTGACTTTAAATGCAGCTAAAACTCAAGCAATCGCAATAGGATCCCATTCCCTCCTTCGATCGAATACCAACTTCCCTACTTTATTCCTAAATGGTCACCCTATATCTTTCCTCTTCTCTGTTAAAAACCTAGGTTTAACAATCGATCAAACCCTTTCCTGGAAACCCCACATTGCTCAAATCTCCCGACGATCGATTGGCATCCTAAAATTATTCCACCGTTCCCGACACCTACTTCCTCCATCCACACGTAAACTCCTGGTATCCTCCCTCATATTCCCCCAATTTGACTATGGATGTGTGATTTATGGTGGACTCTCGATGGTTCTTGAAGATAGACTAAAGCGTATCATGAACTGTTTCATAAGATTTGTTTTTGGAACCTCGAGACGCTCTCATGTGTCCCATCTTTACACTGAGTTAAATTGGCTTTCGCCTTCCTTCCGTAAAGATTACTTCCTTGGTTCATTCCTCTTCCAAGTTATTAACACCCATAACCCTCCGTCTATTCACAGTATCCTACATTTCAAGTCCTCAATCCAATCATTGCATACAAGGTCCCGTCTCTCCGATCTCTACACCCCATCCTACAGAACTATTGCTTTCCAACGTTCCTTTCTTGCCCGCTCCGCTATTCTTTGGAATTCTCTTCCTCCTTCTATTCGTAATGCATCCTCCCTGGGAACTTTTAAAACATTCCTCTTCCACCACCTTTCCTCCCTCCAGTCGGATGCTATCTAATTATATAGATGCTTTAATAAATTTCACCCAAGGATTTCAGATATAAAAGTTTAGCCTGTTTAAACTTTCAATCTTCATATGATAATGTTTTGTCTATCATTAAAATAATTTTCATTTTTACTCTTTTTTCATAATTTTATTTTCTTCATCCTTTACTAGACTCATTATCAAAAATATATTGTTTAATCAATTTCTTATATAATATTTTTTCTTTTACTGATTGTAAATATAGTTTATGTATGTATGTAGCGTGTATGTGTTTATATATGCGTATAGATTTTTGTTTCATTTTATTACTTATTTTATTGTAAAATTGTATTTACTTTTAATTATTTTATTTTATTATCTAATTTATCATCTCTAGGCCAGATATAACTTAAGTTCTGTCATGTAACTATTATTCTTAAGGGACTTTGTCCCAGAATAAAATTTGTTTTTCTATTCTATTCTATTCTATTATTCCGTAGTTAATATTTTTATGTTTTATGGGAAATTCTATAACATTCATTCATTTCTCTAACCTAATTTTATCTAACTCTATTAATTCATTACTTAACAATAAAGGAATTATTCCATGGGGATGAGTAAGATTATCATTATGAGGATTTACTCTTAACTTTGATTCTTTCATACTATTATAACCTAGTAATAATTCATATTTTTTGAAAAAGGAAAAAGATAAAATTTAATTTCTTTTTCGGAACCAAAAATATCCGATGTATTTAAAAAACAAGATTTTTTTCCATTCTTTTTTCCTGTAGGAGTTACGATTACGAAAGGGTCATTGTATAAAGTAGTACCAGGAGGTACTGAATTCGGGTGTATGTAATTTTCAATAGAACCGGTGTCCATTAACCATTTTCTAGGTTGATAAAATAAGGTAATGTTTTATTAGTTAAATTTAGGTTGAATTCGGGGGGTCTTCTTGATTGCTGGAACCTAATCCTAAAAAATGATCAAATTTTTCTGTCATCTTCAGGAACATGTTTTCTATTCTGTCCATTCTTTCATCACGCGGTTTTTCAACGTTTTATTTTCTTCTGAAACCGGATTAGTGCAATGTGTCACTTCGTATGGAGAGATAAATTTTTGTGGTCTTTGCTTTTGTAAGTTACTGACTGTTCTCATAAAAAAACAGTATTTTGCGATTCGTTATTATTACGAAGTTGGTTCTGAAAATCGTTATATCTGTTCTGGTTATATTGGTTGAAAGGATGATTGGAATGATTGGGATTTTGGAAATGTTAATTTTGTGGTCTTGGATTTTGCTGCTGTTGCTGTGGTCTGTTATGGTTAAAGTTCTGATTAAATTTCTGGTTACGAGAAAAGTGGTTATTTCTTTGGTGAGTGTTAGTTTGTGAATGATTTCGTTGTTGTTGATTGAATGCTTTTGTATTTCAACTATATTACAAAAGAGCACTTATTATAAATAATAGTTCTTACTTCGTCTAAGTTAGTGGAATTGAAAATCATTATGTGGTTAGTTAGTTGAGAAGGGAAGCACTTATAAATGTGATAAATGATTTCTTAGTCCGTTCTATTCATGATTTCTGTTAATATAACTATATGTAGTCCATCTAACTTTAATCTAATTAATTAACAGCGGACACATTGCAAATGTAGTTGGAACTGGATTCATGATTAAAAAATCAATCAAGCACACAATAATACAGTATAAACTGATCAACGAAAGAATTTGCTCAGTACGACTTAGAGGAAGATTTTTCAAAATATCAATCATATGCTGTTGTGTATTACCGTTAGACTTGTAGTAATATATACTGGTAATCGATACTGCGATTACCTTTTCTTTGTGGTTATCTATTGTGTTGAATAAAAGTTCTGTTATGGTTAGATTGTGTATAATTCATCCCAGTTCTATTACATATCAGAAGTATATGATATATGCGTACATGCCCCAACAGAAGATAAGGAGGAGGAGGAGAAGGATATGTTCTATGACACTTTAGAAAGAGAATATGGTGCAATCCCAAAGAATGATGTGAAAATAATTATAGGCGACCTAAATGCCAAGATAGGTAAAGAAGAGGCATTTATACCCACTATAGGCAGAGAAAGCAAACATGACTACTCTAACGATAATGGACTTCGCATAATTAACTTCGCAATGGAAAAAGGACTGGTCATCAGTAGCACTAAATTCCCACACAAAGAAATACATAAAGAGACTTGGGTCTCGCCAGATGGCCTCACTAGAAATCAAATAGATCATGTTCTCATAGAATCGAGGCATGGATCGGATATCAGAAATGTTAGGGCATTCAGAGGAGCGGACTGTGATACTGACCATCCACATGGTAAAAGTCTACAATCAACAGAAGCTTGCTGTAAGAAGGCTCCCTGCAGGGCACAGGACACATGCCTATAACTCCGAAAAACTACTCACAAGTGAAGTAGCTGAAGCTTTCGAACGTAAAGTAAGGGCTAACAGAAAGTGGGATTGGGCATAATACAAACATAAATGATCGATGGGAAAAACTGAAAGGAGCAGTAATGGAAAGTGCAAAGGAGGTGCTTGGAAAGAAGGAATCAGTTCCCAGGAATAACCGGTTTGATGAAGAGTGCGAAAGAGTTCTGGAAGAAAGAAACAACGCAAGACTAAGCATGTTAAAAAGAAAAACTAGAGGAAGCTTACAGTATTTTATGGCAAAAAGGAGAGAAGCAAAAAGAGTGTGTAGGCAGAAGAAGAGAGCACATGAAAAGGAGAACCTTGAAAAGTTGAAAGATTTCTGGAGAAGGAAAGAAACAAGACAGTTTTACAAGGAAGTAAAGAAAGTAAAAAAAGGTTTCCAAGCCAGGACTGAACTGAGTAAAGGTAAAGATGGAAATTTGTTAGGAGAAAAGAAGGCCATTCTCGAAAGGTGGATCCAGTACTTTAGTGAATAATTAAACACAGAAACCGCTGATAAAATATCTAAAGACAATGTAGATCTACAGGAACTCCTAGTTAATGCACAAGAGGGTGCTGAAGAAGTAGAAGCACCAGAGAAAGAAGAAATAATTGGCATCATTATGTCAATGAAGAATCACAAGACTTGATGAGATCACCACAGAGATGTTAAAACATGGTGGTAATGATCTATGGGAAGAAATTTATAATTTAATATTTGATATATGGTTAGAAGAAAACATGCCCGAAGATTGGACAAAAGCAGCAATATGTCCCATACACAAAAAAGGAGACAAGTTAGTATGCGACAGTTATAGAGCCATTTCTCTTTTAAGTACAATATATAAAATAATGGCAGTGCTTCTACAAAAAAGGTTGACTGAATTCACTGAAAGTATTGTAGGAGAATACCAAGGAGGCTTCAGGCCCGGAAGATCAACAGTTGACCAGATATTTTCCCTGAGGCAGGCAATGGAAAAGTGTCATGAATTCAACGTAGAAATGCATCTTCTCTTTGTAGATTTTCAGCAGGCATATGACAGTGTGGACAGAGAGATACTCCTAAAAATTATGGTAGATATGAGCATACCAAAAAAACTAGTTAGACTGACAAAAATGACGTTAACCAAGACTACTTGTCAAGTAAAGTATGGAAATTCCCTGTCAGACGAATTAAGTGTTAATTATAGCCTAAGGCAGGGTGATCCTCTATCTCCAATTCTGTTTAATATAGCCCTGGAAGCAGCTATCCGCGGTATCAGGACAAATCCAGGGGGGACTATATATAATCGCCTGTCACAACACCTAGCATATGCCAATGATGTGGTTATACTTTCTAGAACCCTAGCAGCGTTATCAGATACCTTCCAAGAATTCGAAGAGGCAGCTATACAGCTGGGTCTTGCAGTTAACGAGAATAAGACAGTCTACATGAAAAGGCCAAGATGGAGAACCGAAGAAAATGAAGAAGTAACTTTCACAAATCATAATTTTAGGTCTTTAAACCAGTTCCAGTACTTGGGAAGCCTGGTCACAACAGGCAATAGAATTGAATTGAAAGTGAAATAAAAGCAAGAATAGCAGAAGGAAACAGGTGCTATTTCTCCCTTCAAAAAGTTCAACTTCGGTTCTTTTTCTAAAAGAATGAAAATTCTTATTTACAACACCATTGTAAGACCTGTGGCAATGTATGGATGCGAAACATGGCTCTTAACAAAAAAATCAGAAATGATGCTCAACACCTGAGAAAGAAGAGTGTTGAGGAGAATATGGGGCGGAGTCTTCGAGAATGGTTTTTGGAGGAGAAGATATAATGAAGAGATTATATTCCTGTATGGGGAACCCGACATCGTGGCCATGATAAAAAGAGCGCGTATTAAGTGGTTGGGGCATGTAGAAAGAATGACCGACCAAAGAGTGCCAAAGAAAATGCTATACGGAAAACCGGATGGCAGGAGAGGAAGGGGACGTTCCCGGATGAGATGGATGGATGATGTGGAGGAGGATCTGAGGCGGATGGGGGTTCGGGAATGGAGAGAGAGAGCTCGGGATCGAAGAGATTGGTGGTCCGTTGTGGAGGAGGCCCGGGTCCTTGTAGGACCTTTGTGCCCATATAATAATAATAACTTTAATCTAATGTAAGCTAAATTTCCCAACTTCTGAATTCTGTTTACAAACTCTATTGGGCTTTCTTTATAATTTAATTTTGTCTGGAAAATTTCATCTGTTAATATTTCATAAGATCTAGAATCTGCAAAATTTTCTTTTAACAATTTTAATAAAGTTGCTATATGATCTACTTGATGGGACAATAATATATTTATTGCAGGACCCCCTAGTCTGCAATTTACTTTTATCAAAAATACATCGTGATTATAATTTCTTTCCACAATATTATCAGCACAGACTAGTGAGTGCGCTGCTTCTACAATGTCACAGAAAAAACTTAATTCTGAGGGATTACCGTCGAAAGGGGGAATATGATCATAATTTTCTTCTGATATTTTATAGTGAATTTGGTCAGGCATCTTTAAAGTTGCTGGTTTGATTAATGAATTACTCACTGTTAATCGGTGAATTCTCACGTCCAAGGTCCTATTCTTCAGGTAGGCAGTCAGTCTCTTTTTTTCTTTTATCTTCACGAAGCAAACACCTGATGGTGACCTGAGAATACCGGGTCAAATGGACACAGCTTCTATTCTTCAGTCTTTGTGGTCCCGATTCTGGGCACCAGTTATATAATAAGTTAAGCTAAACAGCTTTTTAAAAAGAATTTATTTGAAAATAAACAAAAGTATAAAACACTGATTACAAATAATTAATAAAATAGATGTAAACTTAATGAAGGCAAGACACGGAATGTCGGACTGTCTGGAGGGGATGTTTATATAGAGTCCTAATTCTGCTGGAGTCAGCTTCTGCCATTTCTTTAGTTTTCTGTGCCATAAGTTTGATCCATAGTAAAGTAAACAATACAGAGAATAATGCCAACGGCAGATCTAGCATATTGCCAAATCTAAGCAATACAGTAGAGCTAATTTGTTGCAACAGAGGCTGAGTTAATTTTCCGACTGTCAGAGTTGAATTGATCTCTCGTTTCCGGCCGACATTTCGCCGACAAAGAGATGATGCATTAGAGATACGCGTAGAAATTCAGGGAGCACTATAATAGGGCCTTTACTTATCACAGTTGTCGCAGGCCGTGTCAAACTGTGTTAAAGGTCGTGATTAACTCCTCTTGTTCCCTGGCCACTAGCCCTCCCTGCTTCAAATACATAACATGGTCCCGAGTCAACTCCTTATTAACATATCTCAACTTCTCCTATGATATTGAATAGTTATTCTAAAAATAAATTTAAAACGTAATACAAAGCATTGTCGGTACAAAGCACACAGGGGTAAATTTATGATTCATTTAGAAATATAAATTCCAGAAAAAACAGTCAAATTAAAGAGAATGGAAATATTTAAAAGATGCTTTTGACCGAAACAGCAGATTTTTTAAATTTTTTATTTGTTGATGTTTACAACAATAAAACAAAATGCATAGAATAAATTAATATTTTTAGATTATAATACCATTTCAATGGTCCTGTCGTTTTTTTTTTCATTAAACCTTCAGTAGCGGCGCTCATATTTCGCCGCTAGTGGTAGTGGGGGTAGCAAAGTGATAACTCTAGTTTCTATGTACAATACGTCAAAAAGATTCTTAAATTATGTTTTATTTTGTTTATTAGAACTAGTTAAAGACACTCACATTTACTAAAAAACATATTTTTATAATTTATTTCAAATTTATTTAATTAACAGAAACAGAATTTTATAAAAAAAAATATATATTTAACAAAAACAATTTTCTTCTCAAATAGAATTTTAAAGTTAAGCCAAACATATTATTGTATTGTAATCTTGAATAATGCACAGTAGTTACATTGTTTTGTAGTTTTGCATTTCATTTTTTGAGGAAAATATTGGCATAGTTTTATCTCTCCCGAAGTTTTTAGTTCCTGTGATACCTGAGGAAATCTTTTTTTCCAAATTGTTTTCAAATAAATTCTATCAAACCTGTATGAATACCTGAAGAGTTCTCCCTACTTTCAATATATTTTGAAAGTGCACAGGATAATTGTTTAAGGAAATCCTTCTTCATTGCTTTATCACATGGTAATAAAATAAAATAACATAACGTGAAATATGCACCAAATAAAAACGTACATTTCACAAGTACGGTAGTGGTGGCGCGCAGTGGGGGAAAATGGCTAAAAAGTGGGAAAAAAGATTTCTCGAGAATGGTTAGTCCTATCGAGATTTAAATAGTCTCATTCGATTCAGAATGAAAAAATACATTAGAATTGTTACTCATTTGAATAAGTATATCATTTTATTCTTTAATAATATTAATCCCAACCTGTAAGTCTCCTTCCCATCCTTTCAAAAATCTTTGAAAAAATCCTTCTAAAACGTATCCTACCCATACTCGAATTCCCATCAATTTGGATTCCGGACTGGTCACTCCACTGTTCCACAAGGCTTTCGTGTTGTTGACTGGTGCAATTCTGGACGTAGCGCAAGCTTTCGACCGGGTGTGGCATCAGGGCTTGCTCTTCAAACTTTAGGCCCATTTACCCCCAATCCCTATACCTTGTCCTACGATCCTATCTCTCAAGTCGTTCTTTTAGAGGCCGGTGTGGCTCAGAGTTCTCAAACTGTTATCCTATCGATGCAGTGCCACAAGGTAGCGTCCTAGGTCCTGTCCTCTATAATCTCTTTACTGCTGATATACCAACCAATCCTAATACCTTTTTGCCACATTTGCAGATGATACTGCCATCCTATCATCCCACTCAGATCCCAAACTTGCTTCCTCAACCTCCTAAGACATCTTCTACAGATCGAAGCTTGGTGCAGCAAGTAAATAATAAAAATTAATGAAACCAAATGCAGTCATATAACTTTTACCCTTCGCCACAAATCCGACACAGTACGTTACCTTGGATTTCAACTTGACAAAAGACTAACTTGGAACCCTCACACAAGACTCACAAGACAAGAACTCAATAGGAGATTCAGCCGACTTTACAGACTATTAGGTAGGAATTTTCATCTTTCAGTCGATAACAAACTCCTAATATACAAAACCATCTTAAAACCAATATGGACCTACGGACTTGAACTGTGGGAGACAGCAAAACAATCCAATATCAAACGCCTTCAAACTTGCATTCAAAGTCCTCCGAACAATTGTCAATGCACCTTATTGTATTACTAATAAAACCCTACACAATGACCTAAAAATACCTTTTGTCCTTGATCTCATTCCTTCAAAATTCTCGAAATTTCATCAAAATCTATCCAATCATCCCAATCATCTAGCCCAATCCCTATCCAGTCTTAACCATTCCTATAGCCCTCCAAGAAGGTAGAAACGGCAATGGCCCCGAGACCTTTTGTAATATAATGTTATGCTGGAGTCCTGGTACTGACCAGCTTCCCTGCTCATGCCCAGAGCATATGTGGCTATAGCGCTCCCACTCAGCCTCCACTGGATATCACCAGTGACGCAGCTGAGAGAGCAGCCCTGGGATCTCTTGGGGTCTGGCCTTGACTCCCTATAAATGGGGAAATAGGCTCGAGTCGGGGTTCCCCAGGCACAGAGTGTGTCTCTATTATACCATTCAGATCATAGACTAGTAGTTGGCTCTCTGAACATACCAAGAAGAAAAATCTTCATAAAACAGAAACTAGCTCATAGCAATATAATTCCATCTAACTACTCCTTAAGGGTTTCCAAGAAACTGAAAGAATTAAATTTTGATAATCAATTAACCGTTCAAAGCGCATGTAAAAAACTGGCCATAAGTATTAAAGAAGCTTGTAAAACAAAAGGAGAAGAGAAAAAGGCAAACAAGAAGGAACACCTCAGAAGTAAAAAACTGACAATAGAAACCAGAGAATTAATAGAAAAGAGAGAAGGACTAAATCGCATTACAAATAAAACAGCTGATCAAAAGTCCGCACATGCCGATATTAGAAAACTGGTCCGGAAGAGAATCAAACAAGACATACGTAACTATGAAGAAGGTATTATTAATGAATACATATCTCAAACAGGATCAATAAAAGAAATTCGAAAAGAAACCAATTATTTTAAGAAAAAATTATGAATAAACTGACAACTCCACTCGACACAATAACCGATAGGCAGAAAATAATTGAAGAAATTTCTAAATATTACGGAAAACTAAACGACCATAATGAAACAGTACATATAGAAAATACAAATAGAGGGAATGAAACCTACTTCTCTTATTTAAGCATTATGGAAGCAGAAGTAGACATTGAGATAAAACAATTAAAAAGGAACAAGGCCCCTGGAAGCGATGGCATTTCAAATGAACACATCATTGAAGCAAAAGAAATAATCACAAAACCCCTATGTAAAATATTCAATTCGGTATTAGAAGAAATTAAAGTACCAGAGGAATGGAAAGAAAGCAAAATCATAATTTTACAAAAAAAAAAAAAGGGCAAAGGATAAAATAGAAAACTACCGGCCAATTTCACTGACACAAACCACATAAAATATTCTGCAGTATAATAAAAAATAGGATTATCAATAAGATTTACGAAGATCATGACATAGAGCAAGTCGGTTTCCGCCCATCATTCAGCACAATAGACAACCTACAATGTATCAATCAAATTATTGAAAAAATCCACTGAATAAAACATACGGCTGTATATTTACTTTATTGATTTCAAGAAAGCATTCGACTCTGTCAATGTATGGGAAGCTCTAGCAGAAGCAGGAATAGATTTCCTATATATAGAAATGATCAAAGAAATATACAGAAAGGGGAAGGCTTTAGTAGCTGTTGATAGAGAAGGCAAGAAGTTTAGTATTATAAGAGGAGTGAAACAAGGATAAGGTTTGCAGATGACATTTGTTTACTAGCTCCTAGAAAAACTAATTTGCTTAAAATGATCAATGATCTGATTGATAAGAGTAAAAAATATGGTTTACAAATAAATTACCAAAATTCGAAAATAATTACAAATACGGAAGAACAACAAAACAATAGGAGAACAAATAACAGAATACTTAAATCAATTCATATATCTAGGACAGGAAATTTCTTTAGAAAAAAAAATACAGCAAAGAACTGTACAGAAGGATAAAAATAGGATGGCATAAATACTGGTCCTTTTGTATTTGTATAAGTTTGTTGTAAGTTTTGTTTTGTATTTGTAGTTTTGTTTTTGTTTTTGTGGTTTACAAAGAATATTTTATATTTTATATTTAATTCAGTTTCTATTCTGTAAAATTATTTTGGAGCTGAACTCCATTTTACCTCCTGAGGGAGAGGCTTTTGTCATAAAAAATGATGCCAATAAAGCTTTATTATTATTATTACAAGACCCTCTTTACAAAAGAATTTAATAACCGCACGATACTCGAGTTTGAACATTGTATAAATGGGGAGTTTCCTTCAAGGCTGGGCACTGACTGACAGGACTGAGGAAGTGCGGGCGATGGGTATGGGGTGAGCAGGCATTGACCTGCATAGACGTTCAGGTCCCGGCACGTTGGAAGGAGGTGAAGCAGGACAGGCCGGAAACTTATGGACCTTACTACGTATTATACGAAAACAAAACTACAGAATTCATAATTTTATTTAATATTGCAATAATCTCTGTTAAACGGATCGGCTACCAAGGATTTTAACCGGACAAACGTGAAGCGTGGTATTCAAATACAGTAAAACAACGAGAAACTGTTCATCGTTTTTGGCTTCTTCGACAATTAATAGACAAACTCTCTAAGATGCAGATTAATAAAAAAAAAAAACTAATTTACATGACAGTTATTAGACTTCTTTAGACATACGAAGTAGAGATCTGGGGCTCCATTAAACCATCTAATTCGTTTCTTATCCAATCCTTGTAGTCTGAAATCCTCAATGGTCCTTACTTTGTCACAAATAAATCTATCCACAAAGACCTTAATATGCTGATTTTGACCAAACCAGATACCTATCTTTTAATAGTAAACTCTATAACCAAACAAATCCACTTGTCTCCCAATGTTCAGGCGTGATGTATTTTAGCAGTAAAAATCTGAATCTGTCCTGTGAATAACAAAATAACGGGAGAAAATAAATTGTCGTTTAAAAATTAATTAAATGTAATTAAAAAAAAAAAAAAACTCAAAGAAATTTATTCAAAGTGCACTTAGTTTAAAGCATAATTTTAATAGACCTTGTTTTAAAATTATAATGATTATTTTTTGGATTAAGCAAAGATAAAGAAATTCATCAACAAATAGTATTCTTACAAATGTTTGTTTAAAGTCTTAAATCATTTATTTACAGTTGTAACCAGAATAGCAGGTGATAGAATAATTTAATTTTCATTAAAAGAAAATTTATGATTTGCAATGGAATCGGACGTTTAATTTTTAAGTTTTTATAAATGTTCTTCGTAGAATTGCCAAAATATAGATCGTTGACTGACCTGATCAGTTGTGAAACTGTATACCTTGAGTAAGGTGGCCATCCAGATCCAGAGATAAGCTCCAGCCCTCCAGTTCCTCGACCAAATGTTTGGATGATAATCGGCTCGTATGAGAATGTTTGTTGTCTTCAGTCTTCTTTCTTCCTGAAGTTTACTTGCATCGAGATTTTTATGAAAGAGACACCCTGGGTGAATCGACAGTTGTAAGAAGAAAGTAGAAAAAAAAAAAAAAAAAAAAAAAAAAAAAAAAAAAAAAAAAAAAAAAAAAAAAAAAAAAAAAAAAAAAAAAAAAAAAAAAAAAAAAAAAAATACGGCGATGAAAATATTCGCCAATTGCAGTCAGGTGCGACGATCATCTTACTCGCTCAACAGTTGAGACAGCACTGGTCTTATAGAGAAGAACGTCGTTGGCAGTAAACAGTATTTTCCGACCTTTGATTACACTTGTATAAACAATTTATGTTCCGTTCCTATGAATTACAGTTTACAAAACTATCAATCACAATCCCGGTTTTCTTATGTATTTGAAATAAAATTTTCCCCAGTGCTCGACCACCTTTTTCCCTTGAAATTGTTCTTTTTCTTCCCCGGCTCTACAACCCACGAGGAGTCAAGGCGGCCTGAAGCAATATCCGCCATTCACCCCGGTTCCGTGCTACTGCTCTCCAGACCCGGATTTCAGAATGGTGCGTGCATCACTCACCATACCGTCCACCTAGTGAAGTCTGAGGAGCCCACGTCTTCTGATGAAGTGTATTTCTCCCTTGAGGAGCTTTCTTGGCTCGGAGTCAGTGGTCATACTGGGAACAGTCCACCTAAGCCGACCAATTTGATAAGACGCACGGCATCGCCATCGTTGAACTCAAAAAGCTCGGAGATTTCCGAATTTGTCCTTATTCGCCAGGCTTGCTCGATAGTATCGAAAATCGCACCGTAAATTCTTTTCAGCACTTTCCTTTTAAATCGGACGAGTTGGTTTCTGTGGTAAGCGTCCAACTCTCTAGCCCGTATGTAATCACCGGTCTAATTACGGTTTTGTATAGACCCAATTTGGTTGTGCGAGACAATTTACTCTCCGTTTGTCGCACTAGCCCGAAATAGCATCTATTAGCTGCCAAGATTCTTGTTTGGATTTCTTTTCCAACTGTGTTGTCGTGCGTCATCAAAGAACCAAGATCTACAAACTCCTCGGCTCTCTCAAATGTACTGCCATCAATTTTTACATATAATGGAAGAAACCCTCGTGAGTTCGTCACCATATATGCTTTTGTTTGATTGATTTCAAGACCCATTCTCTCAGCTGCTACTCGTAGGTTTGTGAACGCTTCGTTCATAACATTAAAATTTCTTTGAAATTCTGCAGTCCAATTTCACATGTAAACCAAACGTATATTATGTTAAAATAGTAATTATTTAAAACTATTTTATTATTTTAATATCTTTGTCATATAATATATTCTTGTGCAAAATAAGAAACTCGAGTATAGAGGTTACTCAAATAAATATTCATCCTTTCACAGTAAACTCCATAACCATTCAAATACACTAGTCTCTCAACTCTTTTCCCATTCTATTACCGACAATCCTCCGAACAGTGTTGCCAGGTGTCATAATTATTTTCCCCAGTGTAGTGGGGTAAATTTCCCCACTTTAGTCTTCCATTATTTTACCTCTGATTAAAATATCAATAAACAAAATAAATAAAAGACAAGCTTTAAAAAACGCATTGCAGAGGTTACGTCACTTAAAGCGTCTTAATGCTCTATAAGACATCGAATGATCAAGCGATCGAACATCGAACGCTAGCGCGGAAGATGATATTTATTTCTATCAGTAAAACGGAGTTCAAATTTAATAAAAATTATATATAAAACTAGCTGAAAGTACCCCGCTCCGCTACGGTTTAATATCATTAGGATGAAGACAACTTAAATTAGTAAAAGTTAAGCTTAACGTTGATAATTATTATTACTTAAATAAACCTGAACAATTCCATTCTTAGAATAATGTCAATAAGTAACTTTGACAATTTGCAAAAGTTAATTTTATATTATTTTGATAGCCCTCCAGTGAAGCTTCGAGGCAGCACTACCATCTTACCCAGCTCTGATACCAGACCATCAGCTTTTCTTATGGCATACTTTAAGTGAATATAGTCTTAACTTCTCAACTTTTTTGAAGAAAGTTTAGTCTTTCTGTTTCTATTTTTGCGTACATATCAAGCATAAATTGGTTGAGGAGATTACGAAATTAAAGTAAATAAGGTAAAAATCAGCTGCAGACACAATTTTCTTAAGTGATGTATTGGAGTTTGGGTCGCGCTGAGGGATGTTAATACTGTACATTTCTTCTCCATGGTAGAACATGATACGATACTAAAGAGAATCATACACTTGGTAGAACTATTGATTCTTATCTGTTTTTTGTCCCTACATCGAACTGGCCTTACATGTCATCACCAGAGAACATAAGTCTTTTAACCTCCTCTTTAACATAAGTCTTTTAATAGATTCTCTTCACGAAACAACTCAAACTTTTAAGTAGTAAGTAACCTCTGCAGCTACCATGAGTTCACAGAAAGTACTAATATTATAAGGTTTCGACATCGATCGTATTTTTTGTTTGTTTACAACTATAAGGAACTTAAACGGTGGTCAAAGTTTGCGGCTTAAAGATCTAACCTATTTTTTAACTTAGCTTATCTCCAAATACCATATGATAATTAATCTTTTATTATTCACCCAATAAAAATTTAAATCGCATTTTTCGCAAATTAGCCGCGATCCAGGCCGATTTTTTAAAATTCCTTTCTTAGCGAGCACCTACGGCCCTAGAGGAATCTACATATCGAATTTCATTCCAATCCGTTCGGTGGTTTCTGAGATTTCATGTTAAGTGAGTGAGTGGTATTTGAGAAATATATAATAGATATCAATTTCTTTCACACTGATTATTAAAAATTCCTCAACTTTTCTTTGGATTTTCCGTTTTTCCACTAAGACCAGAAATTCCCCAAATGGAAAAACTCCCACACCTGGCAACTATGCCGAGGCGTCTGAAAAAGAGATGGCCTTCTCATATAGAACTTTTATTGCAGTGTTACTAATGGGAGGGTAGTTTCTTTACAACTAATTGTCATGTTATTATAAACTTTATAGACACATTCACTAGATGTATTTTTTTTATTTATTTTTTTTTTTTAATACAGGTTTAAATTTTAATAGAAAAATAAGAAAAAATATATTTTTATTATAAAAAAACACTAAAATTGATAATTAACAAATATCAATCAGTAGCTATATGTATACAAGAAAGTAAACTTTTACCAAATAAGGAATTTATATTAAAAGATTATACAATTTACAGAAACGACTATATGGACGGAAATAGAGCGTGTGGTGGCGTGTTGGTTGCAGTACATAACAGGGTCGTGTCTGAGATATTAGCTATTAATACTCCCTTGCAAGCTATTGTTGCCAAGCTCTACCTAAATTTCCCGGTATATCTATTAAATTTATATTTACCGCCCGAAAATTTTGTTGAAACGGATCTCATCAATCTTCTGAATAACTTGCCATCTCCTTATATCGTTACGAGCGACGTTAATGGCCATCACACTTCCTGGGGTTCTTCGACTGGTTCTACGAGAGGAACTGCTATTAGAAAACTCATTGACAATTCTAATTCTATTCTTCTTAATACAGGACAGCCAACATACTTGAGCCCAGCCTATCACTCATTCTCCTGCATAGATCTGACTTGGTGTACTTCTAATATTTACACTCACCTCAATTGGCAGGTCAGCGAGGATCAGTACTCTAGCGACCATTTCCCCTTGATCATTGATTTCGCAAAAAATAACACTCTAGTAGAAAGATATCCTAGGTGGATTACGGAAAAATCTGACTGGCCGAAATTCAAAAGCAGTATCCAGATAGCGGAAACCGATTTATCTGAGGGAAGTAGCAGTGAATTGATAAATGATCAAATTACATCAACGATCCTGGCTGCAGCAGAAAGCTCAATCCCACGATCCTCAACCAGTTCAAAAGCCAATAGAAAGATCCCCTGGTATGATAACGAGTGCAAAATAGCTATTAATAACCGAAGAAAAGCCCTTAAATTATTCTAAAAAGAACCTACTCAAAAAAATATAATAGAATATTTTAAAAAACGAGCAATAGCTCGCAGAATAATTAAAAATAAAAAAAAAGAATCCTGGGATCTATTTTTAGAATCAATCGCAACAAACACTCAACCACGACTACACTGGAAGAAAATACGAAGCATAACCGGGAAACAAATAGATTATCAACCAGGTTTATTAATTAATGGAAATTTTACACAAGACTCAAACACTTTGGCCGAATACTTTGCAGACTATTATTCAAATATATTTTCTCCACAAGCCCACCAGACAGAAGAAAATGAAGCAAATTTGGATTCTAGCGACAACAAAATTGATAATTCATATAATATTCCTTTTACCATGGAAGAAATAAAACCCAATTTAAATGAATTGAAACCGACTGCACCAGGAATAGATGACATACATAATGACAGGCTCAAAAATCTTCCAAAATAGACACTGAATGCTCTCCTAACCCTGTATAACCGTATTTGGTGCACTGGAGAATTTCCAGAGATCTGGAGAAGAGCAGTTATAATTCCCATTTTAAAAAGCAATAAAAGTAAACTATTCCCATCAGACTATCGACCCATTTCACTTACAAGTTGTGTATGTAAACTGTTGCAAAAATTGGTTTACAAGCGTCTTACATGGATAATGGAGACCAACAAATTATTATCAAATGCACAGAGTGGATTCCGGCGAGATCGCTCAACAAATGACCACCTTGTAACAATGGAATACGAAATACTGAATAGCTTTGCAGAGAAGAAAGAATGCATCGGTATTTACTTCGACATTGAAAAAGCATACGACAACTTGAATCCAACTATCGTCATACAACAGTTGCGAGAATGGGGATTTACGAGTCGTCTTCTCCGTCTGATTAAAAACTTTCTGCAAAATCGAACTTTTTTCAAGTCAGAATACGCAACAATTTTTCTTCAATCAGAAATATGAAAAAGGGTATTCCACAGGGAAGTGTCCTAAGCTGTGCTCTTTTTGCAATAGCCATGAACAAAATCATTTTTTTTAAATTTAATTAGCGTAAACCAAAATCTAGGGAGCGACTGTATTTTTCCTTAAATCCGCAATCAAAACTAAAAATCTTGGTGCAAGAATCATGTAAATATCATTTTTTAAACTTGAGATAAAAAATAAATTAGTTTAATGCTATTTTTTTTTTTCTCGGCTTCTAAGGCCCATTGGGCGGAATGGCAAAATACGTGTCTAATATTTTTTGACCAAGAATCTCCAAAAAAATTGCCAACAAGATCCGTGAGAGACTGACTGTGTCCTCCCCTTGTGAGTGTTTTTTTACACCAAATGCGCTGGAAACTGGTGGAACAGCTTCCTTTTATTCATAAGTTCTTAAAGGACATGATTTATCAAAATCATATTCTACAAAATGTTAACTACAAATAAAGCTTTACTTAAATGGTTTTCTATTTTCCCTTCTGATTGCCTTGATCTATTTCTCCTTCAAGTCAGAATTCTTCAGATAACTGGGCCATTCTCATGGCAGTGATTTTTCACTGTCCTGCTGGACTTAAGATGGAACTACAACTTCCAAATCAATATTTTTGGTGAATTTGAATGTACACCGACCCCTTAAAGTTGGTGCATACAGCCTAGTTTCGAAAAATATTTTTGTTATTTTTTTATAGCTACTAAAATGCTTATAAGCTCACGTCCTTCACTTGTCCCTACCTATAAAGTGAGATTTCATGGAAGTTATTTAAGTATTTATTTTTAGAAAACTTATGTTTTTATTTTCTAGAGTATGAAACCATATATTGGAGAATAAATTAATATGCTTTTAAACATTTTTAAACTATAAAGGGAAACTGAACATTCCGTTTTCTTTTTGTCCCTCTGTTTGGCCTCACGACCATCACACTAAATAGTTATTTCAATATTCTCTACAAGGATAAGCTAGTGCTAATTATTGCTATCGACAGAGTAATTCGTGAGGTTATCTTCATAAGTGATGTGTTTGTTAGACATTTTTTAGTGTATTTTCTAAGATTTTCATCAATCCAGGGTGTTTTCTTCCTCGTACTTTTTCTTACTCACGACCGTATTAATTTTAACTCCTATTTATTTTTTATTTTTTATATTAAGTCTGTTCATTATTCTCTTTCTTCATGTGGCACAGCCAATATCTGATTTGATGTCCTCATCCTTTTCCTTTTCTTTATCTTCGTCTTTTATATTAAACCCTTCTGGTTAATTATAGATTTTAAAAAAATTTAACATTTCACTGATGAACTTTTAGTATATTATCATGCTATAGATCCATTTTCCTATTAAGCTTCCATCTTGTTGTTGAACAGACATTGTACTAACTCCAACTGTAACTGTAACTTTCGTTGTACCCACACTGATTTTTTGACCGTTGAGACGTATTACATGCCGGAACCACGCCATCTTCATGTGTCATCTGTATTGTCTTACATTTTCGCCCACCAATTTTGAATTCAAAAGTTTATAAATTCAAAATATCACAATATATTTATAGCAAAAAGATTTGCACATTTTTAATGCGATGGGTCTTTTAAGTTTTGTTTTCGAAAATATACCTTTAAGCAATAATGCCTTATACACTCACGCATACACCCAGTGAATATAGAATTAACTAGAGATGCCTACCCATAGCAGGTAGGCAGGCTAAGATGTGCTTCTGTACCCCCCACCACTTAGGGATCCACTTCTCTTTGGACAGGCCCTTACCGAGCATTGAATTTTAACTCGTTTCTATCCTTTTTATGGTTACTATTATAATGTTGTTTATCAACTTATTTTAATTGTTTCTACCTTTTTATTATTATAATTAGAAATAGTATTTTTCACTATTATCATTAATAAACTAAAAAAGGAAAAGGTGAAGTTTTTACTAATGCTCTGTAGGAGCCAATTGTTATGGTTATCTTTCTCACTTTTTAATTAAAGATCATGGTCCTCAAAATGTTTTGTTTGTAAACATTCAGCAGTCAGCATATTTAAAAATGCATACATAGCCTTTCAATGTTTTGTTTCTCCTTATTATTTTTTCACATGTTTTACAAATCCTTATTAATTCTAATCAGGGTTTCATCAGTCCTCCACCATCTTTTATAGACAATAAATGTTGGAAGGATAATATGAGATCTAAGTTATCGCCTGCTATATAGATCTAAATTGACCTCAGATTCTAATTCAGCACCCTCAAAAACATTAAAAAACGCTTATTCAACAAAATCAAAAAATATAATTTTTTTCACCCTCTTCGTGGAAAATGAAATTTTTAAACTGATTATTGGTTACATACCTTTAAATCGCCATTACTTTGTCATGTAACTCACTGGTTGGTATCGCAGGAAAGAGGAGAGCCTCAGCTTTCTTTTGTTGAATATAAATGTAAAATTCGATGAACAAAAACCTATTAAAAAATTGGAAAATCCGAAAAACATTTTGATTTTTAACTTGAGTTTGAAACCAGATAGGATGATGAAACCAAATACATTTCATGCCTATTAAAACCCTATATTTTGTGTAAAAAAATAAAGTTGATACGTTAAACCGTCTAAGCGTAATTCATGTTTTTATCAATTTAAACAAAAGTTACCTACTATTTTTATAGGCAAATTTTGAAGCTTACAAATTTTTATTTTTCTATTTGGATGAAATTTCATATTTAAGGGTTCTTTTGAATGCTGAATTCGAATCCGATGTCGGTTCTTGTGAAAAAAATATATTGAACGTATTTCACTTGAAAAATGTTAGCTTTTACGCTGTAAATATATATATATATATATATATATATATATATATATATATATATATATATATCAATAAAATAGTAAGGAAGTTATTGCTATAATGTTTTTATGTCAACTATCACAATCATATTTTGACATGTTCAACTGCAAAATAAAACAAAATTGTAAATACATAACAATAAAATATATAATTACGCTTAGACGGTTTAACGTATCAACTTTATTTTTTTACACAAAATATAGGGTTTTAATACGCATGAAATGTATTTGGTTTCATCATCCTATCTGGTTTCAAACTTAAGTTAAAAATCAAAATGTTTTTCGGATTTTCCAATTTTTTTAATAGGTTTTTGTTCATCGAATTTTACATTTATATTCATCATAAGAAAGCTGAGGCTCTCCTCTTTCCTCCGATACCAACCAGTGAGTTACATGACAAAGTAATGGCGATTTAAAGGTATGTAACCAATAATCGGTTTAAAAATTTCATTTTCCCCGAAGAGGGTGAAAAAAATGATATTTTTTTATTCTGTTGAATAAGCGTTTTTTAATGTTTTTGAGGGTGCTGAATTAGAATCTGAGGTCAATTTTTGTATAAAAAAATCTATCGAGGTAGTTTGCTTGATTTTTTAAGAAAAAATTTATTATACACAAATCGATTAAAACGTTTCTGTTTGTTGATGATTTGGCATTGCTTATATCGTTTAGAGATCGGGAGAGGATGCAAAGAATATTGTAAAACTGCCTAACAAACTTAGAAATTTGGTCTACACTATCAGGTTTAAAATTCTCAATTGAAAAGACGAAATGTATAATGTTTTCAAAACGCAGAACACCAATCCCTCCACCATTACTAACCTACAGAGACACCAATTTGAACTTTATTCCAAGTACTAAATTTTTAGGCCTAGTTTTTGATTGTAAAGGAAGGAACATATCATGTTGTTACAGGCAGAACCATTCAAGAGACTAAATGTTCTTAAAGTTCTTGCAGGCAGCTCTTGGGGTGCCGTGCAAGCATGATTAAATTTTACATGTGCCTGATAAGATCCAAACTGGACTATGGAAGTTTCATTTACTCCTCAGCGATCCTCACTGAGTTTTCAGTTATTAATTCGGTTCACTATGCTGGTCTACGTCTCGCAACAGGTGCATTCAGGACTAGTCTCGTATGTAGCATTTGTGTTGAAGCTGGGCAAGCGCCTCTAGCTGAACGTAGACATCAGCTTGCCTGAGGTTATATTGGTAGGCTAAAATTCAATAACCAAAATCCAGCTTGGATACCCGTGTTCCAACCAAAGTGCAGAAGATTTCTGGAAAACAAACGACTGCCTGCACCGTTGGGAATCAGAGCCGGAAGATATATTAAAGAGATAAAACACCTCCAACCTACAGCCGATGATTTGAAATATCCACCATGGACTCTAAAAATTCCAACAATAGATTTGACACTCAAAAAATATCCAAAAATTAGACCCTCAGATATAATATATATTTAACGGAATTTAACAAAATTAAAGAAAAATACAAAAACTTTAGATACATATTTACAGATGGCTCAAAATCAAACAACAATGTTGGGTGTTCCGTTGTTTAAGACTCTACGATTTTAAAATACAAACTGCCGCCAATCACTAGTAACTTTACAGCGGAATGTTGGGCGGATACTGCGGCATTACATTATGCAATGCACCTGGAAGAAAAAAATCTTGCCATATTTACTGATTCCTTTTCTTCTATAATATCTTTTCTTAACCTGTATACCAAGGATCCAGTCATAAGAAAGGCACAGGCATATGCCTCAATGCTAAATAATTCACAAAAGAACTTGGTACTTATCTGGATACCATCCCACGTGGGGATAAAAGGGAATGAAGCCGCAGACGAAGCAGCCAAGCAAGCAGCCATTTCCTCGTTGGAAGTCAAAACAATCTATACCCCTTCGGATGTTTGCAATTTTTTAAAGTATTTGGTCAGGAATACTTGGATAGAATTATGGTATAAAACCCAGGCAGATAATAATTTTAAAATAATTAAAGGTGACGACATCAAACAATGGTATTCATCACATCGGAGAAAGAGAAGAGAAGTGGTGATCACCAGATTGAGGACTGGCCTTACTCATGGTTATCTTATAATGAAGGAAGTCTCACCGAAATGTTTATACTGCCAGTGTCAACTAACGATCAGACATATCCTCGAGGAATGCCCGCAGTACGAAACTTTATTTGAGCAGGAACGGCTGGAAAGAAGACTACCGGTAATGCTTGGAGATGACAATTACAATATTGACAAAATTATCACATATTTGAAACAATATAATTTTTTCGAAAAATATAAATTAAAAAAAAAAAACTGAGGATTCAGGACACTAAAGACCACAGAAGTTGAGTGTCCAAAAACAATCAACCTAACCTAACCTATTAAAAAAAAAAAAACACACGACGTCTCCCCTCCATAAACCATGTCTATCTACGCCGCTGGCTTTATTTATTATCTGGGATCAGCATGAAAAGTCGAAACCATGGCATAATCGAAATCTCCAAATAGCGGTGGACAGATAGAGTGAAGCTAATATGTTTCCACGGCCTATGGATCAGCTGAATGGAGTCTGATAATCATTGTCGGTTTGCTGTTTCCCAATCCTGTTCAATCTGTGGTGGGCAGTAGATGTGGAGGGGGTGTTTGAGCTGACCAGCATGTTTACTTATTGCTACTGGTAAATTCATATCTCGGAATATTGAACAAACATTTATCATTCTAAATACATACAATGGATCATTTCTAGGTGTATTAATATGACAAAGTGCTTCTGACCTGTTGATTATTCAAACTGATTAATGTGGACCATATTAAAGTGTATGGAAGTGTTACAATATTGCTATGTTGCACCATATAGGATTTATTAGGACCCATTTATTCAATACGTCATCAAAATTAAGGATAGTCTCTATGACACTATAGCCCAATCTATCGATGTCTGGTTTATTGCATTTCTATCATATTACCGTGTAAACTAGTTCTATTTAATATAGTGACAGTTAAGTGAAGAATAATTGATGGTATTAATGAATATACTTAAATAAAGTATATAATGATATATAACATAATAAGTATATAACATAATGACTCAAGAACTGTGAATGATTTTACCAAAATTCTATTTGAGGGTCAGCACATAATTTCCAGATCCAATTATTACATTCTAATAACATGAGTACTTATCTTGTGTGAAGGTCTGATTCGGCATCGTGAGGTTCGTCTATACCATGTCTCTACCATAGAGACCTTACTGCGACCTCTTTCCCCCTCTTACATCGTCTCCTCGCTCCAGGCTGGTTTTGCTTATCTCTTAAGCTTAGCCAGCGGATTTGATCTGTATAATATAATTATATTTCATATTATACACTATATATGAATCATACATAGCAGAAGTAAAATAAACTTAGTGAATATACATTGTGGACGTGTCTTAACTTAGCATTCTTAAGTTGAACTGTTCAGGTTTCTTAAATTCATTATTTTTTTACGTCAACTGGGTTATGAACCATTGCCCATTAAATTTAAAAGGAAAACCTGGTCATTATAAAAACAATTTACAAGAGGCTGAAATTTTCAGGATTATTTTTATGTAAAACGATTTTTAAAAAGTACCTAGATTTCACATGTAAGCTTCTATCCAAAATAGTGGATCAAAGATAAGTGCGAAACACTTTTTAGAACTTGATTAATTTATGAATTATAGAAAGTTATCATAATTCTTGTAATATGAAAACGTAAATCAGAAAAAATCAATGTGACATAAAAATGATAATTAAACGAAAAATTCAACTTAGACATGGCAATTTTAGCTAAAATCAAATATATCAACCAATTGGTTATTTGATAGGGTTTATAGGCATAAAAGTCTAGTTTCATCAATGCATGTATCTTAACCACTTTTTAGCGGATCGACAAACACTTTTTTTAACATTACTCCAAAAGTTTCGAAGAGTCATGGCCGCTATTAACATTACGTACCAAACTCATTTAGCCAAACTTTATAAATAGTGAAAGTTTATACAATGGATTCTTTATACTGGGTGAAGTGAGTGCGTCTATTAATTAAAGATAATTGATAATAAAGAAATAGATGATAGAATAGTTCTCCATCCAGCCGAGGATTTTCTCCCCCATCCATGTTTTTGACAAATATTGAAACATTTATGAAATTCGGTCAAGAAATCACCAATTGGATTGGTCAAACAAACTTTAAATATTTGTTGAAGGTTAAAGACATCAAAATTAATATCACGACAAAAGGGCTTTATAAAAAGTTAATTAACTGATAATTATTTAGAGAAGTAGATAATTGGGGTATGCAGTCATAAAGATACAGAGCAATAAAAAAGAAGTTTTTTAATTTGTAATGCCAACGTTTCAACTTGCATTGCAAGCCTTCATCAGAGCTAGAAGAAGAAAACAAACAAAAAGGTATGACTAAATTGTAAGAAGTATAAAAAACAAAGGTATGAAAAGAATAAATATATGAGTAAAGGCAATGTATAGCCAACTTTTGTTATTAATTTTATTCTTTAATTTTAGACTAAAACGACAAGAAGCTGCCCGTCGTTACAGATTAAGTCAACATTTACTAGACAAACGCTCAAAGCTCCCAATTAATTACAAAGACTAATATACATGACTGTGATTAGACCTATCTGGACGTACGGAGTTGAGCTTTGGGGCTCCACTAAACCATCTAATTCATCTCGTATCCAATCCTTACAATCCATAATCCTTCGAAAAATCCTCAATGCACTTTACTTTGTCACCAATAAACTTATCCATAAAGATCTTAATGTTCCATATGTTGCAGATTTAGCCCAAACTAGATATCAATCCTTTCATAGTAAGCTCCATAACCACTCAAATCCCCTAATTTCTCAACTTGCTTCCCACACCATTCCTGATAATCCTCCGAGGCGAGACCTTCTCGTGTAGAATTTTTATTAAAGTGCTACTGATGAGTAGTTCATTACAAGTTTTGTCACGTTATTGTAATAGGTAACAGCACATTTACTTGATGTATAAATATTGTAAAGTTGTAAATTTCAATAAATTGTTATTAAAAAAAAATCTCTAATTTTTGTATTTACTCATCAACTTTACCTCATTATCTCATTAACTTTGTACCTACTCATTTTTATATTTACCAATTATATTGCAGTACTTTCTCATTAACTTTTAATTAACTATCGCTCTGTTTAAGTTCCTTTCAATTTAAATTAATTCAGTAGCCTGTATGCATTATTCTCCATGGCCTTTAGGTATTAACTCATTAACTGGTCCTTACTATCTCATTAACTTGGTATCTACTCAGTTTTTATGTTTACCAATTATATTGTCGAATTTACTCATTAATTTTTTAATTCCATCACTCATTTTATTTTATTCTTATTTCAATAGTGTTTATTTATTGTCTCCATGGCTTTTAGATATTGCCTTTATGTAATTGTATTTATTCTCATACAGTTATTCTGCTCATACCTTTGTTTTTTATACTTCTTACAATTTAGTCATACCTTTTTGTTTGTTTTCTTCTTCTAGCTCTGATGAAGGCTTGCAATGCAAATTAAAAAACTTCTTTTTTAATTGCTGTGTATCTTTATGACTGCATACCCCAACAGTCTACTTCTCTAAAAAGTTAATTAACTATTTGTAGTCAATAACTATGAATTTCACTGCTATCGATTAAGGAAAGAAAAATCATATCGCGTTGGATTGAGAGATCTTCATAGCACAACTTCAACCTAGGCAAACAAACGGGATATCAAAGAAATAGGCCATAAATATTATAAATACTTCAGTCGTCCTCCATCCGGCTTTTTTTTATGTAGATTTGGAGCCAGCGAAAAATGATATAGAAATTTTTTCAAATAAACAGACTTGTTTATTCAGTAGTCCGTTTTGAGCAGCTAAGACAGTTAGTCCTCCTAAACGTGCTCGCCCACATGCCGCAGAAACACCTGCAAAATGTGTATTATGTAAGGAAGATCACTCCACATATTATAAAGGCTGCATACTATTACGTTGGAGCGAAGAATGTACTGCACGGGAGCCTTTCTCGACGTGGGACAGGCTTTTGACCCAATCTGCCGAGAATCTGTTCCTCGAGGTAATATCCTAGGCTCCATCCTCTACACGATGTATAGGACTGACTTCACTACTCATCCTACCACTGTCCTAACCACTTATGCTGATGGCACATGTTTCCGTATCCATTCCTTCCAATCCAAAATCCTTAATGCTTCTTACTATGTCTTAATAAACTTAACCATAAAGATTTTAAGGCTAAATGTCCCGTTTGTAATACCAAATGTTGCCACCACGTAGCGTGCGAAAATAAACAAAATTTAGATTCCTCCTCAAATCTCAACGGATCATCCGATTCTGGTTCTGTAAAGTTAATTTTGTTCCATATTATAGTAAAATTTGATGTATTTATTTTAGAAGGCCATATATGTGATATTTAGAATTTTAGGTTCAAAAAAACTACTTTCTAGTATTTTTTGAAGAAATGTCAAGTAATAGGCAAGTGTAAAATAATAAAATATAAATATTGGCGAAAAACTTTTTAATTATACAAACAACTTCAGCCGAAACACATAAATACGAAATTTCTATGCAATTTTCAGGTAGCATCTACATCTATCATGACTAGAGCAGACTCAAACTAAATATCTAAAATAGCGTTTCAATCGAAAGGTTGTTTTGGAACTCAAAATAGAATTTTCATGATCCAAACTAAAAATTTCAAAAAAGTATAAAAGTAAACAATAATTAAGACTATATAACCAAAAAAACTGCATACTTATTGTAAATATATTTAAAAATGCGGGATGCATCAAAATAAAAGAAGGAATTCGGAAAAATCACGTTAGAAGTTTGGCAGAGGATAAGCGATTATAAACGCTAATCCCCTAACCTTCCACTGCCAGGTATGAAGACTTGCTCTAGTTAGCCTTATTTTGGAGGGCCTTCAACTTTTGTTCTATTTCACTTCCCCAATGATGATTATATTGACTAGAATAATAACATTGTTCATATATAACGGGAAAAGGATATAAATAAAAACATTGTTTTTTTATTAATTTATATAAAACTAGTTAAAAAAAGGAACCGACAAACAATAAAGTATTATCTATTCCTATTACTTACCTATTAAAAAAATTCAAATTACTTATGCTATATTACTGCACATTAAAAAAATATACATATATATATTTTTTTTTTTATACCTACTTATACTATAACCCACCAGTTTTAACCAGTTTACATTTTAAAATTAAAAGATTCAAATTATTGTGAATAACTAAATATTATTATAATTAATTAAATAAAGCCCCAACACTTATAAATTGCTATTTTTTCAACCGACTTAAAAAAAGAGGAGGTCATACTTGAACAGTTTCTGTTTACATCAGTCTAAAAGTAAGCCTGACATATATATTTTCTTTCTTTTTTCTTTTATACACCGTACTTTCATCTTTTCCACTCATTACACTCTATTCTTTAATGATTTCTCATCCTTTTTTCAAACATTAATCCCCTTTGTTATTTATAGATATTTTTTAAAAAATCCTTTTACTTTCTTCAAATTTAAATGCTATTGCACAGCTATGCTAACCTTCACTTTTCTCACATTCACCCCTCTTTCCTTTATTTTCTCTTTCCACTATGTACATTTATAATTATTTTATTACTTATGCCCCAATATTTATCACTCCTTTACTGCTTTGTACCTCTCAATGTTATACTTTATGTATTTACTATCAACTATAAAGCTAACTTTTGTTATTAATCTTATTCTATAATTTTTGTATTTACTCACCATCTCATTAACTTTGTACCTACTCATTTTTTATATTTACCAATTAGATTGCTGTATTTACTCATTAACTGTCACTCTATTTAAGTTCCTTTCAATTTAAATTAATTCAGTAGCCTGTATGCATTATTCTCCATGGCCTTTAGATATTAGCTCATTAACTGGTCCTTACTATCTCATTAACTTTGTATCTACTCAGTTTTTATGTTTACCAATTATATTGTTGAATTTACGAATTGATTTTTTAAATATCACTCATTTTAATTTCTTTTAATTTTAATCTTATTGTCTTTACTCTTATATATTTATTCTTTTCATAATTTTGTTTTTTATACTCTCTACAATTTAGTCATACCTTTTTGTTTGTTTTCTACTTCTAGCCATGATGAATGATTGCAATTCAAGTTGAAACGTTGGCATTACAAATTAAAAAACTTATTTTTTAATTGCTGTGTATCTTTATGACTGCATACCCCAACTATCTACTTGTCAAGCCTTTTCTTGTTGATTTCAAAAGAATTTATAAAAGCTCTCTTCCTATCTTCAGTCAAATTATTGCTAAATTCTGAGTCTACTGGGCAATCAAATAGTTGATTTTTTTCCATAAAGGAGGTACGCTGGTTCAAAGTTTGTTGATCTATGAATTGTCCAATTTTAATTCTGAACACATTCCTCACCTGTGGTGGACCAAGCAGGTTTATCCCCTCCATTGATTTTGCATCTTATTCTGTTAACAAGAGTCTGATTCAAAAGCTCATTAAGACCATTCGAACTTGGGCAATCAATACAGGTAAACCCTAACTGAATTCCCATTTTTTTAAGATACGTTGTAAGAGCTCTAGAGTTTATACCGGTGTACTGATCCGCCAAAATTAACTTGATATTGTTAGTTTTAGCAATAGGAGCAATTAGGTTTAAAAGCCTTTTGACATTGCCGTTTCGTTGTCAAAATCCAAGCATATCTGCTGAAGTAGTCCACCAAAATATGCATATAATTCTTAGAGGTTCGGCTACCTACAAAGCCTCCAACAGAATCAATAGACATTATTTCGAATGGTGCGGTAGCAGGACCCAGTTGTGACATAAGTCCAATAACCCTGCTCCTACGGGTTTTGTTTCCCCTGCAAATCGAACACCCTTTGCAAAAATCACTTATTTGTTAGTCTAAATTCTTAAAGTAATAAAAAGGTCTAATTTTTTCTCTTAATTGTGATACCCCAATATGACCGTATAAAGTAGTCATGTACTTTGCTGATTAATTTGAAACCAAATGGAACCGATACTAATATTCTGAATGACCGGAATTGAACTTCCTAGAAATGTATTCTCAATCATTTGAATCAGCCCTCATTGAAACATCTTTTAAAGCTTCTAAATTTAACATATTTAAATCATCTAAATTTGGTATCTTTAAATCATCTAAATTTTGCATCTTTTAATCATCTGTTAAGCCATCTGAATTTAATATTTGTGGAACATCTTTTATTTTATCTAATTTTATAACCTGTTTATCTCCTACACGTTGCAATGGCATCAAGACCTAGCAGTAAATCATATGAAAAATCATTGTTTTTTATTACGTAAGTGTTAAGAGTGTTTGACAAATTTCCGATTTTTAAGGTAATGTTTACCCGGGCCGAACTAAAGTTGATTCCATTGATCGATTTAAAAGCACTGTCATGCTTTATGAGACTTGATTCTAAAAGGCTAACAACTCTTTGATTTTGTAGGCTTTTATTGCTCCTGCTTTCATAGATTGCCTTTATCTTCATTTTATTACCCACTAGGACACTAGTTTTGATCAAAGGCTTTTTAGTTTAAAGATTTGCTATTGATACTTATGTTCATCATCTCTGCTGCTTCAGGTGTAACCTTCATGAGCATTTACCTGTTTCGATTTGGTGACATACATGGTTTTGTTTCTGCATTCGTTTGAGGAATGAAAACGGTTTGGCCATCCAAGAGATTCAAACATGAAACATGGTCTCTTTGACGTATCGCTGGTTTAATTCTTCAGTTGTTCAACATACTTTATTCTGGAATTATATAACATTTTATCAGCATTGGAGGTAGTTAGGTTATAAGTTTGGAATTTCTTTTTCTTGAGAATGAATCATCATGTTTTCACAGCTCTGTGAACAGACATTCCATATCGGTAATCTCTTCTCGATCGAGCTCATATTGCACATCTATTGGTAGGCCAACAACGATCATGTTTATTCTTGAAAAAACCGTTCCATTATTTTCAGCCTCTAGGCACAATCGTTCCTTGGCTAAAGCATAATCAACTAGTGATCCTCCAAAATATTTATAGGTATAAGCTTCCCTAATTTTTGACCAGCCTTTATCTACAAATACTGTCAAGAAGGAGTTTTTCCAAGCAGACCAATTTATGAGTCAAATTTTCTTTAAATTTGACTCATACCAATCTTTTGGTGGGCCCTTAACGAAAAACCTAAGAGCTTCGATAATTTTAATTTCATTGTTAACTTCATGTCTAGAACACTCACTTTGAAATCTATCTAACCATTCGGTAGGGTTTTGATTTTTTTCAAACTTGTCTATAGCATTTTCACTTCCTCATTTAAACTTAACTTAGCCTCCAACTATTCTTTTTATTAAAAATATTTCCTCCTCAGACTTTTGAAAAACTGGCGTAGTATCAGCAGAAAAACATTCAGAAATTTCCTCTAAGATGATTCCCTTATAACTAGTTATGGATCGTTCTGATTGGAACGGAACTTGGAACTGGTTCCAGCTTCGAACCGGTTTGGAACGAAACGAACTACCTTAGTTTTTCGTTCCAACTGGAACGAAAACCAAAGCCATAAGATCTCCGGTTTCGTTCCGTTGGTGTAGATAAGGTATAGATAGCATCTCCCGTCAAGGTCGTTCCGAATGATCTCTCTCTCCCTCTCTCCCTCACTTGATCCCTTCCATTCGCTCAGAGCCCTACAGCCGTTGATCTTACTGCTCTTGGTTCCCTCCCCTTCCCGTATAGGCATCCTTAAAATAAACCGCTTTCTGTGCAATTTTCTGTTCTACCGACAGAGCTCGGCTACTTCTTTCGGATTCAAATAAATTTGGTTATTAAGAATCAGAATCAAGCTGAACACGCAAAAAGTCTTGTAAAGGATAGGTTGACTGATTTTAATCTTCCATCGGTCGCGCCAATTTCCGTACCACGAGCGGTCGCACGTTGTACAATGTACAACACCCTTTGTTTTTTTTTTGATCCCTTTTCGTCCAAATTTTGTGTGTAATCTATTAAATAAAATATTTAATTCTACATTGAAAATGGATTACCTGAGAGAATAATATTTTGAACGTAAATGAAAATATTGAAAATAATATTTTCAAAGTTATAACTAGATAAAGTTTTATTTAGAATATTATGGTCAAATATTATATAATTATATAATATATATATATATATATATATATATATATATATATATATATATGTATATAATAATTATTTGCAGGTCTGAAATGGTCGTTTTTATGATCAATTATTGTGAAAAAAATTTTTTGAGGAATGATTTTTACAAATAACATGTAGATATCCCCTTGGTTGTAACCCCCCTCCCCCCCGCGACATTTTCTGATCAGATTTTTGTATTATGATCGAGAACATCTTCTGTTTCCTGTTTACTCAAGTCCAAATTTTTATTTGATTGTCCGGTTCTTTTTTTTTGTCTCTAGTTCTGCAAAATTCGAGGAATATATTCCAATTTTATTGGTTTCCACCAAATCAAAACATTCCGAATACTATCGCTGACTAAGATAACCAACGCAAAAATGCAAAAGAATCCTACGTACATTTTATCGAATCCAGCTGATTGCCGTGAAAGGTACCAGAAAAAAAAACAAAACGAGAGCTGTAGCTTTTTGTACTTTGTGCAACACTAAGGGCTAAATATTTTTTTAATCAGGAAACTATCCCTCCTACCACATTGAAAAGTTACTGGCAGCAAACAGAGGAGTATCTCGAAGAATATCTAACGCAAATTTTCTGGGAAGCTCACCGGAAGTGAAAGATAAAGAGAAAACAAATCGCGTGTTGTATAAAATACAACGGCGCGAGCGGTGGAAGGTTAATTAAAAGTGAAATGGGTCCATCCATATAGGATGTGAGAAATGTTAATGCCTTTGGTTCAACAGAAAGCAGAAAGCTTGATTGAATAAAACCATTTTAAAATAATACATTTTTAAAATAATTATACTTAGTTCAGTCTCGCTGTAGCAGCCGTAGTGTAAAGAATGCAGTTCAAGTTATATAGTTACGTTTTCTTTTATTTAAGACATTTTCTGTTTCTCATTATAGTTCTTCGTTTTCTTATTAATTTTACAAAGGTAACAACCAATTCTAAAGCCCTTGGAGGAGGGGCCGAAAATATAATGGATGAACCACCTGGACCATCAACTTCAAATAGAAATATAAAAAGGAAAAGAGGTGATGCTATGCAATATAATATTGATGTGGCAAACTGCTACGACATACTTTCCGATATGGATGAAGATGAAATTACGGAACTTTCTACATCTACAAACAATAAAGGCAAAATTAGCAATCAGTATCCACCCATCATTATAAACAGCCCATATGACAACATAAAAGAAACCATAAACGCAATAAAACCTCAAATAAAAGAAATTAAAGTGAAATATAACGGGAATAAAATCAGCATCTATACATTTAATAGCCAAGACTTTTCACTAATTAAAAATATTTTTAAAGAAAATAATGTAGATTTTCATTCCTATACTCCTAAAAGCGAAATAAAACCTAAATTAGTCCTGAAAGGATTTCCCCCGCAATTTCCTATCGAGGAGATAACAGAAAAAACCTAAAAAACCAAGGCCTTCAGGTACACAAAATATACCAGATGGAAAAAAAAAAAAAACAGAAACTGGACTAATTAAACTTCCGTTGGCTATAGTCATCTTAGAAAATAAAGAACAATTAAATAAAATCAACTACTGTTGCGACCTAGTAATAAAATGGGAAAAATACAGGTCAAATAAAATAATCACACAATGCTACGTATGCCAGGAATTCAACCACGTGGCACGAAATTGTTTTAAGAAACCAACGTGTCTTAAGTGCTCAGGATATCACTTGTCAAAAGACTGCCCGAACGCCGTTATCGACGGATTTAAACCTAAATGTATTAATTGCTCCGAAGAACATTTCTCAAACTCACCGAACTGTATTAAATACACTAGAAACATGGAATTGCAATTAAGCAAGAAAAACCCCACAGTGAAAGCAGCCCCACGAAAGAATTTTAAAGCAACTAAAGAAGCATTTCCAACTCTTCCGAACCCAAAATCTCAATGGCCTCAAAACACCTTCTCATCGAAAGATCAACAGAATCAGGAGCCTTCGTTCTCTGACTGTTTCAAAGAAATAAAAAAAATTTTTCAGTTCATTCAACATTGGGAAAATTATCTCAAATTTTAAAAATACGATGTTAAAACTAAAAAATTGCTGAAGACGGTATGTCTAAAATTTTTATTTTAATAGAAGGACTGTTATCATTTATTGATTAATGGTTAATTTAACAGATACTAATATATTCTATAATTATATGTCTAAACATATTATAATAACTTATGTTTTAGAATTACTTACGAACTTCGCCTCCTCTAATTCTAACTTTACAACCTACACTCACAACAACAACAGTACATCAACTTGCTACAGTTACATACTCGCATATCTAAATAAATATTTTTACTCTACACAATTTATAGATCTTCACCTAACAGATACTAAAGAGATACTGAAATATGTCTCGGGCAAAACAAAATACTTACAGTATCTGTTGTCTATAAACAGAAACAATAAACAAACTCCTAAGCATTTCTTCACATTTCTGTTATTATTCTCTTATTTTATTTATTTAATCATTTTTATTAGCAATCTCAATTCTCTAATTAACGTAAATGATAACTATTAACGATAAAATCAAATTGTTGATGTGGAATGCCCAATCCATAAAAAATAATTCAATAGAATTTAATCAATTCCTATTCGAAAATAAACCGGATATCGTTTCAGTAAGTGAGACTCGACTAGCCCCAGGTGACAGACTTTCGATTCAGGGTTACAAAATATATCGGAAAGATCGAAACAGGCAAGGCGGGGGAGTTATGATATTAACCCGCCAAGATATTAGTCATACATATCTGCCGGTAGATGGCCTCACTCACATCGAAGCTGTCGCTATTCAGCTTAGAATAAATAATAAAAAATTACCACAGTTATTGCCTCCTATATTCCTCCTAATAAACTATACACCCCTGACTTAATTAAATTATTTAATATTGGTAACAATATTATCATATTCGGGGACCTAAACGCCAAAAATAAACAGTGGAACTGTCATAATCATAGCAAAAATGGTAAAACTCTGTTAAATATAATATCAAGATATAACATAGAATTACATAGCCCCACAGAACCCACATATATTCCATCTCAAAGCCGTTTTAAACCGAGTATTATAGACCTAGCTCTTTCTAAAAATATCCATAATATCTCTCGTCTCGTCTCTGTACCATGTCTCTCTTCGGATCACAACCCTGTGATTTTCCGGGTAAATTCTAAAGTAAATAAAAACAAAGCAGCACCTAGAATGAATTTTAAAAATGCCAACTGGCCAGTATTTAGACAAATGATCGATCAAGAATTATAAATAAACCCCGAAATTACATCCTCATCTGACTTAGGGCATAATATAAATAAATTCAATTTCACAATTAAATCAGCTGTGTACACTGCCATTCCTAAAATATCCTACCAACTTAATGACAATTTTCCAATTAATTTAAAAATGCTCATAAAGTTAAAAAACAAAATAAGAAAAAAGTATCAAAGCACCAATAACCCAATACATAAAATAATAATTAATAGATTAAATTCATTTGTAAAAAAATAAATTAAATGATTGGAAAAATCACAAATGGACCCAAACCCTTAAAGACATTAAACCAGGAGACAAATCTCTGTGGAAATTTCACCGCAATTTTACAAATCGTTTACAATGTATACCACCCCTTAAAATACCGGATGGATTCGCCTACTCTGATAAAAGCAAAGCAACTTTACTAGCAGAATACTTTACTTCCACCTCTCAAATCACTAAAGACCTGGGCACATCCCACCACAATCGCTCAGTAAACCGAACTGTAAATAAATATCTCCAACAAAATGTACCACCTAACTTCCCTTCTGTATCGCCAGAAAAAATAATTCATATTATAAAAAAGCTGAAAACAAAAAAAGCCCCGGGCGAAGACAATATTCCTACAATAGTAATTAAAAACCTTAGTAAAAAATCAATAATGTTCTTGACAAAAATCTTCAATTCAGTCTTCCGCCTCCTCCTTCCGCCTCCAAATATTTGAAAAAATATTCTTGAAGAGGTTAACCAATTTTATATCTGACAATAATATCATGGTTAATGACCAATTTGGTTTTAGAAACCACCATTCTATAGTGGCACAATTAGCCAGATTGACCGATTTTATTACAGCAGGTTTTAATGAAAGAAAACATACAGGGATGATCTTACTAGACATCGAAAAGGCTTTTGATACAATATGGCATAATGGACTGATATACAAGCTTATCACTTACCAATTCCCACCCTACATCATTCATATTATTCATTCATTCCTTTCTAATAGATCCTTCCAAATCACAATCAACAACACCACAACACCTAAACATCCCCTATCAGCTGGTCTTCCCCTAGGATCCTGCTTTTCCCCTACTCTCTTTAACCTATATATGGGTAATTCTCATAGCCTCAGCTAAAATTTAAAAAAAAATTATATTTTTAAAGTTGCTTAAATTTTTATTATTTTTGAGTTTTCTATTATTATATACCTTCTATTTATGGAATTCCCTAGTGGGGCCGATTTTTTTTTTTTTTCTATTTACCACTGTTTTGAAGCATTTTATAAAGCTTTTCATAGGAAATTTCAAAATATAGAACGGCTCGTCTGATTTTAATGGAATTCGATAATTATGTTTCTTTTGTACTTATTAGCATATATTTGGGGTTTTAACAGTTTTACTAATTAGTGGGGGGGGTGGGGAGGGGGCTATATTTCTAATTTGAGAACGGCTCTTCTGATTTTAATGAAATTTGATAATTATGTTTCTTTTATACTTATTAGCGTATATTTGGGGTTTTAACAGTTTTCCTAATTAGTGGGGGGGGGGGGAGGGGCTATATTTCTAATTTGAGAACGGCTCTTCTGATTTTAATGAAATTTAATAATTATGTTTCTTTCGTACTTATTAGCGTATATTTGGGGTTTTAACAGTTTTCCTAATTAGTGGGGGGGGGCTATATTTCTAATTTGAGAACGGCTCTTCTGATTTTAATGAAATTTGATAATTATGTTTCTTTCATACTTATTAGCGTATATTTGGGGTTTTAACAGTTTTACTAATTAGTGGGGGGGGGGCTATATTTTAAAACTGAGAACGGCTCGTCCGATTTTAATGAAATTTGACAATTATGTTTCTTTTATACTTATTAGCGTATATTTGGGGTTTTAACAGTTTTCCTAATTAGTGGGGGGGGGGGCTATATTTCTAATTTGAGAACGGCTCTTCTGATTTTAATGAAATTTGATAATTATGTTTCTTTCATACTTATTAGCGTATATTTGGGGTTTTAACAGTTTTACTAATTAGTGGGGGGGGGGGGGGCTATATTTTAAAATTGAGAACGGCTCGTCCGATTTTAATGAAATTTGATAATTATGTTTCTTTTATACTTATTAGCGTATATTTAGGGTTTTAACAGTTTTACAAATTAGTGGGGGTGAGGGGGCTATATTTCTAATTTGAGAACGGCTCTTCTGATTTTAATGAAATTTGATAATTATGTTTCTTTTATACTTATTAGCGTATATTTGGGGTTTTAACAGTTTTACTAATTAGTGGGGGGGGGCTATATTTTAAAACTGAGAACGGCTCGTCCGATTTTAATGAAATTTGATAATTATGTTTCTTTTATATTTATTAGCGTATATTTGGGGTTTTAACAGTTTTCCTAATTAGTGGGGGGGGATATATTTCTAATTTTAGAACGGCTCGTCTGATTTTAATGAAATTTGATAATTATGTTTCTTTTTACTTATTAGCATATATTTGGGGCTTGTAAAATGTACTTCTGATTGCTGTATTTTATTTACATAATACACAATTTAATTACATTTCAGTGCTATATAAATACCTTGCAATAAATTTATAAATATACAAAGTAAGGATTATTTATTTAGAATTATTTTTCATCATTCTCAACCAAAATACATAAGGGTCATTCTCATAGCCTCAGCTAAAATTTAAAAAAAAAAATGTATTTCGAAAGTTGCTTAAATTTTTATTATTTTTGAGTTTTCTATTATAATATACCTTCTATTTATTGAATTCCCAGTTGGGGCATTTTTTCTATTTACTACTATTTTGAAGCATTATATAAAGTTTTTCATAGAAATACTCTTGACCGTTACTCTTTCTTTAAACATTTTTTTTTCGTATTAAAAAATTATTATATGTCCTCAAATGATAAAACTAAATAAATAAAATAAAAAAATTTACGTATTTATATAATTTATTTATTATTGATACACAAAAATTTAAAGCAATAAAAAAATTGTGATCAATTTTGAAAGAGAAGATACCTCCATTTATTTAAAAATTTGTTAATTCTTGCGTAATTTCTTATTTAAAATTTTTTCTTCACTGTCATCCGAGTATACTTCTTGATATCGCAATCGATAGGCAAGTTTATTTTTTTTTCCATGGTATACCTACGAAATATGGTTAAGAAGAAATAATATTGAAAATATAATTTGAAAAAAAAAAGTATTATATATAAATACTTTTTGATAAAAGGATACTAGTAGAAGGCGCAGATGTGTTGGCTTCAGGGTGTATTAAGTTGTGATAGCTCGTAATTTGATGCCTGCATTCTGATTTATTTCTGCATACAATGCAAGACAAAAATCTACAATTCAATAAAGATCCACCTTGGTAATTCCAAGCAAGTTGATGAAGTTTTAATGTATCTTTAATGGGCCGCAAATCTAACTTGGCTTTCAAAATTGAATCTACTTCCTTCATGTTTGTTTCATCTACTTCTAAAACTTGAATTTTCTAGCTACTCACAGAAGCCATGAACTGCTGAAGGTTCGAAACATCTTTCCCCATAAGAACCGCTGAATCAGCCGTTCTCTTAATGGACCCACCAACTCCGTCCGCAACACTTTTCCCATGTCCAGCCTCACTAAAATTGTAAGAACCCGAAAAACTCCATGTAATGACAAAACAGATATATGTTACTTTTGTTTCTATATTGTTTGGTGGGACCGTCACTCATAATATGTACTTTTGTAACATTTTCGTGGTTCTGTTTTATCTTCGTGAATATCGGCAAAAGGTTAGCCCATATTTTTATTTCTGATTTGTCATTTAAAATGTTTTTAATGAAATAGGCTCCGGTATGAAGAGTAAGTTGGTCATTCGAGGCACCGAAATGGCGACTTTGGACTTCGCTGGAGTACTTTAACTGATAATTTTCTGAGAAGTCTACCACAAGAAAAACTTCGTCATCATTTAAATTCGTTCTGCAATATTTCGAAAACTTGTTTTGGTTGTGTACTCTGAACCTTTGTGTCATAAACAATAAGATTTTTTTTTTTTTTTTTTTTTTTATTTATAAAATTATTTATTGAAATTTACAACTGTATATACAAAAAATAAAATACATCAAGTAAATGTGATGAAATATATAAAAATGACACGTCACTTGTTTTTAAAGCAACTACCCATTGGTAGCACTTATTAAGGTTCTACATGATAAAGCACTATATTAGAAGATCCCGAGGCCATCTTCTTTTCAGGCGCCTCGGAGGGTTATCTGGAATGGAATGAGAGGCAAGTTGTGATACTAATGGATTTGAATGGTTATGGAGTTTGCTGTGAAAGGATTGATATCTGGTTTGAGCTAGGTCAGAAACGTAAGGTATATTAAGATCTATGTGGATAAGTTTATTTGTGACGAAGTAAGGAGCATTAAGGATTTTTCTAAGGATTTTGGATAGTAAGGATTGGATACGAGATGAATTGGATGGTTTAGTGGAGCCCCAAAGCTCAACTCCGTATGTCCAAATTGGTCTAATTATTGTCATGTAAATGAGTCTTTTGTAATTAATTGGAAGATTGGAGCGTTTGTCAAGTAAATGTTGAAGTAGTCGATAGCGACGGGCAGTTTCTTGTCGTTTTAGTCTTGTATGTGGATTCCAAGTAAGACGTTTGTCCAGATGGAGTCCTAGGTAGCGGATCTGTTCAACGGGGATTAGCGGAACATCGTTAAAGGATATTGTAGGACAGGAAGTCGTGGGTTTACGACGGAGGGTGAAGGTTATTTGATGGGATTTATTTGGATTTATTTTGATTCTCCATTTTTGACACCATTCTTGAAGTTTTATGATATGGGATTGGAGTGTCTGAGAGGCAATGAAGGGATTATCGTTTACTGATAACACACACGTGTCATCAGCATACGTGGTTAGGATGGTGCTAGGATGCGTCGGGATGTCAGCTATATACACCGTGTAGAGGATTGGACCTAGGATACTTCCTTGAGGAACACCTGCAGATTGGGTAAAGAGAGAGGAGTAGGAAAAGTTATGATTAACTTTGAAGGTTCTATCACTGAGATAGGAACGGATGATAAGGAAGTATGTAGGAGGTAGGAATTTTCGTAGTTTGTACAGCAGTCCCGGGTGCCAGACTCGGTCAAAAGCTTAAACAATAAGATTTGGGAACATAATTTATCTTTCAATTGTTTTAGGCTACACAATACTTTAACTTTTCTCGTCACTTTTACAAGTATTTTCTGTTTTTTTTTTTCACTCTTTCCTCAGTGATAGTTTTCCATTCAAAGTGATGGATGATAGATTCCCATCTAGCGGCACAATTTTCATTGAAGGAAATTTTCTTTGTCTTACACAAATCACATTCTCTATACACGCAATTTTTATTGGTCACGTTACAACAAATACTACTAACTATATCGCTTAAATTTGTGTGCTGTATTAGTTTGTACTGTTTGCACTTCTGAAACAAAAAGAAAAAATTTTCATACTACCTGCACATGCAGGTATCTCGCTTATTGGGAGGTCTTTGGGTAACCCAAAAAGGTTTGAAGCGGCAAAAATGTGGATATGATATCTGGATACCCTTGGTAGATACAAACTTTTTGTGTAAGATCTGTAAGGTCTCTGATAAATACCTTATTTGCTTTTTTGCTTTCTTCCTGGTTATTGTATCTTTACGGCCAGGTGTATAGTAAGAATTTTCATCGTCGGTAAGAAAATTGTGGACTTCTTTCATGAGATCAGTTCTGGCAATTTTTTTGTGCTCTAACTTGTTTTTCTTTAAAAACTCGACAGATGATGCATCAGAATTTTTTTTTTTTCCTACACGACACATTTTTCTTCAAACGAGCGTGTTTCTTTTTCCATTTTTCTGCAATTTTGCTTTGCTTTTTTAATTTTTTTTTCTGTTTTTTTAATTTCCATCCTGTACTTATCTCTACTTTTTCTGTCTTTTTTTTCTAAAATTACCCCCTGCAGGTTTAGGCTCATTAGGTACATTAACTGGTGAATTTGGAGAAGATTTTCCATCGAAAAACCTGCTGCTGGCATTTCTTTTGTACATGTTTATGGTAGCGCCTTCTCCACTCCCCTCTTTGTTTTGTTTTACCCATCTTACTTAAATCATTTATCCTTTGGATTTTTTTTGTTTCCCTTCGTTTTCTACTCCGTTCTTTTTCCTTCTCCTTCATTATTTTATAGTTTTCCGGATTTTGTCGGTTCCTTTCTCTTTCTTTCCTTTTTCTTTCTGCCGCGGCATTTCTTTTGTTGTCACTAAAATGTTTCTCCCTGGTTTGATTGCTCTGCTTTTTTTTATTTTTTGGAGTTTCCATAACGTTCCTGGAAAGCCAATAAAATGTGTAAATGATACATTATAAATCTCCAAACCTTGAAGACGGTGTACCCTTTACCTATAGCTTTTTATTGCTTTTTTCCAGGGCCATTGACAGGGGGGGGGGGGGGGGGGCAAAATCCCCGGGGCCCGGTTGGGCTCTCGGTGGCCCTGCTTATTAGAAGATAAGACCAAAGAAATTTTGTGGATATGAACATATTTTTCTAAAGCAACTTATTTATTTTTTAATTTATGTAACAAAAAATGATTATACTATTACAATATACCGATAAGTATTACTCGACACAGGTTTGGAAAATTTGAAATTGTATTTAAAAAACATTTAGACAGGTCTGAGGTCTCAAACTTAAAATTTTATTTGTTGTAACTGGAAGACTGAATGGAATTATAACAATAAAAAACAAAACTTGTAAGGGATACACTAAAAATCCTATGCAGCCAATCACGACCGTCTGACAACGATCGTGAAGAACCTCATAAAATTTGTTTAACAAAGAGTGAAAACTTACCCTAGATTGATTAAAATCGAGGAAATTTCACTGAAAAATGTTAACTAAAAACACTTATGAAGATAAACCCACTGAATCACACTGTATACAGCTGGAAAGTAGGAATAACTAGTTTAAGCCAATCGTCAAGCCAACCCGAGAGAATTATCAGTTTAACGTTATAGTTTAAAAATATTTACAGGGATTTATAAATATATAAACAAATAAGGCATTTATCATCATTTAAATAAATAAGGCATTTATTTATTTATTTTCCAATATATGTTTTCATACTCCAGAAAATAAATACTTAATTTTCTAAAACTTCTTATTCTCCTTTGTGCCTTGGTCCAGACTAGCCAGCCATGCTTCCCGGTCCCTAGCCAGCGCTGTCATGATATTTAGATTACTTCCTCTCTGCTGTTCCAGCCTGGAGATGTGGTCCGCCCATGTTAGCCCAGGCCTGCCCCTGGGACTTCGAGAATTAAGTCGTTATTCGCGATTAATAATTTAGTTTTAGTCGTCGTAAGTGACTAAAAATTTCGAATGTATTTTGTTGCGGGGGTATTGGTTCATTTGAGTAATATAATTTTACATACCTACATACCAACAATTTTATAGGAATAAAACATCACTGAATTAATGTTATATTTGAAAGGTGGGGAGAAAGCGCTTCCCATTTTTTAAACTTCTTCTTCTTCTTCATCTAACCCTTATACCTCACGGTGTCGGGGCAGCCAGCAACCATGCTCTAAACACCTCTCTATCCGCAGTCAACCTCCTAATCTCTCCCATAGTGAGTCCCCTCCTTCTCGCCAGATCCGATATGAGGTCCTCCCATTTACTTCTCGGTCGTCCTCTAGGTCGTTTTCCCACTGCTTTTGCTTCCCATATTTTTTTTGGCAACCTATTGATTAGCATTCTTAGTACATGGCCAAACCACTTTAATTCTTTTCTGTGGATATAGTCTATCAGTGGTTCCTGCTCCGTATTCTCTCTTATTCTTTGGTTTCGGATTCGGTCCAACCTTGTCTTGCCAAGAGCCTTCCTCAGGAATTTCATTTAACTAAAAATTTTTAATTTTCAAATAGGATAACAAAGGATGTGAAAGGACAACAATGGTGGACTATTCTGCACCCATTAAAAATTGTTAAATCCTGGAATATCCCAAACTAAGTCCCCTTCAGGGTCCTTTTAAAAATTAAAACATTTTAATCATTTTTCAAAAGGGCGAAAACTAATTTGTCCGGAAGGAGATTGGCCAAGGATGTCCTTCAGCCACCAAAAATCGCCAGAGCCTGGCAGATCTGAAATCAGTATCCTTCAGTAGCTCAAATTTGACAAAAAAAAAAAAAAAACCGTTTAGTTGTTTTTTTTAGATTTGACCCTCCCAAAAAAAAAAAAAAAAAAAAAAAAAAAAAAAAAAAAAAAAAAAAAAAAAAAAAAAAAAAAAAAAAAAAAAAAAAGAAAAAAAAAAAAAAAAAAAAAAACGTAAATTAATGATCATGCACCCTTATAAAAGTGTTGGTAAATAGGTATGTAGCCCAAATATAAAATTTTACGAAATTCGATTGAGTCGTTTGTAAGTGTGAATCCCCCCCCCCCCAAAAAAAAGAAACAAATTAATGATGATTCACGCTTATAAAAGTGTTGGTAAATAGGTATGTAGCACAAATATAAAATTTTATGAAATTCGATTGAGTCGTTTGTAAGTGTGAATCCCCCCCCCAAAAAAAAGAAACAAATTAATCATGATTCACGCTTATAAAAGTGTTGGTAAATAGGTATATAACCCAAATATAAAATTTTATGAAATTCGATTGAGTCGTTTGTAAGTGTGAATCCCCCCCCCAAAAAAAAGAACCTTAAATTAATGATGATTCACCCTTATAAAAGTTTTGGTAAATTAATATGTAACAATTTAAAATTTAAAAAAAAAAATGGTGTGACGGTCGTGAGTGTGACGGTCGTGAGGAACCTCCCTTAAATTAATGTTAATTGCAACACCAAAACCTTACCTAAACGGCTAGTTTGACTAATCAGTTGTACACATCTACAAATAATCAAATATGGAGTCCAGGAGCTTTTAAAAAATACGAATCATTTTAAAAACGCGTGACGGTCGTGAGTAAGAAAAAGTACGAGGAAGAAAACTTACCCTGTATTGATGCAAATCTTAGAAAATACACAAAAAAATGTTTTCCAAACACATCACTTATGAAGATAACCTCACGAATTACTCTGTAGATAGCAATGATTAGCACTAGCTTATTCTTGTAGAGAGTATTTAAATAACTATTTAGTGTGACGGTCGTGAGGCCAAACCGAGGGACAAAAAGAAAACGGAATTTTCAGTTTCCCTTTATAGTTTAAAAATGTTTAAAAGTATGTTAATTTATTCTTCAATATATGGTCTCATACTCTAGAAAATAAAAACATAAGTTTTCTAAAAATAAATACTTAAATAACTTCCTTGAAATCTCAAACTATAGCTAGGGACAAGTGAAAGTTAGGAGTTTATAAGCCTTTTTGTAGCTATAGAAAAATATTTTTCGAAACTAGGCTGTATGCACCAACTTTAAGGGGTCGGTGTACGTTCAAATCCACCAAAAATATTGATTTAGAAGTTTTAGTTCCATCTTAAGTCCAGCAGGACAGTGAAAAATCACTGCCATGAGAATGGCCCATATATCTGACCTACCTTCTCTTCCTTTAGTTGAAAGATCATTATACGCAGATGACACCGTCATTTACACTACTTCCTACAGGATAGATACAATAGAAAATAGATTAAAATTATTATACTCCAAATTCAATAAATATTACAAAAAATGGAAAATACAAATAAATGAAAACAAAACTGCAGTAATAATATTTACAAAAAGAAGGCCCAAAATAGCGGATCATATCATCCTTAATAAAATCCGAATCCCCTGGGCTCAAACTGTTACCTGCCTCGAACTCGAATCAGATAAACCTTTGACATTCACATCCCATATTAATAAGAAATGCTGCAAAGCCAAAAAACTTATCAGTACGATGTCACCATATTTCCGAAGAAAATCTCCATTATCAACTCGCAACAAAATTATTTTATATAAATCAGTCATTCGACCATTATTAACATACGCCTCTCCGGTATGGAGCTACACATGTGATTCCAACTACAAAAAAATAGAAAGGATCCAAAACCTATGCTTGAGGATCATTAACGACTACCCAAGGCACACAAAAATAACTGATATGTTGCACGACCTAAATTTTCAAACAATTTATTTACACCCAGACCCAGACCTTTTTTAACTCAACAATAAACTCAGAGAATCCCAAAATACAAGCAATATGAAATTATAACAAACTAACCTTAAGAAGATACGTACACAAACGTACTAGACACATTCAACTGGAATAAAAATTTACTAAATAAGACATTCTTAGAATTTACTAGTTTTAGTTAAATTTTAATTTAACAAACCGAAATATTGTATAAGTTAATTTATTCTTTAATTTTGATCAATTTTAACGCTCGAAACTTTTGCTAATTTTTATATATTTATTTTTATTACTTTACTTTATTTTATTATTATTATTTTTATTTATTTTTTTTTAGTAGGTTTTTTTTGTCAATTTTTCCTACAGTTTAAAAAACAAATGTATTATAAATTGTAATTTATCATTATTGAATCAAATCTGCAGTGTGAACTGTTTTATTTCTAAAACCTGTATTATAAAAATATGTTACAAAATTGTAAATTGTTAAATTTCGTAAAATAAAGCTGTTATATATCTTATTAAATATATATATATATATATATATATATATATATATATATATATATATATATATATATATACTTAGTTATTTGAACCTTCCTAATATTATAGTAGCTATAAATTTCTTAATTATAAAATAAAATAGATGGAGATTAACAGCCCGAAGTAAGTAGGTCGTAGGTTAGTCAAACTGACGTGTAACGAAAAGTGGAACAGACCGTAAAATTTAAGTCGGAACGGCCCTTCTTTTGTATGTAGAAGGTTTGTCAAACTTACGTGGAACGAAAGTTGGAACGGAACGAAAATTGGAACTAGTTCCAATAGTGGAACGAAGCCGAAAAACTCATTCCGCTTTTAAGTCGGAACGGCCCTTCACTACTTATAACAAAGGTTATCATCTTCTTCAAAATATTTTTTTTTTAATCCTCATCAATCTTTAGTCTTATCATACGAATACCTCTTATGAGTTTTATTGCAGCAACAGCTCTCAGTACCATGTGTTCCTTCAAATTTTTGTATTCATCCGGCAACTTGTACTACAGTTCCTTGTTCTCTGATAATCCAACTATTAGGAACTCCGTTTCAGTCATCTTAACAACTTGTACAAATAATCTGGCATCGTCTTTATTCATGATCCCTTTTATTCAATAAGTTTGCAAATTAATTTGTAAGTAGGTTATTCAAATACGAGAATTATTGTTCTTGTTCTGAAAGAATTTATTTAAATAAGATACGGAATAAACAAAATAAGAAATAAATAGCAATGAAAGGTAAACATACCTGAAAGAATAATTAATTTAAAACGTTCTTTGATTATTGCTTTTATAACAATGTAACCTAAAATAGAATGTATGAACCACATGGGGAAATAATAATTTACAAAGATAATGATAAAATTATAGTTTACTGTTATGATGAATGGAGAAGAAGATGATTAGAGATGCAGTCAAAGAAGAACATCATTTGCTCATTGTAGCCCTGAAGAAGACCTGCGAGGCAGGTCGAAACGTTGGCACCTATTAAAGAATTTCTTCTTAGACGTGGTGTTCCTCTTTGACTGCATCCCTGATCATCTTCTTTTCCATTCGATGAAAGATTCCGTTACAAACAAGTGAATTCATAAAAGCGGATTAAAATGATATTATGATAACGAGAAATGTGGATATAGATGATGATTGAGTATAAAGATTAATTATAACAGTGGATGGATGAACAATATAGTTGTAAATACATACATGAAGTATAACAATAGAGCATATTGAGAGTATAATAAAATATAGAGTAGATTGATCAATCTTAATCATTCCATTATTGCAATACTCTCTATTGTTACACTACATTTACAACGATATTGTTCATCCACCTACTGTTATACTGAATCTTTATACTCTCTCATCAACTATATCCCCTTGTCTCTTTATCATAATATCTATTTTTATCATTCATACTACTGTTTGTTCCTTATCTTTTTCATTTATTCCCTCTCTTGGCAATACTTTTTTTGTTTGTCTTTCTTCTAGCCCTGAAGAAGGCTTACATTGTAGGCTGAAACGTCGGCACTATAAATTAAAATTTGCTGTGTATCTATGTGTAATAGAATTAAACCCATTAGAAAGTAAGGCTTTATTGAACTAAAATTGTACAATGGATTTAACATTATAACAGCATTGATCTATAACCTTTGAATCATATGAAATAAATACAAAGAATGCCAATGGTTCCTGAATCACTCATGTGATAGAAGGAATACCAATGATTACTATTTCACTACACTATGACTGCATACCCCAACAACCCACATCTCCATTAACTTATCAGTCAAAAAATACCACATACTATTTTTAAAATTTATTTTTCATTTTCTGCAGGCTTACATGGTTTTTAAAGGGCACAACAAATCTGACGACACTTTCAACAGCGCACCCAATGTACACATCACCAAGTTTCTCAGCAAGCCTAGATCTGGAAATTCACAATACGTAGTCTCAACTAACTCTTCAACAGCCGGAACTGACGTAAAAATCACTGAGCAGGATGTATTGGTATACAATATATATTCATATTTTTATAAATTAAAAATGTTTTTAGATTTAAGAGTAACTTATGAATACAATACATAGTGCAATCGTCTGGCTATGACAATTTTGGCTCGAATAATAGTTCTGTAGAAAGTTGGCTAACTTCATTTCTAGTGATCTTGGTTTGAAAGAGTGGGATATACTGTAAGCTCATAATAATTTATATAACAGTTTGAAACTTATAGATTAATATACACAAACAATAATTAAGGATCTTTCTCTGTTGGATATTAAATAGAAAACTACTGATGTTTCATAAAAAAGTATAATGTAATTCAAGAAGAGGTTTATTCTAACTGGTCAAAGATAGTTTGTATTTTATCATTTTTTTAATTTTTAATACCATTATTAGTCTTTTTTTCGAGTTTCTATTTGAAACATTTTTTATGAATTTGATAATCAGGCTCTAAACGGAAACCACTTACAACACTGTGATCAGTATCATATTTTTATTTTTATTATTTCTGAATTCCATTTTCATTTGTGTAATTATGCAGTCATTAAATTATAACAACAAGTATATCACCTCTCCCAATACTTATCACTCTGTTTACTATGTACGAGATGAATTTGCCACTGAGTACTGGTGAACGAAATACAAGGATCCAGATTTCCAAAGCCCGAATTTGAGCATTGATAGTATGGTTGCCCAGCCTTATGTCGTTTCACCCAGGAAAGCCTTGAGTGCAATATTTTCTTTGACCGACAGAGTTACTTTCAACCATGTCTAATAAATTTAGTTAATGTTGATTCATGAGAAACGATTAATACAAGCCAAAGAGACCTGAATGTAAACACCACAACAATCTCTTTTCAGTATATAAGCTCTGTTTACTTTTTCGCATAGCATTAGATCTGCATATAACACATTCACAACTGAACATGGAAAACTATCATCAGAAGAACTTCGTAACACAACCTCCAGGGTGAAGTTCGTGGGACAACTCTCTTGCTCGTTCGAAATTAAGACAGGAGTGAGATAGAGTGATGGCCTATTGAACTGTGTCCTTGAGAAGATTGTAAGAATGTGGACCTCGGAACTGGAAAGTCGGGGGATAAAATCAATCTACTTCGGAAGGAAATCAAAAGGAATTAAAGTTAACTGCCTGGCGTTTTTTGCAGTATTGTCCGAAAACCTCGAAGAATCAACTATACATATCAACCTCTTGAAAAAGATTGCCAGCCAAACAGGACTCAGGATCTCAATTTATGACAAATGGCAAACATGGACCAAAATTCCTTGAAACAGAGATAGGACGAATTGAACGGGTCAAGAAGTTCGAGTACCTTGGTGAAACAATACAGGAGAACGGATCGGAAAAATTAACTGTTGGAGATCGCATTCCAAAAATGGAAAGAGCTTATGGATTGACAAACAATATCTACAACAAGAAGTGCATCTCTTAAATAGTCAAAATAAGACACTAGAACACCGTCGTCAAAACATAATATCCCTACGCCAGTGAATGCCTATCCATGTTCTTGTATCCTTATCCATAAATCCTTACCCCATTCCCTAATTCCTTCCACTCCAACTATAGAAATACAAGCAACCTCGGTGAGCATATCCACGAGCCTTTACAAATTAACTTTCTCAGCTGTATATTGCCCTCCAAATATTCCCCTTTCCCATAATCACCTTGAATCCTTATTCCGATCCCTAGGACCTCGCTTCATAGCAGGAGGAGACTACAACGCTAAACACCAACGGTGGGGTTGTCGATCATCTAACTCCCGTGGCAGCATCCTATCCCGAGTCTCCACATCCAATACCTATTCTATCATTCCACCTATGAACCCTACATATTGGCCAACATCCCTCAAAAAACGACCCGATACCCTCGATATATTCATCACTTCCCAGGTATCATCATCCCAGCTCACAATAAAATCCCTGAATGACCTTTCCTCCGATCATGGTCCGGTATTGCTTTCCCTGCATTCAACATCTGTTCCTAAACCCACCCATCCTTCGTTGATTACTGGCCGAGTAGACTGGGACAGTTTTCGATATGATTTGGAAATGAAAATAGACTTAAAAATTCCACTTAAAACAAAACAAGGCATTGATACTGCCATAGAAATACTAACGACATCAATACGCAATAGTATAATAGATAACACCACAAAAAGAAAAATATAAAATTCTCTCCAGAGTAATTTGCCACAACATCTTCGCATCCTTTTGAGAAAAAAGCGAAAAGCAAGAGCCAGGTGCACAGAACAAGATATCCATCAAACAAAAATAACTACAACAAATTTACTAACAAACTAAAAACAGAAATAAAAAAATTCAAAATTCAAAATTTATATAAATATACTGAAAACCTTAACACGACTGGCAAATCCTTATGGATGGCCACCAAAAAACTCCTGAACTATAAAATTTGTAATCACTCTAACTGAATCCAAAACGTGGTAACGATCTGACAATGAAAAATCCCATCTTTTCGGTCAGCACCTTTTTAATACCTTTAAACCCCATCTTGATATCCTTAACCCAAATCACCTTGAAAGTATTGTAACAGAATTAAATATCCCACTTCAAATGTCCCTTCCTCCTAAAGCATTCCATCCTTTATAAATATCAAGTATCATCCAAAGATTGCCCAAAAAGAAAGCCCCTGGACATGACCTTATTACATCCCATATCCTAAAATTCCTTCCTCGGAAAGCCATCCTATTCCTAACATTCATATATAACGCTGTACTTCAAACAACATATTTTCCTGATCCTTGGAAATTATCCATAGTAAAAATGATACCTAAGCCCAAAAAGTCACCGGAACACCCTTCCTCATATCGTCTTATTTCTCTTTTGCCAATTATGCGTAAAATCCTAGAATAACGTATCCTAAAACGCTTGTATCCTATCTTAGATTCCAACCACATAATCCCAGAGCACCAGGTTGAATTCCGAACAGCACATTCCACAATCCAGCAATGTCATCGTGTGGTGGATGTTGTCTCCTCTTTTTTTGGAGCGCGGAATGTACTACAAGGAAGCCTTTCTCGATGTAGAACAAGCATTTGACCGAGTCTGGCACCCAGGACTGCTTTACAAACTCCGTAAATTCCTACCTTCTACATATTTCCTTATTCTCCGCTCATACCTCAGTGATAGGACTTTTAAAGTTAATCATAACTTTTCCTATTCTCTCTTTTTACCCAATCCGCAGGTGTTCCTCAAGAAAGTATCCTAGGTCCAATCCTCTACACGGTGTATACAGCTAACATCCCGACAAATCCTAGCACCATCCTTACCACGTATGCTGATGACACTTGTTTGTTATCAGTAAACGATAATCCCTTCATTGCCTCTCAGACACTCCAATCCCATATCATAAAACTTCAAGAATGGTGTCAAAAATGGAGAATCAAAATAAATCCAAATAAATCCCATGAAATAACCTTTACCCTTCGTCATAAACCTACGACTTCCTGTCCTACGGTATCTTTTAATGATGTCCTACTAATCCCTGTTGAACAGATCCGCTACCTAGGACTCCACTTGGACAAACGTCTTACTTAGAGTCTATATACAACACTAAAACGACAAGAAACTGCCCGTCGTTTTCGACTACTTCAACATTTACTTGACAAACGCTCCAATCTTCCAATTAATTACAAAAGACTCATTTACATGACAATATTTAGACCAATTTGGACATACGGAGTTGAGCTTTGGGGCTCCACTAAGCCATCCAATTCATCTCGTATCCAATCCTTACAGTCCAAAATCCTTAGGAAAATCCTAAATGCTCCTTACTTCGTAACAAACAAACTTATCCACAAAGATCTTAATATACCTTTCGTTTCTGACTTAGCTCAAACCAGATATCTATCCTTTCATAGCAAACTCCACAACCATTCAAATCCATTAGTGTCACAACATACTTCTCAATCCATTCCAGATAACCCTCCGAGGCGCCTGAAAAGAAGATGGCCTCGAGACCTTCTAATATAGTATCTCATTATATAGAACCTGTAGAAGTGCTACCAATGGTCATTTTTATCATTATCATCATATTTACTTGATGTATTGTATGTTCATATTGTAAATACAGTTGTAAATTTCAATAAATAAATAAATAAAAAAAAAAGTTTAAATTTTAAGTTTGTGTTATATAATGTCAGGGGAAGCAGCACATCAGATGATATGGGTGTAAATAAAGGGATTTGTTGCAGATAAAAACAATACGTTTCGTTTGAATGATGTAATAGAATTAATTAATGAAAAAAATAATTTAATCTCAAGTGCGTAATGGTCGAATGTTGTGAAACATACACATCAGATAATTAAATCGCAATCTGAATTAGATGGCATTATTTCTGAAAAAAAATGCAGAAATTATCATCCACTTATCAAGAAACAGCAGCAGTGACTTTGGCGAGATCAGTGACGTTAAGATGAGTGAAGATGATGAAGTTTTTCTCCTTCCTCCTGAAGAATGTTTTTAGTTTGTTTTAATTGTTTTTTAAATTACTTTATATGTAAAATTTATTGTAAATATGAAAATAAATAGAAAACCAAAGTAATAAATTATGAAAGTGTTTCGACGATTCCTTTTTAAAAAGCATTGACAATTTTTTATTTTATTTAGTTTTATTACTTAAAATAAGATAGAACAAAATAAAACTTTATTCTGGGACTGAGTCTCTTTAGAACAACAATTATGAAAAGAAAGAAGTCAAGATTTTTGATCTTTCAGTAAAAGCCATTTGACATATGTCCCGTATTAACATCTAATTGTTTAATAATTTTTTTTTTATTATTTTATTAATAGAAATTTACAACTGTATTACAAAATACATCTAGTAAATATGAGGTGTATATAAGATATAATGACATGAATAAAACTTGAAGAGGAACTACCCATTGGTATTACTCTAATGAATATTTACAAAAGAAGATCACGAGGCCATCTTCTTTTGAGACGCCTCGGAGGATTGCCAGGAATAGAATGGGAAGCAAGTTGTGACACTAATGGATTTGGATGAGCAGTGAGTTTATTATGAAAGGAGAGGTATCTGGTTCGTGCCAAATTAGCAACATGTGGGATATTAAGGTCATTGCGGATACGTTCATTTGTTACGAAGTAAGGAGCATCTAGGATTTTTCGAAGGATTTTGAATTGGAGTGATTGGATGCGGGAAGAATTCGATGGTTTGGTAGATCCCCATAACTCTATTCCGTATGTCCAAATAGGTCTGATAATCGTCATATATATGAGTTTTTTGTAGTGAATTGGGAGATTTGAACGTTTGTCAAGTAGGTGTTGTAGTAGTCGAAATCGACGTGCAGCTTCTTGTCTTTTCAATCTTGTATGAGGGTTCCAGGTAAGTCTCTTGTCCAGATAAAATCCTAGGTATCTTATCTGTTCCACATTATTTAATGGTACTCCATTAAAGGATACAGGAGGACAGGATGAGGTAGGTTTTCGACGTAGGGTAAACGTTATTTGCTGGGATTTATCTTAACTCTCCAGTTATGACACCAATCTTCATGGGAAATGATATGTGACTGGATTGTTTGGGATGCAGCAAATGGATCATCATTGACTGACAACACGCTTGTGTCATCAACATAGGTTGTGAGAATAGTATTAGGATGAATTGGGAAATCAGCTGTATATACGGTATAAAGGATGGGACAGAGGATACTACCTTGAGGAATACCAGCAGTCTGAGGAAAGGTAGGTGAGTATGTAGAATTATGGTTAATTTTAAATACTCTATCAGAAAGATAGGATCGGAGGATGAGGAAATATGTAGAAGGAAGGAATTGGCGAAGTTTATAATGCAGTCCTGGATGCCAAACCCAGTAAAATGCCTGTTCAACGTCAAGAAAGACACCCGTGCAATACATCTTGCGCTCTAATGCAGATGAGATAACATCCACCACATGATGGCATTGTTGGATAGTAGAATGAGACTGGCGAAATCCAAACTGGTGATCAGGAATAATGTGATTGGAATCAAGGATGGGATAAAGGCGATTCAAAAGGAGCTTTTCAAGGATTTTGCCCATGATAGGTAGGAGAGAAATAGGTCGGTACGAGGGAGGGTTTTCTGGCGGCTTTTTAGGTTTTGGGATCATTTTTATTATTGATGATTTCTAGGAATCGAGAAAATATGTTGTACGGAGGACAGCATTATAAACGTAAGTTAGGAATAATACTGCTTTCCTTGGAAGGTGTTTGAGGATTCTTGAAGTGATAAGGTCGTGTCCAGGAGCTTTGTTGGAGGGCAATTTACGAATGATGGCTATTATTTCTGAAGGGTGGAAGGCTTTAGGAGGAATGGTCATTTGGAGAGGAATGGCCAGTTCTGCTTCAATAAATTCTACATGGTTAGGACTTAGGATATCAGGATGAGGTTTAAAAATATGGTGTAATTGTTCACCAAATACCTGCGATTTCTCTAAATCAGAGTTGGTCCAGGTTTGAGCTGGAGTAAGGAGAGGATGATTGAAAGTTTTGAATTTTAACAGTCTTTTGGTAGTGTTCCATAATGATTTATCAGAAACAGTTAGTTGTTCAGTTTGTTTTTGTAAATTTTCAAATTTTTTTTTTAGTTCTGATTTAATTCTGTTAGTCAATTTATTATAATAGGTTTTGTCCGTTGGATACCGAGTTCCATGCCATTTGGCCCTAGCGCTACGTTTCTCTACTAATAAAACGCGAATATTCTGTGGTAAGATACTTTCTGAAATTTTAATTCTATTTTGTGGTGTTTTCTGTTATGCAGGTTTGAATTGAATTTGTAAGATGTTCTATTGCCGCATCTATTTGTTTACATGTTTTTAGTGGAGTTGAGTCTATGAGCGCGACCGACTCAGGGTTAAGTCAATTTGGTTTTCTAAAGCCGAACGGAATTTGTCCCAGTCTACTCGTCCAGTTATTAAGGATGAAGGAGAAGGTTTAATAATAGGAGTAGAATGTAATGTAAGCAAAACTGGGCTATGATCTGAGGAAAGGTCATCTAAGGAATCTACTTTAGTTTGGGAAGTAGGAATTTGAGAGGTGACAAATATGTCGAGAATATCTGGGCGTTTTCTTAGGAATGTAGGCCAGTATGTAGGACTGTTAGGTGAAAGGATGGGGTAATTGTTTAAGGATGATACACGGGAAAGTATACTACCTCGGGAATCGGATGTTCTACAGCCCCATCGCTGGTGTTTAGCGTTGTAGTCCCCACCTGCAATGAAGCGCCGCCCAAAGGATTGGAATAAGGATTGCAGAATATTTTGGAAAAGGCTATTTCCTGGAGGACAATATACAGCTGAAATAGTAAGGTCAAATGGAAGGGTGGATAGGATTAGTGAGGTAGATTGAATAATGTCAGTTGGAGAGGCAGGAATCAAGGTGTGGGTTAGTGATCTATGGATACGAATGCAAGTACCACCGTGGGCTGTTTTGTCGGGGTGGTCAGTTCTGTAAGTGATATAGTCTTTGATGTGGAAATAAGAGGTAGGCGTCAGGTGGGTCTCGGTAATTAGGGCAATGTGAATGTTATTGTCGTGTAAGAATATGTCTAGTTCATTTCTGTGATTGAGCAAACCATTTGCGTTCCATAAAAGAACTGCCAAGGAGTTTTGGATCATCGAGGAACAATGGAAGTGATTTCTGACAGGGCTCTTGTGAGAAGGGTAACTAAGGGTCTGATAGTTTCTTGGAGTTCACGGAGGAAGGATGAAAGAATCGATGAGATGTCACCAAGACTTTGGGAGGAAGTAGGATAGGGTTCTGATATTTGAAACGGATGATTAAACGGATAATTTTTAACGGATGATTACTGTCTTGAAGACGGTACCTGGAATGGGATTTGGCTTGGATATTGTTGAGGAGATATGGTTTGCCCATGTATTTGTACTGGAGGCTTGATCTGTTGGCTCACTTGTTGTGGTGTCTGTTAACTAGTTGATGGGGAAGGATTGATTATTTTCGGAGGTCGGGATGGAAAGGATGTTTAATAATAAATGATAATCATCTAATCAAGTTAATAATCTGTACCTGGATTTAGGTAGTGCTCATGTTCAAAAACATTCATTACGTTTATCTGAATCAACTCAAATTTTACGTTTTTCATTTTTCTTTGCCACAATAACGATACTTGCTCAAGAAATAGTGAAACCTAGATTGGCATTGACACTGCTGATTTGGAATAGGCTCAGCAAAGAATTTTGATCTATGGGCTACAAAAAACAAAAATGCAAGCTATCATTTGGTAGTTGTAGTCAAGAATTTCTAAACTTTTGAATATCACAGGCTATTTATAAACACACGCACTCTGGGACATTTGAGTGTAAGTAAATTTAACTAAAGTTTAACTTTAAATTTAACTAATGCACCCTGTCTATGTTACATCAATTACTCAGTCAAGTTCTTCCTCATTAAAGTGCTGTATTACTTCTATAATTTGTAAATTTTAAACATTTAAAATGTATTATATAAAACTATACTTTATTTTTCATAGATCTCTGATTCTAACTTTTATTCTGAAAATTAATAGCAAAATTGACTGTATAAATTAATACCTGCAATTAATGGTGAAATCTAAGAAAGATTATAAACGCACAATATCATACTCACCCTAATATATACATCAAATGTTTGAATACTTCAAAATTATTCTGTCTGGTAGTGTTAATAAACCATTTATAATTTATATTTTTGTAATTATAGGAAGAATTCAAACGTATCTACAGCACACTTGAGATTCTAAAGGACAAAAATATGAGACATGGTAACTCCCATCTTGGTGCAAAGATCAATGCTATGCAGGAAGCTGGTCGCCTGGAAACTACAGTGGAAGCAGATGAAAAACAAGAAAATAGCGACTCAAATGAAGAAGTTGGTGGACGTCAAATGATTGCTGAGCCCATTAGACAAGCTTCTCGTACTGATCGACCTGAAACTACAGGGAAAATATCAGTTCTTTTTGACATGGAAGACAAAAGCAGATTCACTGAAGAGGTGACTGTATAAATATGACCAGGTAATAAAGATTTTCATAGAAAAAAAAATGTTTGTTTATTGATAGTCTGATAGTGTGTTTTCATATAAAAAATAACCTGATACCAAAAAATTATATTGATTTTTATTATGGATGAGGAAATCATGTATCACTCTAAAACTATTTTTTAAAACATATTTTAAACATGTATGATTCATAAATAACAGCCTGGTAGCAGGATTTTAACAAATTATAATTTAACTACTCAGAGATACCTCTTTCAAGTGTAGAAAAAAATTAAAACAATATCCGGAAGATTTACATTATAGAATAGATTAATTAATGGGATCTCATCAGTTGCATATACTTTTTTAACAGCTTGTCTAATTCAGAAATTATCAGGATTCTTTAGATCAGATAGAATGGAGAAAAAATCCAGAGTTTTTTCAATACGATTTTAGTTGAACTTTCAAGATCATTTTATGCTTTTTCTAAGGTATTTTTCTTGCCCTATCATACATGCATCATTAGTTTTACTGCAGTTTTCATTACAGATAATTACTTATACAAAGCCTACTAGGCTCATGATCCAAATATTATCATAATGTTATATATTAATACATTATATGTCATGTAACATATACATTTATAAAACATATATCTATCTTGTTTTTTATTAAACCCTTTACTGATTATTAGACTTTATATTTAAATGTTTTCTCAGAACAATGGAGCAATATATTATTCAATAATATAAATAAGATTGTTTCAACGTGATTTTATCCTTTGTGCGTACAAAGTTATTAAATTACACGCCCTTTCAAACTAGTAACACAAATAACATTAAACACTTTAAACTAACCAAACTTTTTAGCACTCTATCTATCACATGAGTTTTTATTAAAAGTATCACACACATTGAAGGTTGCAACAGTGTTGTTATCACATGGTAGCAAACTTACACCTCCACCTCTGAAGACGATTTACTCGGAGAAAAGGGAAGCTGCTTGCTGGAATGAAATAAATTGGACTGTCAAATGTGTATGCCATTGGACTGCCAAATGTGTATCATGCAAAGAAGATCACCCAGCAAATTATAAAGGCTGCATAGTATATAAAAACACCCAAAGAATAAGAACACATAATGCAGCCATAAAACATCAAACACAAAAGAGTGGTAGACTTAATAGTCAACAACAGGAATCTTTGAAAACTCTCTGTGAGGAAAACCAAATTTTTCTCACTGAAAATCAACCCTCAACTTCAACGGCCACCTGAACCTCGAGCATCGTACTCAAACGTCACCACAAACCAGCAGCAGCATCCACCACAACAAAATCGAACTCAGACGCCTCAAATCTCCCAACCTCAGGCTCTGATTCCCAAATTCCACCCTTCTCACCAACCTCCAAGTCAACACCTATCTCATAATCAACTACTCCTACGGGTAGAACTACCACCTGAGACTCAACATCCAGTTCCTTCCCAAACGTCCTTTCCAACATAACCTCCAAAGACCAATTAACCACTAACATCCCAAGATGGGATCCCTCCCCAGCCAACACTTCAGGGCCAACTAATCCTCCACATCCTACTCCAACCCAAAACCCAAGAGATATCAACTCCATCCTCTCATCGTTCTTGACTCAATAAAAACTGAAAGAAACAATAAGACCTCTCATTTCCCTTCTCACATGAGTCCTTTCTGAAGTCCCAAAATGAGCAAAAAGCCCCTTTCTGTCATTTTATGGAACGCAAGCGGACTAAAAAATCACCGAGACGAACTCGACATATCTCTCCACGACAATCAAATAGATATTGCCCTACTGACTGAAACCCGCATTACTCAACAGATACATTTTTACATACGTGACTACATCACTTACAGATCTGATTACCCAGACAACACCTCCCATGGTGGATCCTGCGTTCCCTTTCTCATAACCTCCTCGATTCCTTATTCCGATCCCTCAGACCGCGCTTTATTGCAGGAGGAGATTACACACCAGCGATAGGGTTGTCAAACATCCAACTCCCGTGGCAGTATCTTATCCCGTATTTCAACCTCCAACTGTTATTCAGTCCTCTCTCCATTAAACCCTACTTATTGGCCTACATCTCCCAAAAAACATCCCGATATTCTCGATACATTCATTTCTTCCCAAAGTTCCACTTCTCATACCTCTGTAAAATCCCTGGATGACCCTCCATCAAACCATAGCCCTGTTCTGCTTCTCTTGCATTCAAATCCTGTCCCTAAACCCTCTCATCCTATGCTGATTACGGGACGAGTAGACTGGGACAAATTTCGTTACGATCTAGAAAACAAATTAGACTTGAAAATTTCATTCAAAACAAAACATGATATTGACACCGTCATGGATAAACTTACAACATCAATATCCAACAGCATTAATGATAACACCTCTAACTAACTTGCCACACCACATTCGCGACTTACTAAGAGAAAAACGTAGAGCGCGAGTGGCATAGGACCAGATATCCTTCAGATAAAAAGAATTACTGTAAACTAACAAATAAACTTAAGACAGAAATTAAAAAATACAAAATTCAAAAATTACAAGACTATACAGAAAACCTTAATACCACCGACAAATCTTTATGGAATACCACCAAAAAACTTCAGAACTTCAAAAATCACAATCACCCTCTGCTAACCGAATCCCAAACCTGGTCAAAATCTGATGAAGAAAAATCACTCATTTTTGGCCAGCACCTTTTCCAAGCTTTTAACCCACATCCTGATATCGTTAATCCTAATCACCTAAAATATATAGAAGCAGAACTAAATATTCCACCCCAAATGTCTCCTCCCCCTAAAGCTTTCCATCCTTCAGAAATATCAAACATCATTCAAAGACCACCTTCAAACAAACCCCTGGACACGACCTAATTACATACCATATCCTAAAACTCCTTTCTCGGAAAGCTATCCTATTCCTGTGCTCTGTACCACATATTTTCCTGACTCCTGAAAATTATCCATAGTTAAGATGATTCCAAAACTCAAAAAGCCACCTCAGCTCCCATCCTCATACCGTCCTATTTCCCTTTTGCCAATCATGGGCAAATCCTTGAAAAAAATCCTAAAACGCTTGTATCCTATCTTAGATTCCCATCATGTAATCCCAGATCACCATTTTGGATTCCGAACATCACACTCCATCATTCAGCAATGCCATCGTGTAGTGGACGTTGTCTCCTCCGCATTGGAGCGCGGAATGTACTGCACGGGACCTTTCTCAACGCGGAACAGGCCTTTGACCGAGTCTGGCACCCAGGACTGCTTTACAAGCTCCGCAAATTCCTTCCTTCAACATACTTCCTAATTATCTGTTCCTATCTGAATGATAGAACCTTCAAAGTAAACCATAACAATCCTATTCTTCCCTCTTTACCCAGTCTGCCGGTGTTCCTCAAGGTAGTATCCTAGGCCCCATCCTCTACACGGTGTATACAGCTGACATTCCAACTCATCCTACCACTGTCCTCACCATTTACGCTGATGACACATGTGTATTGTTACGGGCCACTGGGGGTATGACTAATCAAATCACAATTTAAATACTAAACACTAATTTATTTACTACTTAATAAATACAAATAGGTCCCTTAAGCTACTTAATCTAATAACAATTGTACTTAGGTCTAATTACACTAATATGTATATTACACAATCCTTATCTTTAATATCTTAATACTAGATGTTACAATTATACATAAGAATCTATTACACTGGCACACAGAGACTGTTACTACACTCACTGAAACTGTTAATCACTGTCACTAACTCACTGACTGAACTGTCACTGACACTTGACTGATTGATCGTTACTTGATCACTGACACATGGATACTGGCTCAGGATATCACAGACTCCTGACTGACACTTGCCGACCGATCACTCACTGACCACTGTCACCTCAATACTCCCTGACTAGGCTGGAAGTCGGCCTATTTAAAGCTACGCCGAATATTCTAGAACTGGCCAGATTACAGATCTAGGGCCTTCTGGTCCGCCTTGACCCTTCCAGGCCATTTGCCGCCCTTTTCGGCTACCTGCTCGCCCATGCCCACGGCACCACCAACTCTAGGCCACCCTGGCGGCCTTTCCAGCTACCTGCCCCCGGGCCACCCAGGGTACCCTCAACCTCACCGGACCGTAACAGTATTATCAGTACATAATGATCCCTTCATTGCCTCCTAAACACTCCAATCCCATATCCTAACCCTTTAAGAATGGTGTCAAAAATGGAGAATCAAAATGAATTCAAAAAAAATCTCACCAAATAACCTTTACCTTTAGTCGTAAACCCACGACTTCCTGTCCTTCAGTATCCTTTAATGATATTCCACTAATCCCTGTTGAACAAATCCGCTGCCTAGGACTCCACTTGGACAAACGTCTTACTTGGAATCCACATACAAGACTAAAAAGACAAGAAACTGCCCATCGTTACAGATTACTTCAACATTTATTAGACAAACGTTCAAAGCTCCCAATTAATTACAAAAGACTAATATACATGACTGTGATTTGACCTATCTGGACGTACGGAGTTGAGCTTTGGGGCTCCACTAAACCATCCAATCCATCTCGTAACCAATCCTTACAATCCATAATCCTTCGAAAAATCCTCAATGCACCTTACTTTGTATATAATATAATAATAAACTTATCCATAAAGATCTTAATGTTCCATGTGTTGCTGATTTAGCCCAAACCAGATATGTATCCTTTCATAGTAAGCTCCATACCTACTCAAATCCCCTAATTTCTCAACTTGCTTCCCACACCATTCCTGATAATCCTCCGAGGCGTCTGAAAAGAAGATGGCCCAAAGACCTTCTGGTGTAGAATTTTTATTAAAGTGCTACTGACGAGCAGTTCTTTTCAAGTTTTGCCACGTTATTATAATAGTTAACAGCACATTTACTTGATGTATAAATTTTTTACAGTTGTAAATTTCAATAAATTGTTGTTATTAAAAAAAAAAATATAATTACTATAAATTAGTATTTGTCTTTTTTATAAATAATGTTGAAATTGAATCGTGATAAATAAAGACTTAGATCGCCAAATATTTCATCTGATCTGATCTTTAATATCTTAATACTAGATGTTACAATTATACATAAGAATCTATTACACTGGCACACAGAGACTGTTACTACACTCACTGACACTGTTAATCACTGTCACTAACTCACTGACTGAACTGTCACTGACACTTGACTGATTGATCGTTACTTGATCACTGACACATGGATACTGGCTCAGGATATCACAGACTCCTGACTGACACTTGCCGACCGATCACTCACTGACCACTGTCACCTCAATACTCCCTGACTAGGCTGGAAGTCGGCCTATTTAAAGCTACGCCGAATATTCTAGAACTGGCCAGATTACAGATCTAGGGCCTTCTGGTCCGCCTTGACCCTTCCAGGCCATTTGCCGCCCTTTTCGGCTACCTGCTCGCCCATGCCCACGGCACCACCAACTCTAGGCCATCCTGGCGGCCTTTCCAGCTACCTGCCCCCGGGCCACCCAGGGTACCCTCAACCTCACCGGACCGTAACACTGCCCCCTTCTTAAAAGTGCTCTGCCCCAGAGCACGGTTTGGAGCAATTAGATGCGATGAGCTTTTTCCGAAGTAGTAGCCGTTTGCCCTCCAGGGGTTATCTATATGACAGGGCAGATCAATATGACTATCCCAGAGTTGGCAAACGTCTCTTCAAGCATGTGTCTTACGGTCTTCCATTCCAGGCCGTCATATCCACAGCCAAACTTGGGGATGGCGAGCTTAGTGACATGCAGTCTTAAAAGCTGGCTGCGCAGGTCGTTGAGGCTTCGCTGTAGTGCGCCGCACGTTGATTTCTGATGGGAGGCACGCTTGGTAACCAAGTAAAACAGATGCTGGCCTCCGTGCGTTTGGTGAAGCGCCCTTCCAACACTGGGTCCTTGCTGTTCTAATTCTTCAGTTCCGGCAAACTTTTTCCTGAAAACAGTTGCGATCCCTCCAGAGTTCCTCAGATCTTCGGTGACGCAATGGGCCAGAGCACAGGCCACTGGTAGCGAGAAGATGTCTCGGTAGATTGTTTGGGTCACTCCACGGGCATCCAGAACTACAGGACGCGCAACTGAGTCGTTCGTTCTCACGGTAGAGAGATATCTCAGTTGCTGTTCTTTTGCTCGGTCATGGTCGCCTTTTCTTCCACAGCGATAATTATTTCCTCTCCTTTTAAAATTGCCAGCATCACTGCTCTTTCCAGAATGGTCACCATTTCCCCTTCTCCTGTCATATCTATCATCCTCTCCTTTCCGCCTCCAAGCAGGAGCAGCTGAAAGATTTGATCCATTTTCTTTCTCATTCATGATGGCTTTTTCTTCACGTTTCCTCTGTTCTTCAAGTTTCCTAATTCTCTTTGTCCCTGCCTTTCCTTTACGAAGGAAGAGCTCTGTACCTCTTAGCGTCACTACACGGCTCGACATATCAAGCTTAAGCCCGTATTTGACCATCAGGTCCGTGCCCAGTATGACGTCTTCATCTACTTCGGCCACGAGAGCGCGGTGCTTCAGAAATTGGCCTCCGACGCGGAAGGTGGCTACTGTCTCCCCGCAGACCTGGGCTGGCTGTCCTGTGGCCGTCCGCAGTGCCCAAGTACTTGGTGAGATCTGTTCAGCGGGAACCGTCTTCGGGCTCAGTATTGTCATCGTTGCGCCGGTGTCCAGTAGAAGGCTTCGTAGTTGCCCGTTCACCATTCCATCCACATAGAATCTATTCGCCCTGCTTCCAATTAACGCTACTCGGATGGTCTTCTTGGAGCCTTCCGCACCACGGGCTGGCACTTGCCTCTTCCCTCCAACCCACCTTGATTTTCCTTTGGCTTCTTGTTTCATGGACTGATAACACTTGTTTCTTCGGTGTCCCAGTTGGCCGCAGCTCCAGCAGCGTATCTCCTTGCGGGTCCCGAGGGCCTCCAAAACCTTTTTCACTATCTCCTCGACGCTGGGGACCGCAGCAGGCTCTGCTTCTGCTGCGCAAACTCGTGCATGGACCCTTACTGACTGCTTGACAGCCTCAAACTCCATGGCCTGAAGTAAAGCATCGCCTAAAGTCTTTGGCCGGGCGAGTTCCACAGCTTGTTGTGTCTCCGGGTCCCGAAGTCCGTCCAGAAATTTGTCTACCGCCAGGCTCTCGTATACATCATCGGTGACCGATGGGTAGGCATTCCTCACAAGCCGGGCGACATCAGCTTCGAATTCCTGTAGCGTCTCAGTGTTCTTTTGGATCCGGTTTCTTAGTTGTGAGCGGTATAGCTGGTCCATGTGGCGGTGGCCGAACCGCATCTCTAGTCTTCTCACCAGCTCCCCGTAGTTGGACCGCTCCGACATCGGCATCCCCTGGAGTACCCCTAGGGCGCCTCCACGCAAGGCCAGGCCCAGCGTTGAAGCCTGGGTCTCTTGAGACCACCCGTGAATTGAAGCCGCTGTCTCAAAGAGAGTCATATAATCCTCCCACGGTGTCTTTCCGTCGAACACTGGAATGATGTTGTGCGTTGGTGGCGTCCCAGCATTGGCAAGCCGAATGGTGTTGTGAGAGCTGCCCTCGGTCGCTGTCGTCCTTTGGTGGGTGGCTCGTGCGTCCCTCAAGGGCTTCTACTCTTAACCTAAGTTCATTTTCTATTTTGAAGAGAAAAGATTTGCCCAGTCGGGATTCGAACCCGAGTCCCCACTTTTCTAGCGTGGGGGACGCTAGAAAAGTGGGGACTCGGGTTCGAATCCCGACTGGGCAAATCTTTTCTCTTCAAAATAAAAAATATATTAAACAACAATTAATTATTTCATCATTATAAGTTCATTTTCAATCGAACAAACTTTTTCTCCTAATCTACATTCTACATCAGCTAACTTTTTGTCCACATCAACTTATTTTCTACAGTACTTAGCTTACATTCTAGTGTACTTAAATTATCTTTAACATTACTTAACTCAGTACTTAATTCTTTTTGTACATTACCTAATTTGTTTTCAACATTGCCTAACTCTTTACCTAATTCATTTCTTACATTACCTAATTCATTTCTTACATTACCTAATTCATTTCTTACATTACCTAACTCAATACCTAATTCATTTTTTACATTACCTAACTCATTTTGTACATTACCTAATTCAGCTTTAAAAGTTGCAGTTAATCTGCTCGAATCTGTCTCAAAATTAACGCTATCTGGGTTTTCCCCCGAATCTATAAAAAACTGGCGCAAACGCTGCTGCAACACAGTTTTTGATCCGGAGGTATCCAGATCGCGCTCTTCTAACTCTCGTCTCAAATCTGCAACTTTTAAATCATTTAATCTAACGCTTTGAGTAGCCATTTTCCAGTAGCCCAATAATTACAAAACAAATACAAGACAAACAATAGCAATTAAACTGTAATCCCACTTCTGACACCAAATTGTTACGGGCCACTGGGGGTATGACTAATCAAATCACAATTTAAATACTAAACACTAATTTATTTACTACTTAATAAATACAAATAGGTCCCTTAAGCTACTTAATCTAATAACAATTGTACTTAGGTCTAATTACACTAATATGTATATTACACAATCCTTATCTTTAATATCTTAATACTAGATGTTACAATTATACATAAGAATCTATTACACTGGCACACAGAGACTGTTACTACACTCACTGACACTGTTAATCACTGTCACTAACTCACTGACTGAACTGTCACTGACACTTGACTGATTGATCGTTACTTGATCACTGACACATGGATACTGGCTCAGGATATCACAGACTCCTGACTGACACTTGCCGACCGATCACTCACTGACCACTGTCACCTCAATACTCCCTGACTAGGCTGGAAGTCGGCCTATTTAAAGCTACGCCGAATATTCTAGAACTGGCCAGATTACAGATCTAGGGCCTTCTGGTCCGCCTTGACCCTTCCAGGCCATTTGCCGCCCTTTTCGGCTACCTGCTCGCCCATGCCCACGGCACCACCAACTCTAGGCCACCCTGGCGGCCTTTCCAGCTACCTGCCCCCGGGCCACCCAGGGTACCCTCAACCTCACCGGACCGTAACAGTATTATCAGTACATAATGATCCCTTCATTGCCTCCTAAACACTCCAATCCCATATCCTAACCCTTTAAGAATGGTGTCAAAAATGGAGAATCAAAATGAATTCAAAAAAATCTCACCAAATAACCTTTACCTTTAGTCGTAAACCCACGACTTCCTGTCCTTCAGTATCCTTTAATGATATTCCACTAATCCCTGTTGAACAAATCCGCTGCCTAGGACTCCACTTGGACAAACGTCTTACTTGGAATCCACATACAAGACTAAAAAGACAAGAAACTGCCCATCGTTACAGATTACTTCAACATTTATTAGACAAACGTTCAAAGCTCCCAATTAATTACAAAAGACTAATATACATGACTGTGATTTGACCTATCTGGACGTACGGAGTTGAGCTTTGGGGCTCCACTAAACCATCCAATCCATCTCGTAACCAATCCTTACAATCCATAATCCTTCGAAAAATCCTCAATGCACCTTACTTTGTATATAATATAATAATAAACTTATCCATAAAGATCTTAATGTTCCATGTGTTGCTGATTTAGCCCAAACCAGATATGTATCCTTTCATAGTAAGCTCCATACCTACTCAAATCCCCTAATTTCTCAACTTGCTTCCCACACCATTCCTGATAATCCTCCGAGGCGTCTGAAAAGAAGATGGCCCAAAGACCTTCTGGTGTAGAATTTTTATTAAAGTGCTACTGACGAGCAGTTCTTTTCAAGTTTTGTCACGTTATTATAATAGTTAACAGCACATTTACTTGATGTATAAATTTTTTACAGTTGTAAATTTCAATAAATTGTTGTTATTAAAAAAAAAAATATAATTACTATAAATTAGTATTTGTCTTTTTTATAAATAATGTTGAAATTGAATCGTGATAAATAAAGACTTAGATCGCCAAATATTTCATCTGATCTGGCTTCAGTCTTTCAGTTTCTAATGGCTTATGACCGCTGCATACTGTAAAGTGGCGTCCTATTAAATAATATTGCCAAAAATTGATCCCTATGCATTCCAAATGAATGATATCTAAACTTTTTTCCCTTTCCGGTAGCTTCCTTGAATAATATGATACAGGATGCAGTATTCCATCTTCTTGTGGCTGTTTTAGAGTGGCGCCAGTACCTTTAAAACTGGTGTATGTTTCAATGAAAACGGGCTTCTTATAATCGTAAATTGACAAATTTAGAGGCATACATAAAAATTCTTTTATCATATTGACAGTTTTTTAGCGATCATCGGTCCATTCAAACTTCACATCTTTTTTTAATAATCGATGCACTTGTTCCATTTTTTGAGATCTATTTTCTATATATCTCAAGTAAAAGTTAATTGAACCTAAAACACATTGTACTCCAGTCTTATCCGATGGTCTTTGTAGATCTTGAATTGAAACCGAACTACCTTGGGCTGTAGAGACTGTGCTTTCAAATTGTGTGGCCTAGATATTTGACAAATTCAGCTGCAAGCATTTGACTAGTTTTAGTTTGATTCCTTCAGCGTCAGTCATCTGCTAAAATTTTTCGATAAGTTGAAGATGATCTTCCCAGGTTTGAGAGAATATCAAAATATTGTCGGTTGCATCAATATCAAAAGAATTCGTCCAAACCATTTCTTCGAATTATGTTTAACAAGATTCGCTGGGAGGTGGCCGGAGGTTTTTTCAAACCAAATAAGATTTTTCTCATTCTTCTTATTTTAGTGTTATACACCAAAATGCTGAATTGATGTCTGTATTATAAATTAATTAATTATAACTGTAAAGTATTCACAATTAAGAAATTTGTCGAATACGTCTTGTATCGTAGGAAATGGAAAAACCTCTGGAACTACCAAATTATTTAATTTGCGAAAATCGATACACAACCGTGATTTCTTGTTCTCCCCTTGCTTGAACGCGAGGGTTACAGGGGAAGCGAACAAAGAATCCGATTCTTCAATAATTTTTGCTTGCAATAATGCCTAAATCTGATTTCGTATTTCTTCATCTTCTTCATTTCATTTCTTCATTCAAGTAACATACCCGTTTGGTAATAATTTTATCTTTCGTTATTTTGATTTCACTTTCTCTATATTAAAATGTATCTTTTACAAACATATGTTTATGTTTTTCAATTAACTTTGCAGTCTACTGTTTTCGCTCTTCATTTTCAACATAATTTAAATTGGCATCGAATTCTTCTATTTTTAAGTTTACATTAAAATTGAATTCAATATGATCGCTAGAATCATCTTTATCGCTTAAGACCTGACTACCATCAAATTTATTTGTAACTATATGATCTAAATTAGATCGATTAAAATTATCTTTTCGATCACTATTGGATCGATTTTCATGTAAATATATCACATTATTGTTATCTGTTCATTGAAATATTTTTAAGTTTTCATCTTGAATCAGTTGAAATTTTTTTTTGCATCAATCCCCAATAAGATGTCATAAGAAAAATTATTGTTATTGACAACGTAAGTGTTGTTGTGGGATCAGTAGGGCTGTGAAATATATGCATTTGCATATTTTTCTTAACTAACTAAAACATCTAATATTATCAAAATATATATGTTTTGAGGCATTTGGAAAAAAAATTGAGCTAGGTATTTTTAATTTATATATATTTTAATTTATGTATAATATTTTGCCATAAATGCATATCTTTACATATTTTGAACTAGACTTGCATGTTTATCTACATATCAGCATTTGACATTTGATTTTTTTTATGTTTCCAAGCAGAAAAAAAATAAAATATAGAAAAAGCCGAACTATAGCAATAAGAACTCCTCCCATTCTTTTTTTTTCGGCTAATCAATGCGTTTGTATGTGTCCAAGTGCTGATTCTTCGGTTTCATCGAACTTTCGATCGTATTTGCTTCTCTTAGAATTGTTTAATCCGATTAATTTCCTTTTCATACTACTCTCAAATACGTAGAATATTATGACTTCACTTTTCACCTCACCCTTCTCCCTTCCATCATTCCATTACACAGTCACTCACACAGTATTCACCGAGATATATCATTCGTAAACTGTTCTTTTGTGTTAACCTAAAATACCGAAAGTTACTCCTTCAAAAAACAAAAGATCTTATTGGAAAGAACGTAGGTGAGCTTTTAAATGAGACTTTCAAGAGTGATGGATACATTTTATATTTATATGATAAGTGTAGAGCGGTCGTTTAGCCGTTTCAAATCTATTTTGAGGCCCAATAGACGATCTATTTTGTTCGAAAACCTGAAAAAGTGGTTGTCTGCAATTTAAATCTACAGTGAATAAGTGGCATGAATAAGCCGGGAGGATTTCTTTATGGTCGTTGTTTATTGTTTTTTATGTATACTGTTCTGTTTTAAAGTATAAGTATTTTGGTTTTGATTGTTTAAGTTTTCAGGAAATTAATGTCATGACTTTTTTCGTTTTTAAAGTTCCCTATTTAATGAGTTTTATTTATCTTTAATATTGTTTTTTTTTTTTTTAATTTGTTTTTGTTCTTTAATATTAGCTTTTTAATGCTTTTTTTCCTAATGTTCCCCTTTTCAACTCAATTAGTTATTTAAACTTGATTTTGTACTCAAGTATAGGTATGTATTGCGATTTTTTTTATTTTTCCAATAATGCAGATAGTTGCATATTTTCGGTATTTAATTGCATATTTTAAGCAATATCTCTCCAAATATATATATATATATATATGTCCATACTTTTCAGTTTTTATTGCATATGATTCACAGCCCTAGTGATGAGTAATACGTCCAATACGAAGTGAAATCGTGAAATGCCTTCCTTTTAACTTCCTTCTTTGAGTGAAATTCCTCTCTCTTAAACGTTTTTGGGCCGGAACTTATTTTCAATCTAGGATTTGAGGGTTATTTCCTTATTCTTTCTATAGAACGAGTCCTTTAGTTTTTGGAGTTCCGCAAATAAGTTTTTCAATCTTGTTAATTTGTTCTCTATCTATTTCTTCTTGAGCTTCTTTCGGCAAAAAACTATGAGATTGATACGGGATAATTCAGTACCCTTAGGCTCTACATCTAGGCATAACCTTTCCTTTATATGCCCTCATCGATTAAAGACCCACTCAAATATTTGTGGTTAAAAGCTTTGCTAACAATGTGCCAGCCTTTATCAACAAAGACTCCTTCCAAACATTCCAATGACCTTATACGCCTATTTTCTTCAGATTTATTTCAAACCAATCTTTTGCTAGGCCCATGGCAAAAAAGCGCAAAGCCTGAAATTTACCACTATCGGAATTCACCTGGAAGTTCATCAAAGTTAACCATTCTTTAGGATCTGATTGATTTTTTTCTAATTTTTTTAAAAGAATTTTTTTTTTTTTCAATTTAATGTAGTTTGATTTCCTCTTGTTTTAAATTTAAATATAATTGGTTTTCTAATTGCCTAATCCTACTTTCTAACTCTATTTGTTCAGCTTCAGCAATTTGGGAAATTGATATTGGTTTACATTATTCTAACGGAAATTCTCGAAAACTAACATCATCAGCGTCATCGAAAATTTTTGAAATTTTTTTCAAATTTTGAATATAATCGATTTTTAAAGCAACTGTTCTATAAACTTTTGGATTCTTAATAGCAGATATTGCATTTTTTATTTTTATTTTTTATTTGACTGTGGCTTAAGACAAATGTGGTTACTCAACTCTTTAAATTCTTTTGCCACTAAATACCAAGCAGTCTTATCAATGGATATGCATTGGATCAAGAATTCTTATTCAGCATTCTTAACTACTTGAACAGAAATTATATCCACTTCTTACTAGTTTAAATTTTGTAATTTAATTTGTAAGATTGTTTCAACGTGATTTTATTCTTTGTGTGCAAAAAGGAATTAAATTACACGTCCTTTCAAACTAGTAATACAAATAACATTAAACACTTTAAACATTAAACTGACCAAATTATTTAGCACTCTATCACATGTGCTTTAATTAAAAGTATCACACACATTGAAGGTTGCAACATTGTTTTTATCACATTGCTTATTATACATAAAAAAATATGTTTAAGCAAATAAAAAATTAACCCATTCTTCTCCTTGTGCGGCCAGAAGTGTTCTTGAAAAAAGTTTCAGATTTTGTCTATTTTTTTTTCATTGAATATGCTGGAAGATTTTTGGAGCAGTCAAAACCGTCTATGAATAATATTTAGAAGATATGATTCTGCGATTTATTCATCAATAGTTTGAACATTTCTGCATTCATCATTCATTATTTTGAATATTACTTTTATTTATAAATCTTTTCCCTTTATTGATGAGTATACATATTGTTTTAAGTATTTGTAGTGATATAGTAATCATTGGTATTTCTTCTATCACATGAGTGATTCAGGAACCATTGGCATCCTTTGTATAAATGTCATATGATTCATAGGTTACAGATCAATACTGTTATGTTAAAACCATTTTACAATTTTAGTTCAATAAAGCCTTACTTTCTAATGGGTTTAATTCTATTCTATTCTATTACAACTTATTGAACTAAAATTAATTAATATCAGTGTACTAGAGTAATTAAAACCAGTGTACTAAATAAAAATGGAAAAGTTTTTGAAACCAGACAGATTGGATATTGACCCTGGCTCCACTTCATCATCTAACCAATGGAAACACTGGATCAAAACATTTGATCAGTTCATTTCAACCATCAAAGCAGAAGAAAACGAAAAACTCATGTTTCTTAATAATCATGTGTCTGCAAATATATACCAGTTTATAAGTGAATCCAAAACCTATGCCTCTGCCATAGAAACTCTCACTGGTCTCTACATTGAACCAATTAATGAAATTTATGCTCGCCACCGCCTCGCAACACGCTCACATCAGCCAGGTGAATAAATCAATTTTTACAGGCACTTAAATTACTTGGTAAGGATTGTAAATTTAAAGCAGTTTCGGCTGAACTATATTGTGAAGAATCCATTCGTGATTCTTTTATTTGTGGGCTCAGTTCCTCTATAATTCGTCAAAGGCTTTTGGAAAATACCTCACTAACCTTAGAAGAAGCTTTTGATCAAGCTGGAGCACTGGAGGCTGCACACTCAACTTCATATTTATCCTTGGAATCTTCGTTAAATGCTTCAAGTGAATTTCCAAAAGTGAATACTCCTGTTGCAGCCATTTCCACTCCCCAGAAATGTTATTTTTGTGGGTACAGAAGGCATATACGTAAAATTTGCCCAGCTAGAAATGCTACCTGTGATTCTTGTGGGAAACAGGGCCACTATTCTAAAGTATGTAGGTCTGTGGGAAAGTCTCTGAACGCTACCAATTCTGAGGAAACAACTATCTCTGTCCTTGCTGCTTCCCCGACCTCTCTCTCCAAAGTAGCAGTTAAAATTACAGTAAATGGAATCCCTGCTGAAGCTCTGATACAGGAAGCAGTGAAAATTACATCAGTGAGCAGTTTGTAAGCATAAATAAAATGAAATGTTCTCCTTTCCACAATAAGGTACGCCTAGCATCAAATAATTATTCATTGACTATTAATAAATGTTGCTATGTAAGACTTCGACTTGATGATAATACTTATCCTGATGTAAAATTGTCAGTTATTACTGGACTCTGTGCCGACATAATTATTGGCCATGATTTACTGAAACAACATTCATCAATAGAATTAGCTTTTGGGGGATCTCTTAGTATATGCGGCTTGTCATGTGCTCAGGTTCCACTCACTTCACTTTTCTCTCATCTAAGCTCTAACTCACCCTGGAGAGCCCAAGTCCTTGTGACCAAGAGTGAAAATCACAAAAAGCGGCTCGTTGTTGATTATTCTCAAACTATCAACAAATTTACATTATTAGATGTATATCCCATCCCTAATATTGAAGCTCTCATTACCAAAATTTCTAAATTCTCCATCTTTAGCTCCATAGATTTATGTAGTGCATACCACCAAATCCCTATCCAAGCCACTGAAAAAGAATATATAGCTTTTGAAGCTTGCGGCGGACTGTACCAATTCACAAGGATTCCTTTTGGAGTAACAAATGGTGTTGCTAGTTTTCAAAGAAGTATAGACTATATCATTGAAACAGAATGCATTGAAGGGGTTTATGCATATTTAGATGATTTAACTATATGTGAACGCAACTAGGAAGAACATAACAAAAACCTAAAAAGATTCTTCAATGCTGCAAAAAAGTATAACCTCACATTAAATGAAGATAAGTGCCATTACTCCCAACAATCTATCGACTTTCTCCGTTACACTATTTATAACAAACAAATCAAACCAGATCCTAGTCGGATAAAATCAATACTTGAATACCCTCTCCCTCAAGATCCTATCTCTTTACGCCGTGCCCTTGGAATTTTCTCTCATTTTTCCGAGTGGATCCCAATGTTTTAAAAAAAGATTCACTCCTTTGTGATAAACAAGGAATTCCCTTTGTCGCCTGAAGCTGAAAAAGATTTCCAAACACTAAAACAGGACCTGGCTAACTCGGTGTTGATGGCTATTGAAGAAAGTATTTCTTTTGTGGTAGAAACAGATTATGCTATAGCTGCCACACTCTCTCAGGAAGGTAGACCAGTAGCTTTCTACTCTCGAAAATTATCAACTAGTGAGCAACGTCACTCAGCAGTGGATAAAGAAGCTTATGCCTTAGAGGAAGCATTGAGGAAATGGAGACATTACCTCATTGGTAGGCATTTTTCACTAATCACTGATCAATAATCTGTAAAATTTATGTTTGATAATGAGCATAACGGAAAAATAAAAAATGACAAAATCTTGCGTTGGCGTTTAGAACTTTCTTCTTATTCGTACAATATCATATATCGTTCTGGAAAACAAAATTTGGCAGCTTATGCACTGTCAAGGAATTGTTCCATGGTTTCGGATCCTGAAAGACTGAAGAAACTTCATAACTCATTATATCACCCAGGTGTCACAAGAATGTTCCATTTTGTCCGCAGCAAAAATCTTCCATATTCTCTCGAAGATGTTAAGAAAATGACCAACTCTTGTCCAGTTTGTGCGAAAATCAAACCAAATTTCTTCAAAAGAGATTATGGGACCTTAATAAAAGCCACAAGTCCATTCGAACGACTCAATATTGACTTTAAAGGCCCCCTACCTTCTATTACAAGAAACCGCTATTTACTTACCATTGTTGATGAGTATACAAGGTTCCCGTTTACTATACCCTGTCATAATTTTTCTGCACCAACAGTGATCAAAGCCCTTAGCCAAGTGTTCTTTATATTTGGGTTACCTGCCTATATCCATTCAGATTGTGGAAAATCATTTATGTCTACTAAGCTCAAATCATTTTTACATTCCCATAGAATAGCTACTAGTCACACAAGCCCATACAATCCTCAAGGAAATGGCCAAGTTGAAAGGTATAATGGGATCATCTGGAAAACAATCAACTTAGCTCTCCTGAGTAGAGGACTTCCAGTAGAGACCTGATCGGTGGGAAGTCGTACTGAACGAATCGTTGCATGCAATCAGGTCACTTCTATGCACTTCCATCAATACAACAACTCATGAGCGTATGTTCCATTATCAAAGAAGATCTCCCAATGGAATATCTTTACCATCATGGCTGATGAGACCAGGACCTGTATTGATGAAAAATCACATGAAAAAAAGTAAGTTCGATCCTCTGGTAGAAGAGGCAATAGAAGCAAACCCTATGTATGCGCGGGTTTTGCTCCCTAGTGGGAAAGATACCATAACATCAACTAGATATCTTGTGCCTCCAGGTGAACTATTGGAGACAAGCAATGTACATGAAGGTGCTGAAGGAGTATATATATAATACAGCAAGAGCACACTTTCGACGAGGAGGAACTACAATCACCCATTCATGAGCAAAATGTTCCCACAGTAAAAGTTGAAAATTTTAGTTCAAACCAAGATCAGAACTTAAAAGAAAGAACAAAGGAAACTAATGAAACAGATGGATCGAAAATCCCGAATTCCTTGAAAACGATTGAGGAGCATAAAGCTCCCACAAGAAGATCAAGTCGTATTAGGAAATACCCCAGTTATCTCGGAGACTTCATCTGCAAGTAGGCAGGGGTGAATGTAGTGATACAGTAATCATTGGTATTCCTTCTATCACATGAGTGATTCAGGAACCATTGGCATTCTTTGTTTATACGTCATATGATTCAAAGGTTACAGATCAATGCTGTTATAATGTTAAAACCATTGTACAATTTTAGTTCAATAAAGCCTTACTTTCTAATGGGGTTTAATTCTATTCTATTCTATTACAGTATTTTAAACAAATGAGATTCAGATATGTATTTGCTTACTTCATATGTGGCTTATACAGTATATTGAGTTCTCACCATTACCTCTAATGGTAAAGTGGCCCTCTGATAAACAGAAGTTGATTGACATTGATATGGGTAACCAGTAGTAAGTAATTTGAATAAAAAAACTAATCTAAATCAGCTATATTTCAATATAGGTTTATAGGAATAATGAATAAATATTCATATTTCAATAATTCAAGGGTTTGATTAACAAATTATGGTGGTCAAAATGTATCATAAGACAAATTGATGAAAATTCATTAGTATGTTTCGTTTCAGATGTTTAAATGATGATTCTAACGACCAATTGCAACAGCAGAATAGATACAGAAGAACTCCTTATATTCTATTGGATAGATGTTTTATGTTTTAATAATTTTCATTTCCAACATTATTAATAAAAAATATCCCCTAATATGTTTTAAAAATTGTGTCCGTGTTTCATTGTTTAGCTCATAAAATGTTGTGATAATGGATTATTTAAACTTGATGTATGTACATTTTCATTATAGAATAAGAGTGTCATATTGTCTTTCATAATTTGTAGAATATTTTCTAGGTTTATACCAAAAAAAAAAAAAAAAAAAAAGGGAGATAAGTATCTTTTAGTGCATTTATGAATACAAATATATATATATATATATATATATATATATATATATATATATATATATATGTATGTGTCTTAAATAAATATATATATAAATATTTGTATTTATGCTTGTACGGATGAGAGTATTACATATACATTGATTTACTAACATGATCGAATGATTGTATCTTTTATTTTTAAATGATTGATTGTATTAAGTATAGCATTTGCGTAAAATAGTTAGGACTCTAGGATTATATTCCATAATGTTCCAAAGTAACACAATATAGCTGTTTAAACTTTCAAAAACATGTAATAATGCATTTAAGGACCATATCTTGCTGTAATCATACCACTCAACAATTCCATGGCTTTATTTTTTTGAATAGTTTTAACTGAAAACCAGTATTTTAAGATTTATAGAACGGTAATTAATTATTATCAATTAAATGTCATTAGTTGTACTTTTTAATGTTTTAAATTTCAGCTGTAGTATTCTAATTTTTATCTCATTAATTTTCTTTTACAAAATCAAAATTAAATCCATTGAGAGAAAAACTTTGGGAGCTAAAACTAGTTTTACGTTAAATTTGCAAGTATTTGGCATGTAACGAAATTAAGATTAAAATTAATTAAATGGATGATATTGAAACGCTTTGAAAATTATTAATGCCATTCTTAAAATTATAAGATACAAATTTCATTGATAGCCCAGTCAAATAAAGAGTTTTATACAGCAAATCTCGGAAAGGAAGCAATGGAGCTGAATTTTTGCATATACCTTTGTTTTGGCATTCTCAATAAGAGGTGAAAATCACCGACCTCAGCATGTTAGCATAATTAGATTTTCAAAGTCAAAGGTCACAAAAATCAGTTGTTTTGTTTCAAATATCTCGATTTCTATGCCTCGGGCGGCAATCGAAGCTACAAAACTTGTAGATTCTCTATAATCCAGCACGCTAAATATGTATGTTTTGGCAAAATATGACGATTTTGACATTTTCAGTGGGCTTGCTTGGGAGTGTTACGGAGTTTAATCGAAATTTCATATAAACGGCCTGATAGTAAATTTAATCAGATTTTATTTGAAAAAATGAACTTTCAGATCGGACAAACAGTTTTGGAGTTATAGTGAAAAATGTGCAAAAAAAAACTTGGATTTTAAAACAGTAAAAAAGCTGTTTTTAGCGTGCTGGTGTGGGTATTTTACATCAAAATTTAATATACGGCTTCTTATAGTAAATTTAACCAAATTTCAGATGGAAAAAAATTAATTTTGGATCGAACAATTAATTTCGGAGTTATAGCTAAAAAAGTGCCGACAATCGTTTTTTCGTGGAGAAGTGCGACCCCAGTCATTAGTCATTAGTGCCATAGTGACATAGAGTGCATGAAATATACGACTATTTTTGACTTCACAACTTCGTTAGGAGTAGTTGGAAGGTAAAAATACTAAAAGTTCCCGACCCTGAGGGGACGAGATTCCCCAGTTTACGGTGGGGGAGGGGAGAAGATCCCATGCTTCCGTTTTTCGATTATATTTCGAAAACGGTGGACTCTGAAAAATATGTTAAAAATCAAAATTAAAGCTAATTAAATTTCCTATAAAATTGTTTCTATACATATTTGTCAAACGGTTTTTGAGATATACGTTATTAAAAATCGATAATTATCGAGAGAAAAAATTGTTCCCTCACTTTTTGGCAAATATTTGCTTCAAGTGCCAGGAACGTATATATGAAATTAAAGAAAATTTAATGTTCTACAACTTTGAATCTGACATTTTTTCTGAGAAACGATTGTAGAATGCACTAGAAACAAATGTTTGTTCGAACCGGTGCCCGCTACTCCTTTTTTGCGCTGTATCTCGAATACGGTTTATCTTATAAAAAAAAAAAAAATGAATAGAACCAAAATTATAGAGGATATTATTATCTACAAGTTTTATAACCTATTCCATTGACGCCCCAGACATAGAAATCGAAATATTTAAAAAAAACTGATTTTTGTGACCTTTGACCTTGAATATATGATTATCCTAACGTGCTGAGGTCAGTGAATTTTCACCCTTTATTTAGAATTCCAAAACAAAGATATATGCAAAAATTCAGCTTCATTGCTTCCTTTCCGAGGTGAAATCCTTATTTGACTGGGCTATGAGTTGAAATTACTACAATATAGTAAGTTCAAAAACATATCAACCTAAGACAACTCTTATAAAATAAATTTGATATGTTGACAAAACCCTACTTTCTTATCAACACTTTTAGTGGCAAGTCATCATATAGTTTCCCACAAATATAATAGTTGCTGGTTTCAATAGTTGGTCAATTATTCACCTTCAATTTTCCATAGTCAAGTTTTTCTATTAAATTCCAATGTATCATTTCTTTGTTAACCTAACTAAATTAGTGTATGTAAAATTAACAAATACTCTTTCGGAAAAAAATAAAATACAGTTTCTATATTTTCAGTCAACTAAAATATCAACTATGAATAATTGATAAAAGATCACTGGATGGGAAAGTCTTCATTAAACTTGAATTGTATTATCTGCATCCTCAGGTGGCAGAGAAAAATCATTCTACAATTAATAACATTAGAACCCTTATGAAAGTCAAGATAAATAGAATCTTAATATTCCTCTACATGTTTTTCTAAAAAAAGAAAACATCAATATTTTATGGCAAATTTACAATGAGATAACAAAGATTCATTCTCATTCTCAAAATTCCATTGATTTTACTTCTATGAACTTCAAATCATGAAAGTATTAATTTTAAAAATAATTCAGTTACTTGATGAAAACAATTAAAAAAAAAAAGGTCACTAAATTTTTAAGTGAAAAGCTTATAGCAGGATGTAATACTACTGTAAGTCATAATGTCATAATGTTTTTCGGCAGAATAAACAGTTTTATATTGTTCCATTAAAATCAGAGAATATTTAATCCCTGAGTACCTAACCAGGCTACATAAATATTAGAATTTCTATAATTATTTAAAAATGAAAGTAACTTTTATTTGACCATCAGTGTTGTTAGTCACTGTATTTTAAATATATGTAAACTAAAAATTAAAAAAATTTAAAATATGAAAAAATAAAACAAAAACATAAAATGCTGCTATGATTTTCATTCCATTACTCATAACTGAAAATATTGTGACAATACGTGTTGTATTGATCTTTATACTTGTTCTGACTGTATACATTAAATAAAGTATATATCTATTTAATATTGTTTTTTAAAAATCCAAATATCATATTTTCAAATAAATACAGTTTGATAAACAGCATCTTAATTAATCCAAGGATAAAACAATGGCCAATAGCACTTCAAAATCAATAAAACAAACTCAAGACAGTGGATATGAAACATTTTAATATGAATTGTGTTTAAGTGAGTGATGTAAGTTGAAAAACTTCTTTTCCTACATTCCAAATAATGTATATATTTTTTTTAATTTAATATATTTATTTAAATAAAACTCTTTATTTGCTGCATGAAAGAATTAGGTTCTGAGACTAATTAGAAAATGTATTTTCAGTTATTTTAACCATGGCTGTATAAAGTGGGTACTCTTAATTGGGACAATGTTTGCTCAAAGTACTGAATCCAAGACCCTTCATGGGTTGTAGTGGTACAGGTTTTTTTTTTTATTTCATTTTTAATCACATAATGAACCCTTCAACTTTCCAGCTAATTGTTTCCCTTACTTTTCTGCCTGTGATGAGTACTGCCTTGCTTTAATAATCAAATAGCTGGAGACCTATTGCCAAAAGAACCAAGTAGATGTTGGTGAGAGCTGTGTTAAAACTGTAAATAATAGTCTCCAGAAAAATTCAACATCCAATGAAAGCAAGATCATCTGCTAAAACCTACGCTACATAGCCTAAGAATAGTATACATCTAATTTCACAAGAGCTCTAAAAGGGAGCCTTGAGATGTTCTTAATGTAATTTTGTACGTTTTAGATCCAAATTTTTTTTCCTGATTCTATCTAAAATTTCTCTCGATAATCCTCATGAGGAATTTCAATCTTCATAATCCTTCCATGACGTAATCCCTGAATTAAATGTTTTCCTTATATACATACATCATTAGGAAAGAACTTCTCACCTCCTCTCTTCTGTAAGACTTATAGAGCAGAACTTATAACAATATCCCATTTCTAAAATTGTGCTGGTTATCAGATATATTTGCGGCTCCTTCACTGTGTTCAATGAATTCCACTTCCCAATCCTCTCCAGCATCTTTCCCATAGTGTCCAGGAGACAAATAATCCTATAGGCTGCAGGAGTTGTTGGCAACGTTTTTTCCTTTGGTAGAAACACATGGCACTACTTCTTACACAGTGTTAAATTCCCTCACAGAAAGAGGAGTTGTAAACAACCAAGAAAAATATCGACCTTGGCCTAATAGCTTCTTCCAAAGCAACATGTGGAATGTTATCCAGAACTGGATATTTGGAATCTCTTATTTTTATTCAGGCTAGGTCAAGTACCTCTGATGTGGTTTCTTACCCTTGGTACTGGTGATACAGCTGACTGCTATAAAAGACTACTACAGGCTTCATAATGGTTAAGCTTTAGCTACAAAAACTCATCTACAACATTTACCTACTGTCTCAACCACTTGCTGTTAGACTGGGAAGTTAAAGTTAAGTGTCATGTGTTTGTGGTTCTTCCTTCAGTGCATAATATTTTGTATAGTCAGGTGCCACAGTTCATTTGCTATGCCACATAAAGTAGCTATAAGCAAAACACTAGAAACATTTATGAGGATAAATCTTCCTCATTCAACTTGCTGTCAGTTGCTTGAGAAATCATTTTTATTATAATAACTGGGAAATTATTTTTTACAGCTAGATATTCAATAATTATATTCATTTTGAAACAGTTACAAATTTTTTTATGAAATTAACTCTAAGTAACCCATCAGATATTCTATCAGTAATGTTAGAAAAAAATAATGAAATAGCTAATGTTTATGATTGTCAATTTTTCTTTTGTGATACTTGATAATATTTTTTATAAATGATTTTTTAGGTCTAAATAATGATGATTATAACCATTTGTTTACCTTGCCTATCCTAAAGCCGTTTTCGTAGAAAAAGTATCATTTTCCAGTTTTCATCAATATAGTTTCACTTGAGGTACACATGATGGTGAAGAAGGATCAATCCTAATTGTATTGGTCCTTTGATACATACCATCATGCATATCTTAAGAGATTCTGAATCTACAAAGCCCTTCCATTTTGTCTCCTTTGAAATAATGATGAATATTTAACAATTGAAACTATTAAAAAAAACAAAAAACAATTCAATAATATGGCTAATAATTCGTGAATCCTAATAAATATTTTGATTGATTCTTTTAATATCACAAAAGTAGATCATATTTATTTTCTTTAAAATTTGGCTTCTAGAATTGTTTAGTCAAAACTAACTCATTGTTTCCTCAGACATTGGAACTGAATGAAGGTAATGGATAGATCACATAGTCTATCTTTTATTCACCCTAATTTTAATTTATCTGTGACCTTTTTTGTATTCAAATTTTATTCTAATTTTTTACTTTTTAAATAAGGTATGAATGCAAACTTTTTGGGCTATTTCTTAATTACTCATAACTAGAAAATACCATGGTAAAAGTTAAATCTAACTTTGTGATGCTCAATAATAAATTGAAATTAAATATATAAAATTCTATTTTCAATAAATAATCTTCCTTCACTGAAGGATTAAACTTCTAAAACTCTGTCCCATCCTCGGTATATCAATCTTTTCTTAACCACTCTGGCCATTTTCAAATATCATATTGTCATTCATTTTATTTGACAAACTCACAAGATAAATATATAAAAAATGGGGAGAGGAGATTTTTTTTTTTTTTTTTTTTTTTTTTTTTTTTTTTTTTCCACATTGCAGTAACCCTGCAATGGGTGCATGTATTTCTACGCGTACCACCTCTCGACATAACGCGTATTATCATTAATATTTGTACAAGCATGTTCAGTTATATATATTGCAAAAATATTTTAAAATAATATAGAGATTAATATGAAATATAAACAATAATTACTTAATGATATTAGAAGTTAATTAATAAATACAATTAAAAAATTAAATAAATAAATAAAAAGTGAAGCTAAACAAAATAAGTAAATAAATAAATAAATAAATTAAAAAAAAATAAATAAAATAATGTATATAAACAAATAGAGGTAGAATTATATATATATATATACAAATGCATCAAACTCATCAAAATATTTATCTATGAGATCCTTCTTTGAAGGCGGCCATTTGTCTCCGTTCTGTAGGGCTGCGGATATCAGCTTGTATCTGTGTCTTTCCAAATTTCTACAGTTATAAATGAAATGATCGTAAGTTTGCTCACTGTTTCTATCGCAGTTACAAATGCTGTTGTCAATAAGTTTAAATCTGTGTAAGTAACTTTTAGCTCCGCCGTGTCCTGTCAAAAATTGGGTAAGTTTGTAATTCAGTTTTTTAATGTTTTTTCTGTCGTCTAAGGTTTTAATGAATTCATAAGTATGTCTTCCTTTTGTTGAATTTGTCCATCTTTCGTTCCAAGTTTGACGAGTCGTTGTTTTCAAAATGTGCTTAACTGCACTAATTGGTGCTTTATTGAATACAATTTGAAGAGTTGTATCCTGTGCCGCGCTTTTAGCTTCTGTATCTGCCTGCTCATTTCCAAGTAAGCCGGCATGGGCTTTTATCCATTTGAAGGAAATTTGTATTCCTTGACTGTAGCAAGTGATCAATTCTCGCCTGATTTCTTCTACGAGGAATTCATGGATATTTATATTTTTTGATTTTAAAAAGGCTGATTTGGCTATCCGTGTGTATACAGTAGTTATTATTGGTAACTCGGCCTTTAATAAATGATACGGCTTTAAGGATAGCGAACAGTTCGGCTTGGTTGTTGGAGCAGTAAGGTCCTAGCCTGAATCTCCCTGTATACAACAATTCCTCTTTTTCAAATGCCACAAAAGCAGCACCCACTCTTTCTCGCTCCTTACTGCCATCTGTGAAAATATTAATTGTTGATATTCCGCTGAAATTTGGGGTCACATTGGGGGTTATAAGTTCTTTTGGATATATCCATGTTTTATAGTTAGGTATTTCATCAATTTCAATGTGTTCTAGATTATCCATATTTTCTCTAAGGGTCACATATTATATTATATAATTTACAAATTTAAAGTATTTGTTTAAAATTTCTATTTGTAGTAAACTAATTGGTATTATTTTGGCAAGTATACATGAGGTATCATAGGCTATTGTTCGGTATCCTTTTATAATTTTTATACCAATGATTCTTTGAATAGATTCTATTTTAGATTTTTCTTATATTTCAGTCCTTTGTGCCAAACTTCTATTGCATAGGTCATTGTTGGTAGAATGGCAGCCTTGTATATAGTTGAGAGAATATATGGAGAGGGGAGAGGAGATATGAGATAGAAATGCAATGCTTGTTTGTTTATTGCTTTTATTTAATATTACCTACTATACTACAATTTAATACTTATGTAAAAACTTTCATTTTATTCTATAATCATATGTTTTTCTTTGAATGCTTTAGTCTTATTATCATTATTAGTCGAACAGCTCCCAAGGTAGATGCTAAGTAAATATGGTTTAATTTTGGGGCTTCTTGTTCTCTTTGTTTGCCAGTACTTTATTATAATTATTTGTTATTTATTGCTTTTTTTTTATTTAATAATGCATTTTTAGTTATATTGATCAATAATTGTAGCAACTAGACAACTATTATTCAATGATATTAAAATTTTTCATTTTTTTAATGAATAAGGCCCAGATTTATATGAAAGTACATATTTTATTTTACTTAATTTTTTGTTGCTTTTTCAGCCAAACTTTTAAATATACTATCTGCATTTTAAATTATTTTAGGCACAAAATTTTTTTTTTTTTTTTTTTTTTTTTTTACTTCTCAACCACATTTTTTGTGATTTTTGTAGAAAATTTCTTCTCCAGAGTACATTTATGAAGTAGAAAGATGGAAAAACGTTTTGAAAACTAGTAAAAATGTCAGGAGTATTACTGTCACCAGCTCAATATGACAAAAAAAAACAAGCTTTTTTTCCAAAAAAACAATATATAATATTTTTTATTGGTATAAATTAAAGTGCACATCCTAAAGAATGTTTTCAATAAAGTTCATCAGTATGGAAAAATGATGTAGATGAATTTTTCAATAAAAATAGTCCATACAGAGAGCCAAAAAAAAATTATAACGCTGTTTCCATGGTTTTAAAAAAATGTTGGTTAGGAGTGTTATTCTTCTTTCTGGCCTTGAGATCCAAGAAACTGACTCCAAAATGGTGGGTGAAATTCCTCCAAAAGTATTGCATCGTCTTCTGATTGTTAAACCACTTCCTTCCAGAACCTTAAGGAGAGAGGGTTATTTAGATTCCACAAAAAGGTAAATATTTGTATTCAATGTCAGGAGCGGTGCCGCTAAAAAATGTCTTTGATTGAATTTTTATAACATCTACAAATAACAGTTACGTTCTCAAAAGCCTACTTTGTTTTGTTTGATTTTTTTACTGGTGAAATATAATTTAAAAGTTCATCAGTATGGAGAGCTGTATAGGAAAAACATAAGATAAAGTAAGTTTTGCCTTGTTTTTCAAATTTATTTATTGGATGGTTTAATTATGGAGACTTCATATCAGATCTGATTACCATGCTGTTTCATGGGGGGATCCGAGTGAGTTGGGGCGAGGGTCTCAGCGCGCTCATAACCAGGTCATGGGTTTGAATCCCACCTGGGCAGGTTAAAATTTGGGTTTTAAAAAAACGAATCTTGACCTTCCCACCCAAGCCAGTATATGACTTCAATGGAAGTCTTGGGCTCAAAAAAAAAAAAAAAAAAAATGCTGTTTCATGATTCCAGAAACAGTAGCATAAAAAAATCGCCAATATACCCAGGAGAAAAAATCCATGCAGACGACAGCAGACAAAGCAGGCTGTTTCCATCACTTCTCCACCTACTCCCAAGTCATTATCAGGAAACACAGGGAGAGGAAGACGGCTGATCCTCAGAAACTTTGCAGCACAACAACATTTGGAAAAAAAAATTGAGGACTTGCAAATAAAACCTGATTATGAAATAACATCAAAACAAAAGTATGAAAAATGATATTAGCGGCTGCTTGGTAACAAGCCTACGTCCAGTTTCATGAGTGTTACCTTCAAATTTACTTTTAGAAAGTTATGATTAAGTTTTTTCCTTCAGTTTTTGGAAACTCCAACATCATGTGTCCATCACTCAACAGTAGGGTAAAAACTTTTTCTGTCTCAAGATACCATTTTTAGAAAATAGAAACTAGATTATAGACAAGTTGATAATACTCCTGACTTATAGTTATATAAGATTTATATTTTACCGACCTCAGAAATAATTTAAAACCCCATAACCAATTCTAAGCAAAATTAGGTTAGGTGTCCCATAGATAATATTATAGCAGGCCAGAGAAAATTTAACAAAATGATATTCTTTAAAAAATTATTTAAGCCAAGTAACGCACATGACCTAAAAATCACTTTTGTTTTCATAAAAAAAATTATAAAAATTAAAATAATAAAAAAACTCATAAATGCACAGAATTTTTCAACAATTTAACAGATGCAAGAAATTATATAAATATACTCATTCAAAACAAATGGAGTCCATTTCTCAACTTATTTAAACTAACTCTAAACCAAAATGGCAATTTTTTTTAACATTATATTAATGCTGTTTTTGGGGGGTTTTTAAGTATAATTCAAAAGTAATATTACTTTCATATTTAAATAATGAAAAAAAAGTAATATGTTCAGTACCTATACTGAATGTAGTGGTTAATATGCTTTCAATGTACTGACTGAGAAACCCTTTTATTAGGGATGGAAAAGTACTATGAAGTATTTCTCAGAGTAGCCTTAAATCTGAGGAACACAGCCAGATAAAGTCTTTATAGTTTAAACTGAATGTCCGCAGATAACAATTCAGAATCCAGCCCTAAAAAAGTGTTCTTATTCTCTAAAACTTAATAATTCTTTTTTACAAGGGAGATAAAAAGGTTTTTAAAAAGACAAAAGATTCAATCACACAAAGCATAACCTAATTACTACTATTTATGGTCATTCAATAATAATAATAATATAAAACCTTGTATATTAATACTTGCTTTGGTGGTACATACAATAAAGTGGAACTAAGTGTTTTGTAATACAAAATTAATTTCTTGGTTTTTTGAAATAATTCAGTTATTAAGTGAAGTGAAAATATTCATGTATCTAGAATAGTAAGGGTTGATTATGTAATATTTTTTTGCCATTATATAAAGGAAGTATATGAAAATCATAGCTTTCATTGTCTGGAAATAAGAAAATCTGTTTGTTAAAGCTCTACTTTAACCATAAAAGGAAATTTACTCAATAAATGCTGTTGTATAAGTAATCATTTTCTCAATTAAATCTTTTATTTCTGCAGCTATTTTCTATTCAATAATATTGACTAATTAAACTCTATACTAATCTTTATACTGGAGTAATTACTTACGTTGTACTGTTTACGATATTTAACTTTCAGAAAATTAACATCTGTCTTTTGAAGTTATGAAATTCTATTCAATATTTTGTTTGGATAGGTATACTTTAGTAGTAGTGTTTTTCAGAAAGGTAAAAGAGCTTGGGCAATCCTGAGGAGTGATGATTCCACTTCAGTCTTGAGAGGAAAGGATATGGAATCAGTAACTAAACTGTGCATGTTTAGCACAAATTCAAGTTTTACTGTTAGTACTGAACCGAATATATCCATCTCAGGAAAGCATCAAGCACTTAAAAATGTTTGTGTGAAGATATAAAAATTGATGTTTGTTAAAATTAATTTAAATAAAGCTTAAATGAGAGCAACTAATAAAACGACAGAATAAAATAAAAGTGAAAAAAAAAAATTAATAACTCCAAAATTATTTTTAGAACTGTGTCATATTTTTAAATATCTGACTATAGTTTGGATTATTGTTGCATAACTGCATTAAGGATTTAAAATAGTAAAATTGTAAGGTTTTCTTAAGTAGAACTTGTTATCATTTACTTAACATTTAAAATAAAATATTACACTATTGACAAATAAAATCAATAACAACACATAATAATCAAAATAACAAATATTTACAACAAGTAAAACATAGGTCATAATCATATATTAGTAAAATGCATTGTAATATTTAAATTTTATGATGACAATTAAAACCCTTGTTTAATATATATTTAACAAAATGACAGTTGATTATGACTGTCTTGATAAGAAGTAAAAATAAATAACGTATTTTCAATTTAGTTAATGAAAAATAGTTCTATTAAAAATATTCTTGCTAATATTGAAATATGAACATAATCTATACAATACTTGACTTTTAAATGATGTATTCGAGGGATTCATAGTGTTATTCCCATAGTAAATATAAGAAATTTATCATATAAATACATTTTTTAACAGCAGTTTAACTTCTATAACAAAATTGTGGAAATATAAATCATGACTAAAGAATGAATTTTCCTCATTTTATTTTCTTGATTCAAAGGAATAGTTTATCTCAAAAAAATGTAATCAACATTTGAGACCTTAATGATATAAAAAAAGAATCAAATTTTAAACTTAAAAATTTCATAATGGGTTGTTAAGGAAGAAAAAACTATTTAAAATAAATAAATTTATTACCGTGTTTACAATTAACTGTCTCTAAATTTTTGGATTCAAAAATTTCCAAATTTTTAACACTTACATTAACCAAATAAAATTAATAATGAAGAGAAAGGCTAACCTCTTACCTAATCATCAGTAATTCCACTGAGAGGAACTGGGATGGGATTACAGGAGAGCACATTATTTATTTATTTGGTATTATTTCAATATGTGGTCTCCTGATAAAGATTAAATAAAATTATGTTCACAAAAGTTTGTGAAACATTTGGGTAGTTTATTTCAACAGTCTTAAAGGTAGTGATGCTTTACAATTAACAGCTACGGTTGCATCATCACAGGAGCATTATTAATTATACATATCCTTACCAAAAAGAATTATATAAAAAGTCACAGACATTTTTTTTTTTTTTTTTTTTTTTTTTTTTTTTTTTCATTTCAGAATTGTCTATACAAAATGTCTTATATGCATCAGAGTTTAAAATAAGACATTTTTTTACATTTCAGAATTGTCTATACAAAACGCTTGAAATATGGTTTTAAAATAAACATTTACAAAGCTGTATATATTTACAATATTAACACATAAAAACGAGAATGCATAATGAGCACAATTGTTCAAAAATAAGGCAGGTCCACATCTCATAAAAACAATTAATATTAACATTCACTATAAGGTTGGTGGTGCTGCAACATAGTCCTAGAAGTGTATTCGGGCTGTAAATGGCAAACTACAGTTTCTCCATCTAGAACTGCAACAGTGCCCTGTTGAGCAGTTGCTCTATTTTGAGCTTGTTCCTTTAGCCTTTGTCTAAATGCAGCATCAAAGGCTGTATGAAAACTCCTATCAGTTGCTGGACTGTAAGGAATAAGAGGCCTGTGGTCACCATAACTTCTTGATGACTGCCTACTCATATCACTTTGGCGGCGCCCATCTTCATCACTCATATCACTAACTTGGATCTCAGCTCTTTCCCTCTCTATTTCCTCATATACTGGATCCTCATCTCTAATCCTTTGACCTCTTTCTCTTTCTCTTATTTCAGTGTAAGTATGATTCCAAGGGCTGGTAGCTCTTATATTACCATTTGCTTGTTTATTACGATGTTGAATAGTTACGGACTGCATGTGTTGAATCTGAGGCTGCAGATGTGAATGTGAATATGCTGATGAAATATAAGTCTGCCTTGGGCCTTCTTTGTGTCGTAATAAAGAATTGCTGGTCAAAACAGTAGTATGTGCCTTGGGAGAATCCTCTTGTTCGGAACCACCATGTCCAGAGTCACGACTAAATGACTTAAAAGAAATGTTCTGTAGAGAAAAAAAAAAAAAAAAAAAAAACATTATTAAGGCCAATAAATCTAGGAAAAGATTTTTAAAAAGTAATAATCTTAATATTTACAATATTTAATACTATATCCAAAAGGAAAAATTTTAAAATATAATATTAAAATTATACTTATTAAATTACTCATACTGCTGAAGAGCCTTAGAAAAATTCCTTTAATTTGAAGACATTCTTATCTTCATCCACAATTGCAATCGATAAAAAAAAAAAAAAAAGGCACTAACTAATATGTCGATTGTTAAATTAAAGGCAAATATTTGAGAAAATTTGTAAAAAAAAAAAGAACATTTTAACAAATGAAAAAAAAAAATATATTGAATTAATTACTGACAATCAATAATTTATAAAACTGATTGATTCATTTAGATTGATTAAAATGCTAACAAATACAAAGGCAATAGGTAATACAGTAGCAAACAGCTTTGTTAATTACTTTTTAAAGATTTCATTAATTTCGCCCATCAATTTTTATTTAATTATTATTTAAAAATTTTTAAATAAACATTACCAAGCTTATTAAATTACTTTTACAATTAGCAATTATGAATAAATTAGCAGATTTTAAATGAATAGATCAATAATAAACACACAGGCACAACAGAAGAACATACATATATGATTTAATAATTTAATACATATATCTTAACAGTGAAGAAAATAGAAAACATTATAAATACCCAAAAAATAAGTAAACTAATTGGACCTATTACACAGTTTAAAAATAAAAATAAAAACAGAGGAAACAAAACAGCAAAATAATCAAGGTTTTAAAGCATTTAACCCTTCAAGCTATCATGCAAGTGCGAGTGGTAGACACAGGGTGCTCACCTTCCAAACAGAAGGCTTATGAAGCGGGCCCCATGTTGTAGCAGACTTTGGGATGTTAGGGGGAGGGAATCCTGTGGGTCTGGGGGTGGGTCGAACATAAGGCAAAGTGGCAATGGACACTTCGACTTGATTTTCCGCAGAGATCCCTCTTGGCCAACCTGTAGTCGGCCCACTGTACTGTAATCACACCAATACCACTTTCCCTCATACTCATACTTAATGGATTTATGTCAGTTAAAGTAAAATTTTAAATCAATATAAGCTAAAGACACAACTGTTCTATAACCAGCATCCCTTCGAATATATTTTTAAAAATATAATTTAATAATTTATAAACTTTAGTCATAACAGATAATGAAAAGAAAAACATAATAGTATTTCCTTAAAAAAAAGTCAATAATTTCTAAAAAAAAATTAAATTAACGAGAAACTAAATGAAATATTGTTGCGTTAGTTATGAAATCATAAGAAAGTAAAAATCAAAAAGAAATTAATTATCAGTCTAGTTATGTTGATGATTCATGTTAATCCTGAAGTTATATACTTGTCATTAAAATATTTTTAAATAAGGTAAACAATATATGAAACTAAGTGTAATTCTATTTTCATTTGAATTTCAATTCTAAAAAATTAAATTAATTAAATTAAATTAGAAACAATAGAAGTTATGAGGTAATTTAGCAATGGTCTTTTTATTTAAGAAAACAAAATAATTTGGAATTTTCGAAAGAAGAAAACTTTATTTATCATCATAAATACTGTAAATGGAACCAAACAACATAATTTTTTTACCACATTAATTTTTTGGACAAATGAAATTTAGTATTGGATCAACGAAATAAGTACTGGAGGAGCAAATTGGTGTGATGAAAACATTATATAACTTCATAATTAACAATAATAGATAGTATATTAAAAAAAAAAAGGAACTTACTAATACTAATCATCAGACTAATTTGTTAAAAAACAATGTAATTATTTTAATTTATTAAATTATTCAACGATAAAAAGAAAAACTGGATAACTTGGTACATGATACTTAATCTACTTTCTTTAATATACTAAATACTGAGAGTGATGTGACATGGGGCTGGACTTTAATCAGATCACACATACAATCATTAAATAATTATCACCAATGTAAATAAAACAAATATTGCATTTATCATCAAGGCCTAGTTACTACTGTCGCGTAAAATATGATTTTGCCAATTATGCTTACACATTTCATTTAGGGTATCAAAAATAAGTTTACTAAATAAATTATAGCGATGGAAATGTTCATCAAACAGTAACTGGTTTAATAGAATCATATTTTAAATCTTCAGAGTTATCAAAATAATAACTTTTTTTTCTTGAAATATACATTCAAATTACAGAGAAATTAATACTTCAGCAGCAGTTGAATAATACTCAAATAGAATTCATATATGTTAAGAAATAGTCTGCTGTTTTTCATAAAGTTTTATAAAAAGAAGAACTGATTAATGAAATTCAACCAATTAACAAAACAGTGGACAGAAAAAAATAAATGAATACCTCATTTTGGACAGACTGAAAGAGAAATACTAAAAAATAATATAGTAAAAAAAAAAAAAAAATAAAAAAAGATAAAGAAACCCTGTTTATAACAACAAATATCAAAATTATTTAACCAGGAGATATTTTCCGCATAAATTATGTTGTATTCATACTTGCTGATAGATAAAACTATATAAAATCAAATACAAAAATTTCACTGTGACTTAAGGGGCACTTCTCACAACCTTATTTACCAGTATTATTATTTAGGATCTGATCTTAAACTATTATAGGTACAATTTATTTGACTTAATATATTTTTTTATGGATATAAACGTGGAGCCATTATAACTTTATTTATATTTCATTGTTAATAAGGGTCAAATTTAGACATATTATTCTCAATATATCTCTTTAATACGTACGTTTCACGAAAAACTGAATATTTTTCAAGATTTAAATTTTTCTAGTGTCTCCTTATTTTCATCATATTTAAAAACCAGTAATTCTTATTAGGATAATCTCACAAGCCACTTAAAACAAAAGTGGTTGCAAGTAAATTCTGATCTAATTTCATATTTAAATATGGAAAATTCATAATTTGAAATTACATTCCTAGAAATAATTTTCATTTTCAGGGATTAATAATACCTCATATGTCAACAGATGATACCAATTCAAAGTCAAGCACAGAAGATCAAAGGTACACTATAAATATAAAAAAGTCTTAACACTTAGCAATCAATAAAGGCCAACTTAGAGATGAAGTTGAATGATTATATCTAGCTCACATTGTCCTTACTTCAACATTCGTAAAGAGTCTCAGGAAAACTAAGAAAAACCTCTTCAAGAACTATGAATAAGTACTAGTGTTTAAATAAAAAAAATAAACAAATAATAATAATAAATCAGACAATATTAGAAATCAGAAAACAAACACTTACTGGCAAAAAATCTAAAGTAAAATTTAAGGGGGAAATTTCAGAACCGTTTGACATTCGAATAGGTGTAAAACAGGGTGATGGACTCTCTCCTATTTTATTCAACGTAGTTCTAGACAAAGTTATGGAAGAATGGGAGAAGGAACTAAGGAAATGTGGGGTTTGGAAGCCAATCCGGCTGGGCATTTCTAAAAACAACCTCTACATACCATATCTTGCATTCACAGACGACCTGGCGATACTAACGGAGGATGAGCAGGCTGCAATCAACCAGCTGGAAGTACTCAAAGAATGTGCGGAAAAAGTAGGGTTACAAATTTCATTGGAGAAAACTAAATTCTTTTGTTCAAAAACAGAGATTATAAGCTTGAAAACAAAATATGGTAAAATCAACAAGGTCCCAAACTTTAAGTACCTCGGAGAATTCATCGAACCGACAGGTATTGAAAAAATCTCACAGCAACATCGCCTACAAAAAAAAAAATTAAAAGAGGATTAAGGTTAACACAAAACCTTTACAACAAAAAATCAATGTCAAGAGGAACAAAAATTCGACACTACAATACAGTCATAAAACCAACAATTCTCTATGCAAGTGAAACACTAACCCTTAACAGGAAACAAAAACTTCAGGAAATCAAAAAGGAAGAAAGAAAGATCATTAGGAAAATTCTAGGAGGAAGACATACCCAGGACGGTTACAGGCTACAAACAATTAAAACTACAGAAAAGTATTCAAACATTGAAATTGATATTAGGAAAAGGAGAATGAAATTCTTCGGTCATCTCAGCTGACTACCAGAAAATGGACTGATGAAAAAAATAATAGATTACATAACTTCAATTAAGAATTCCACACCTTGGCTAGATGAAATAAGACCTCAAAAATACAAACATAAGACCAGCAGACATTTTAGAAAGTAACATCTTTAGATGCAAAGTAGACAAATGGGAAGTTGTATCAGAGCAACAAAAACAAAAACATTACAGACCAAAGTGGTCAGAAGAGCGTAAACAAGCCTTTTCTGAAAGAATAAAGGCCTACTGGAAGAATAGAAAGAACCCAAAGAAAAATTGATTGAGTTAATTTCTTAACGTCTTCCATTTCTGAGGAGAATTCGCGGGGGAAAAAAAAAATAAAAAAATCAGACAATGAAAATGATGGAAGTAAATATCAGAAAACATTTGTGCTATTCAATAAAAAATTAAATGAATAGACACAAAGATTCAATTCTACAAAGAAATGTGTCCAAAACAACACAAATAATATACAGGTGGAAAGAAATCAAATACATCAAGATGAACAGATATGAAAGAAAAAATTAATGCAAATAGGTCAGAGTAGATTAATGCATAGTTCTAATGGGGCACTGGACAACTTCAAGCATCTGTAACATAAGAAGAAGTTCAACTCCTACTGGACTTAGAAAATAGACTCACGAGTAGGTAAATAACAATTTTATTTTAAATCCAAACCAAATTCTAGAGCAAGATGAACAATTTAACTACTCAACAAAATAAAACCAATAGGTTTTGCAGGTACTAATAAGAACATCTCAGTACAGAATTATTTAACACTTTGACGACCAAGCCATTTCTGTTAATATTTCCCTGTGGACCAAACATTTTTTTTCGCTCAAAAGCTGCATTCAGCAGTAATAAAACAATGTCATGCATTTTTATAATCATTAGCAACCATTTAATCATGGTGATTAGGGCAAAAATGTAGCGGGCATATGTGCCCGCCAATGTCCATAGGGCATTCACAGTCCCTCCATCGGGTTCAGGGTCTTCCTCTCCTCCGTCTTCCTGGTTGTTCCCACAGCAGTATCTTCTTCGGCCACCTACGTTCTGGCATCCACTGGCAGTGTCCATACCATCGTAGCCTGCTTCTTCCAATCCTCTCCGGGACTCCTTCGGTCACGCCCAGCCTGCCTCTGATCTCATCATTCCTGCTTTGGTCTAGGCGGGTAATCCTTAGGCATCTCCTCCAGAAATCCATCTCTGCCGCTTGTAGTTTAGAGTTGAGCCCTCGGTTAAGTGTCCAGGTTTCTGCGGCGTAGCTGAGGGATGGCTCAACAATACTTCTAAAAATACGCTTTTTGTTGTCCGTTGAGATGATCGTGTTCCAAAGGACTGGGTGTAACATTCTAGTCACGCTTCTTGCCAGGCCAACCCTCCTCCTAACCTCGGGTTCTGACGTCCCGTTCCTATCCATAGTTGACTCTAGGTATTTAAAGGAAGTTACCTTCTTACACACCTTCCCATTAATCTGTAGGTCCACGGCCTCCTTGCAATTTACTGGCAGGTATTCGGCAGGTTATTATTATTATTATTTTAAAATATATTTAATTTTATTTAAAATCAGGTATAAGTAGAGGCCCTTTATTTATTTTTATTGTATACATTCTACAAAAGGATACCTAATTATCCGTATTACTTATTGCCCTCAAGTGAGGCAGAAAATTAACATTTATTCAATAAAAGTAGTCACTAAAAAAAAATTGATCTCTAAGCAACTTTTAAGAAATATTTGTCTTTATTTTTTTTATTTAAGGTTAATATCCATTAAGTAGATTTTTAATTGATTTTTATTTTATTTAAAATGTAATTATAAGTTATTGATTAACCATTATTTCATTTTTATCGATTGTAAGACATATATTTATATATTATACAAACAAATATTTTAATTATATCAATAAATACTTTATAAACAAATTTAATAATGCATGAAGTCATAACTAATAAATTAAATTTTACAGTTTTGGAAGAAATAATACTAGGTTAAAAAAAATGATCATATTTTAGCAATAATATCACGAAATATCCCATAATAATAATAATTAAACTTGTTTATTTTTTTAAAAGACTTACTTCTTGAAAAAAAAATATAATGTTAATTATTTTATGGATAAAAAGAGCTGACCAAGTTCTATAAACTTTTCCATTTTATAAAAATTTTACAGATCCACATAAATTTATGAAATCAAGAATTTATTTTTAATATGCACAAAAGTATGCATTGATATTTATAAGTTATTAAAAATAAATCATAAAATTTTTATTTGATAAATAAAACAGTTAATTGAGGGTTATAACTATTGATAGATAGAAAAAACAACAAAAAGAAAGGCTACATTATTTAAGTTATAATTATAATTATAAATAACTATTTAAGTCCATATAATTCAGATATGGAACACCATATTAGTCAAAATCTCATGCTTTCTAGAAGAGCCTGGATCAACGCCTATTATGGCAACTTTAGTCTACTATACGGATAATACTGATTTTGTTCCCAATGGAGTGACAGAAGTATAAGATTACAGCTCTTAATCATACTACACTTTTTTAACCTTCTTACCCACAAAAATTTTTCTAAAATTTAACCCCCTAATTCCAAATGAAGTAAGGAAATAATCCTCAACTCAAATTCATTTACATTTTAGCATTATCAAAAAATACTATAGATTAATCTTTAATATTTCATAAGAATAAATTTGCACATTGATTTATCGATCTTTCAAGATCCCATGCAACAAAACACAGCCTGGGAACATCTCAGATTATTTAATTAACAGTCTAGTACTCGCATCAGATATGACTTATACACTGCCCCAATATTTTGTGATTTTATTATGCCTGCATACGTGGATTTCATTACCCATCTTTCTATTCCATAAATAACATAAACAAATTTTCTAATAATTAGATGACTTCTGGTTTTTTTAACTTTGTACCTCATAGACTGCCTTGTTCCTCACAAAATACAATATGTTTAAACACATAAGCTCTTTAAATTCTTTTATTTTTTGGTTTTATTATTTAATTATTTTTCGATATGTTTTGTATAGTGGTTCTTGCTGTATGTTTCATTTTTAAAGTGCTTTAGTAGTTTTCAAGTAGTATAAAACCAATTTCTCTAACAAAATTTCTAATTGTATCTCACAGATACCTTGCAAGTATTTATGCTATTCCTATATTATGCAATGGTCTTTGTATTATTAAAGGAACATAATTAGTTTTAATTATAAGGAAAAAGTATTTATTCAAATTATTTACACGTACTGCTAAGAATATAAACAGATTGTCATTGTTAAAATTACCAAATACTTTCAATAATAAAAATACTTTTGGAGGCGAAGATAATCAAGGATGCAGTCAAAGAGGAACACCATGTCTAAGTAGAAATACTTTAATGTGTTTCAACGTTTCGACCTGCCTAGCAGGTCTTCTTCAGAGCCACGGAACCACACTGGAGAGGAGACAAACGATGACCCTCCAGTTGAAGAACTCTTTGACTACATCCCTGATAATCTTATTCTCCATTCATCTTAACAGTCAACTATACTTTTAACATTAAAAATACTTTTGGTTGTTTCAAAATAATAAGAGATTAAAATTAAGAAACATTTAATATATGCAACTTAAGACATCATTTTCTGAACTATTCCAAAGATTAAGTCACTTGATTTTTTTTTTATAAGCTTATAACTTATTAATTAATAAATGAGTAGTATGCCATATTCACACAATTCAGTCTTTGCATCTTATAATAATGGTTATTTTATAATTGGAAAAAATGTTTATTCTTTAAGATTTAAAGAGCTCCAAAAGAATATAGGTTTGTTTTATTGATCATCAATAAGTATATTCACTTGTATCATAAATTAATAAAACAGGGACATTAAAATTCATTCACAAAAGAAAAGATTGACTGATAAAGATAATAGCAATAGATATAGGAAACATTTTTATAAGTATGGAAACTATATAATAATCATTGAGTTGTTAGTGTAGTCTTTTTATATTTTTCTATATGTTTTAGTGTAGTTTTTCAATAGAGAGACTCCTTTTACGTTTCTTGGTTTACCTTCTCATGAGGATCAGTCATTCTCAGAAATAGGTTTGAACATTGAGATCTTAACTTAACCACATCGATGATCTACCACTTGGTAAAACCAGCCCCTTTTGTTAAAAGTTGAATAGTCGGACAGTTGAATGCCACTTTCCTTTGATCAATTTTTTTTTTTTTAAATTGCCATTTGAAAATAGTGATGCCCACCCATTAGACAAAATATAAGTTCTTGAAATCAAGTTAATAAATAAAAGATTTCAATTAAATTACAATAAAGTATGGTATGAGAATTTACGAAAATTGAGTAAGAAGGGATCTTTAAAGCCTCCATATAAATAAGGGCAGTTTTAATCAGAGAGGTAGCCACACCACATGAATAAACAAGTCGATTTCTAAAGCATACATAAATAAAAAAGAGAGTATGAAGACTTAGTAAAAAAACCAGTAAAATAACCAGTATGAGTTTTTTTAGAGGTACAACTTGAGGACTAAAAGCATGCCTTGGCTTTGTAATGAATCATTAACTAAGCATTAAATTGGAGTCTTAAAAATATAACAATTTTCAGGAACAAAAATATCAAATCAATGTGATCCAATTTTATACTAAGTGCAGTGGTGACAGCTACTTAATTAAAATAAATAAAAGATATTAGCTAAAATATGTTAGCTAGGAGAACTATCTCATACACTTCCAAGGATCCTTAAAGTATAACAAAAACAAAAGTGCAGAGAGGGTGTTAGTTTATTAAAACAGCCATTAGAAATTATAAGCAGATTAGAATAGGCAAGAATTTTGTGACCACCACCAATTCAATACATATTCCTCAAAGTAAGTTAAAATAATTTAATAGAAGGTTGAAACTAGAGATGCTAGTTAGAGAATGAATTCAAAGAATTCAAGGCATAAAAAAAAATAATAATAATAAAAAAAAAACAACAAAAAAATTAAAAAAAAGAATAGAGCTATGGAAAATATTTTAAATCCAAGCATAAACTACTACAATTGGCTGAAATTGAAGGATGTGAAGCTCTTTTTTTTTTTTTTTTTTTTTTTTTTTTTTTTTTTTTTTTTTTTTTTTTTTTTTTTTTTTTTTTTTTTTTTTTTTTTTTTTTTTTTTTTTTTTTTTTTTTCCAAGAAAGCTAGTGTATGATGAACAAAGCTGTTTAAAGACAGATATATTTTCAATTCAAGCCCAGCCCCATGTGTTAGTGATGGGGTTAGTGAGAGAATATTTTATACCTTGGTGTGTGGGGCTGGGCATGGGGGCAATGGGTATTCTATGAACGTAACTACCCACGCTAGTTCCATGTGGAGTGGGAACAGCAGTTCCTGCAGCTGCAGATGAGGCTGAGGTACTCTCTGTACTCTGAGCATTTCCGTGAGAGCCAGTGTAGAGACTTGTCCGCCTTTCCTTGCTTTCTCCACTGCTGCTTCCGATGCCACTTCCACTTTCTTGACATCCCAAACATTTAGAAAGCCAGAGATGCCTTCTTAAGAATTTTCTGTACTCCTTCTGGACCTATAAAAAAACCACCATTTTACAAAATGTAATGATTGGATAGATTTCGAAGGGTCTTTAGAATAGAACATGATGGAACAGTAAATAATAAAAAACCGTAACCGACATTGATGATAATGAGAACAATCTAAATGACTTTCTAAAGAGACCTAAAATCAGATGCCTTAAGTAATTGAACATGAATAATACTTTTAAAATATTTTTAAATATTATATATTATATTATTTAGTAGTTTATTAAACAAATTATATCACTAGGCAAGCATTAATGAAATCAGATTGCTACAAAAATTGTTAATCTCTCATTAAGACTTTAATATTTTAGTCTTGTTTTTAAAATTTCCTTGATTTGGGTTTATGTGGCTTTCAATTTTCCAGCCAACTTCTGCACAAAAAGATTTTTTTTTTAATTTTATTTTTTTTTTTTTATTGAATTCACTGCTTAGGACTTTTTTAAGTTTAGAGTTGAAAGTACAAAAAAAATTTAAGCATATTGGGCTCTAAGTGCAAAACATGATAAGTAGAAGGGATGTCTATCAAAACTACCAAGAATCAAGGAGAAAAATGGGTAATTTTTGTTGAAAATTTCTTAATCCTATTTAAATGAACATTACCTTTTCACCAGAGAGCAAATCCATTAAAAAATTCCTTCTTCAAACATAAATTCTACTCAGAAAAATAAAAAACTTGGAAATAAAAAAATTAATTTAAACCTATAATTAACTTTTCACTGATGAGTGAATCAACAAAAAATCCTTGTTACAACGTGAATATTATGTATACGAATTAAAACATGATAACTTATAAATATTATGTATGTACAATGAATATACTATGAATGTAGGTACATTCATGTTTACCTGATGATGTTTTGAATCCGTCCATTGTGATTAGTTTAAAATTAATTAAGTATGTTAGTGATATCAATCAAATAAAATTATTATTTTTTTCTTAATTATACAGTGACTCACAAAATTGATCAAATGTTTACATTAATATCAAAATTTTTTATTAATACCTACTTTATTACTTTGTTTACATAAAACATTGTTTACTCTTTTATTGTAATCCTCTTTTCTACCTGTATTGTAAACATTAATCACTCAGTAGTTTTCATTAGTCTCCCATGACAACTTGATCAATTTGGTGAGATTCAATTGTACTGTATTGTATCATCTATTAATAATAATTAAAAATTGCTTAGCTAGAAAATAGAAAGTACAAAGGATTTTAATTTTTTTTTTTTTTTTTTTTTTTTGTCAATTCTAAATGCAATAAATAATATTAAATTAAAAAGGAGATGAAATGGTCAGGGGTGCAGTCAGGATGAATAAAGACGGCAAGTTTTTAAATGAAAAACTTGTATTTTGGCTTGCCAACGGCCTAACAAAGGCTTGTTAGTCAAGCCTTCAGCTAGACAATAATCACCCTGATGAAGACCTGCAAGGCAGGTCGAAACGTTGGCACGCCAAAATATAAGTTTTTCATTTAAAAACTTGCCGTGTTAATTCATCCTGACTGTGCCCCTGACCATTTCATCTGCTTAGTAACAACTCACAGTCAACAATACAATCATCATTATTAAATTAAGGTTTTTTTTTTTTTTTTTTTTTTTTCCCTACAGTGAAACCAACATCAGCATTCGGAAAGCAATCTTTAATAATCAAACACATGCTAGGTAGGGACTATAAGTAACATTCCAAAAATGAATGCAACCCATTTGAAAGGGATTGAAAAGAATAAAGCAATTTGAAAGCCTTTACACTCAGATACTGTAAAGTATGGTATTATTCATTCAATGCGGTCAGGTGAAGTTGATCCTACGGCCCAGTCAGAAACGACCCTTATTACCTATTAGTTCCATTATCCATTATAGCATATGCACTTTGTGCTGTACTGTCAGGGGATCTCCTTTCCAGCCATAGTGAGGAAGCTGCCTCGTTCATATCGCTCAGGTGTGTACTGTTTGTTACCTACAAGTCTTTGGTCGGATTTGACCGGACTGTAGCAAAAACAGGTTGGGTCGGATTCGACCCACCGTAGAGTTTATGCACTATGATGATGCATCGGGGGAGGTAGACACAACCTTATCTGACGAAGATTGTAATGAAGATGCTGAGGACGAAAGTGCTCTGAACTGTACCGGATTTATGTTGGGCAAGGATCTGGAAAACATTTGGACAGATAAGCCAGTATGTTCTAAATTAGTGAGAGTACCTGCCACCAACGCAATTAGAGGAAACCCAGGAACAAGAGGGGAGGCATTAGGTAAAACGGACCCGTTGGAATTGTTTTCTCTCTTTATAACAGAAGAAATGATGGGAGAAATTGTTTGGCACACAATGAGGAAATAGATCGAGCACGCTGCAAATATACTTCCGGGGATGAATCGTTCATTTCACATACCAATTGTTTTGAATTCAGAGCTTTTCCTGTTCCTTTGTTTATGAGTAGAGCTCTGAAAGATTGTACATTGAATACAAAAGAAATATTTTCAAGAATGTATGGCCCTCCAGTTTTTCGAGGCACAATGAGGTTTCAGTTTCTTCTTGAACACTGCAGATTTGATGACAAAAGAACGAGGGAAGAACATAAAACATAGACAAGTTTGCTGCCTTCAGAGGAATTTGGGATAAATCTGTTGTCAACTGATATTTTGTTCAGAGTCATTATGTTACCAGACCGAAAGAATGTAAATAAGAATAAAATTGGTATAGAATAATATTGCTGCTTTAAATTAATATGTGCCAAATACTCTTTTTTTAATGGGATTAATGCTTTTTAAGTAAAATATGGCCTTCAAATGTGATGAGGTCAGATTCGACCCGACCGTAGCAAATGTGTGATCAGATATCACCGTAGGAGAGGAGGGTTAACACGTAATGAAGGCGACCTATTCCAGGCAGCAATAAGAGCAGATTATCGGAGAAGAAATTGTGTCCAACATCACTTCGATAACAATCCTGAGACTAGCATCCGAAGAGCATCTGCTGCATTAGCAATATCGCGGCAAGCAATATGGTGAACTTTATTATTATTATTTATTGGCACTACGTCCCAAGTTGAGACTTGGCCTGCTCCAACATCGACCGCCAGTTTTCCCGATCAAGTGCTGCTGCCTTCCAATTTCGGGTACCAAGCAGAATCCTGGCATCAGTAGCTACGGAATCTTCCCATCTAAGCTTCGGACGACCAACTCTTCTTGTTCCGTACACCCGCTCACCTAACACCCTCTTTGGAATTTCTTCATGGTTCATCCTTATTACGTGACCGGCCCATCGTAATCTGGCTAGTTTAATGACATGCACAATATCAACATCCTTATAAAGGTCCTTTAGCTCATTATTTGTCCTTCCTCGCCAGGTTTGATTAATGCGTACTGGTCCGAATATTCTTCGGAGAATTTTCCTCTCAAACCTCAGGAGTGACAATTCGGTTGCTTTTGTCATTGTCCACATTTCTGAGCCATAGGTAAGGACTGGGCGGATCAGCGTCTTATAAATTCTAAGCTTTGCAGCCCTGGACAGACCTTTGCTTCGGAGATATTTTTGTAGTGAGAAATAGCATCGATTTGCTGAGAATATGCGTCTGTTTATTTCTTCTGCGATCCTATTTTGGGAATTGACTTGGGCCCCTAGGTACACAAATTCTCGTACCTTCTGGATTTTGTGAATCCCTATTTCGACATTTCCTTCTTGCTCCTGTTGTTGGTTTGATGTAGTCATATACTTTGTCTTCTCGTTGTTCACTGTGAGTCCCATTCTTGCAGCCGAGACCTCTAGTGCTTCGAATGATGTAGCTACATCTCTCCATGTTCTACTCATAAGGTCTAAATCGTCGGCATATCCAAGAAGCTGAACAGATCTATTCAACAAGGTCCCTACTACCTGTATTCCTGAATTTCTCACAGCCTTTTCTAAGGCTATATTAAAAACAAGGCAAGCCAGGCCATCACCCTGCCTGACACCAGTCTCTGTAGTGAACCCTCTAGACAAATCTCCACCAACTTTAACATAAGAGATATTGTTCTCCATTGTCATTTTTACTAGTCGAACAAGTTTATGGGGTATATTCATTTCTAACATGGCTATATAAGCTTCCTGACGATTTATGGAGTCATAGGCCTGTTGGAAGTCTATGAAGACATGGTGCGTGGGAATCTGGTATTCTGCCGTCTTCTCCAGTAGTATCCGGAGGGTAAAGATCTGGTCAGAGGTTGACCTTCCCCTTCGGAATCCAGCTTGGTATTTTCCAATTTCCTTTTCAGCAAGAGGTAGTAGTCTGCCGTATAAGATAGTTGAAAGGATCTTGTAGGCGCATGGAAGTAGGGATATGCCTCGGTAGTTGCAACAGTCCAGTGCTTTACCTTTTTTATATATAGGGCAAATAATCGTTTTCTTCCATTCCATGGGCAGTCTTTCTTCTTTCCATATTTCACTTAATAGTTCCTATAGTAGCTTAATCAATTCACTACCACCATGCTTTATGAGCTCTGCAGGAATTTCATCACAACCAGGCGCTTTATGATTTTTTAATTTATCTATAGCTTCCAGTACTTCTTCTTCATTAGGTGGCTCAATAAAGTCCTCATTGCTAGTTGCTTCCTGTAAGTCCCATCTCTCTTGTGGTTTTCCATTTCTATTGAGAAAATGGCTAAAATAATCAGCCCATCTATCCTTGATCTCCTGCTTGTTGGTAATCAGGCTTCCATCTTCCGCTTTACAGGCTTGACTATGAGGATTAAAGGGCTTTCGTCCCATGTTTACCTTTTGAAAGAAGTTTCTGCTATTCTTTTCACTAAAAGACTGTTCTACCTCTTCTAGCAGTTTATTTTCCCAATGTCTTTTCTTCCTTCTATGAGTATGCTTTTCTTCTCTTCTGGCTAGTCTATAATCATCCACCGATCTACGTGTATGTCTTCTTTGTACCATGGTCCTGTAGGCCTTATTCTTTCTCTCCGTTATTGCTTGGCATTCCTCATCAAACCATCCTTTCCCCCTTTCAGGTTTCTTGGTTCCCAGAATCTCTTTCGCTGTTACAGACATTGCTTCCTTGCATGCTTCCCACGTATTATCAATTCCTTTGTTAACATTAATTTCTCTAATCTTCACATCTAGAGAGCGAGCGATTTAATTTTCACTTACTTCAGGCTCCTTTAGTTTACTAATGTCAAATCTAGTTGTTCCACACCCATGCTGCATTTTAGTTTTTGAGATTCTACTTCTTATTTTACTAACAATTAGGTAGTGGTCCGAATCGGCATTTGCCCCTCGATATGCTCTGACATCCAGTAGAGAAGATCTGTGTCTGGCACTCATGAGGATATGGTCTATCTGGGATGTTGTTACTTGTCCAAGGGGTCCAAACTTCCGCCATGTTCCCAAGTGAATTGATTTATGAGGGAAACATGTACCCCCAACAATATAGGTTCTTCGATGCTGCAAAATCCACAAGTCGTTTTCCATTCTGATTACAGACTTCATGCAGACTAAATTGGCCAATAGTAGGTTGGTATATCCTTTCCTTACCAACCTGGGCATTGAAATCACCGACCACAATCTTGACATCGTACCGAGGACATTCATTGTAGATCCTTTCCAATTGATCGTAGAATTCATCCTTAAGATCATCTTCTGATACTTCTGTTGGAGCATGAACACATATTAAGCTATAGTTGTGGAACTTTCCTTTTATCCGTAGTGTGCATAGCCTAGGGTTAATTGGTTTAAATCCTATTACGAGTTGTGACATCTTCTTCCCAACAATAAATCCTGTGTCAAAAGTATGCAGGCGGTCATCACAGCTGTAATAGACGGTATATGTTCCTTTCTTGAAGGTACTCTGCCCTGTCCACCTGATTTCCTGAATGGCAGCTATGTCTATGGAGTAGTTGTCAAGAGTGTTAAGAAGCACTTGAAGTGCTCCAGGTCTATAAAGTGATAAAATATTCCACGAGGCAAGTGTGAAGTCCGTTTGACGTTTGCTGTGTTGTTTCCTGAATTCCAGTCCGGCTAATCTTTGTGTTGCTTTCGTGATAAATAAAATTTAGGGAGAGTGGGTTTATCAGACCCACGTCCCCCGATTCAGGTGGAGGGGCTGCCTCCTAAACCTCCTGACCGGTTCCCCTTCCGGGGCGGCTTCCTAGGAAAGGAGACCCTAGGGTATGTACTGTTAGTGTCCTATGTCTGTAGTGTAGGGGTGTTGTAGTGTGCTGATTTAGTGCGGCTTCCTAGGAAAGGAGACCCTAGGGTATGTACTGTTAGTGTCCTATGTCTGTAGTGTAGGGGTGTTGTAGTGTGCTGATTTAGTGCACTGTATGTGTGTCAGTGTGCTGTTCCCCCAACCTGGAGGGCCAGTGGCTGACTGCAGTCCAAAGACCGGGCGATGGGATCGCCACCTCCCTACGCCTAGGTAGCTTCATTGGTCCATATAATTTTTAATGGAAATAAATTATCATCGCGAATTTTGTCAAGAAACCAATTACTAAAATTCAATCTCTTAACATAATCTTGAGGTAATAAATTCTGAACTTTTTGAAGATAGTATGGGTAGCGATTATCACCTGGCGAACTTTGAAAGGTGATAATCGCTACCCATACTATCTTCAAAAAGTTCAGAATTTATTACCTCAAGATTATGTCAAGAGATTGAATTTTAGTAATTGGTTTCTTGACAAAATTCGCGATGATAATTTATTTCCATTAAAAATTATATGGACCAATGAAGCTACTTTTACAAGAGGAGGAATTGTTAATCAAAGAAATTATCATGTATGGGCTCTTGAAAATCCCAGAGCTATTAGAGAGAATAGGTTTCAGCATGAATTTGCTATTAAAGTTTGGCTTGGAATTTGGAACGGATTACTGGTGGGACCATATTTTTTACCTGGAAGATTGAATGGTGTCACATTTACACATTTATTGGAGAACGACTTTTCTAATTATTTAGATGACATTCCCTTGAGCAGAGATGCTCGAGCTTGGCTGGATATAAATTATCCACAACAATGGATTGGACGTGGAGGAGTAGTACCTTAGCCACCCAGATCACCTGATGACACCCATGGATTTCTTCTTATGGGGAACCTTTAAGCAGAAAGTTTATTTGGTGTCAATCAACTCAAGAGAGCAATTAAGAAACCGAATCATAGATGCAGTGCTCCAAATATCATCAGAACAATATTTAGCTGCAATTTATCAAGTGAGTGCTAGATGTAATGCTTGCATTGGTGCAAGAGGACAACATTTTGAGTAATTTACATTAAAAAGAAAATAACATAAATATAAATGTAAATAAATAAGTATAAAAGTGAAATCTTGTTTTGTTTCTTTTTTTGCGATTTTCTCTAAAACTAAGCAAAAACTAGCAAATCTCTTAAGGACTTTTTGTCTTAGTTTTTTGGTTCCCTATAAGTTCCTGAAGTTTTACCATTTAAATTTGGGACACCCTGTATATATATATCTATTATATATATCGTTTATATATATATCAGTCATCTGGTATTCGCTCCGTCGCCCATATATCTAAAATTATATGGTGAAGTTTCTGTGTTAATGTCAGATCATTCAGTTTCCAGAGTTCAGCGATAATCCCATCCTCTCCTGGTGCTTTGTTGTTTTTAAGCAGTTATACATATACATATATATATACACATATATATATATATATATATATATATATATATATATATATATATATATATAAATAGAAATAGAAAAATAATTTTATTCTGGGACCAAGTCCTCTAAGAATTACAAATTGTACAGAAAGAAATGAAATTAGTTACATCTGGTCAGAGACATGTTGAATAAATAAGACTAAAAAATAAAAAATAAAAAATAATAAGATAAAGAAGAAGTATTGATATAACAATGATAATGTATACATAGATACTAATGTAATATATGAACAGGAAAATAAGAAGACATTCTACAAATGAAATAATAAATAGGTTATTCTGATACAATACTGATTATATACAATATTAGAACCTAAATGTTGTATTCGGAGTGAGAAAAAAAAATTATTTAATTGGTAACACTGAGTGTGTTTCAGAAAGAGTTAGATATAGTTTAATTGAGAACATATATTGTTAGTAAGCGTCACCTTGCATTAGGAGGAGGTACTGGAAATAGAGGAATTTAAATGTTTTTAGAGATTTTGCTTGTCTAATATGAGAAGGGATGGAATTCCATAGGATGGTTGAAATATATATATATATATATATATATATATATATATATATATATATATATATATATAAATATAAATAGAAAAATAATTTTATTCTGGGACCAAGTCCTCTAAGAATAACAAATTGTACAGAAAGAAATGAAATTAGTTACATCTGGTCAGAGACATGTTGAATAAATAAGACTAAAAAATAAAAATAAAAAATAATAAGATAAAGAAGAAGTATTGATATAACAATGATAATGTATACATAGATACTAATGTAATATATGAACAGGAAAATAAGAAGACATTCTACAAATGAAATAATAAATAGGTTATTCTGATACAATACTGATTATATACAATATTAGAACCTAAATGTTGTATTCGGAGTGAGAAAAAATTATTTAATTGGTAACACTGAGTGTGTTTCAGAAAGAGTTAGATATAGTTTAATTGAGAACATATATTGTTAGTAAGCGTCACCTTGCATTAGGAGGAGGTACTGGAAATAGAGGAATTTAAATGTTTTTAGAGATTTTGCTTGTCTAATATGAGAAGGGATGGAATTCCATAGGATGGTTGAAATATATATATATATATATATATATATATATATATATATATATATATATATATATATATATATATATATTTATATATACACACACATATATTTTTGTTTCATGTGTAATGTATGGAATGATGAGATTACCCTCACCATAGGGACTGATAATATATTGGACATTCAGAATTCTGAAATAGTTAGAATTCATAGTCATGAACTTACACAATCAATGGAAAACCATTTATTAAGTTTAGATACGGAAAAAGTAGCCGTCTCTACATTTAACATGAATTACTGTACTATTTGCAGCTTTCGAGTAACTCAGCAATATTTACACTTCAAGACCCATATAAATAAATTAAGAATCATCATCCAGTTGCGCCTTGCAAGTAAAAGGATCATGACAATAAAAATAAATAGAGAACATTCAGCAGTAATAATCAATGTAAATTCTGTACTTTTGAGGCTAAAGACAAGATTTATCAATGGAAAGAAACTTTATTACCAATCAAAAATATACAACAAATTAATAATCTCTATTTATTAATAAGAAGTCTATTATTGCTAGTAACTCACCACACAGTGTTTAATCTTTAATTTTCATATATGTTTAGTCATATATATTGGTATGGTTGTATTATTAGTTATAAAAAATATTTCAATTTCAAATCATTTTTTTAAATTTTAAGTTGAAAGAAGTTTTTATTATTGTTCTATTTTTTTTCTATTTATTTTATTCTTACAAAGTACTATTATTTATTTTTGTATTATTTCTATGTATTTATGCACCTGTCTATAATTGATAGTAACATAAAAAAACAGTGTTCAATCTTTGTATACTTTTCATATATATTTATTTATATATATTCATATTGGTAGTTAAAAGATTATTTCTACTAATAAATTTATACTTGATATTTTTTTGAGTTTAAGATGAAAAAATATTTCAATATTGTTTTATGTTATTTATTTATTTTATTATTTTTTATTTTTTTTTTCTCTGACTTGAAAAAAGTAATAATGATTATGTTTGTATTATTTCTATTAAGAGCCAAAACCTCCTGTAGTTCAAAAATTTTTTTTTTTTTTTAATAGCCCGTAATTATTCATTCATTCATAAAAGTATATACAATCATCTTTTTCTTAAATTTAATTGCACTTCTCCCAAAAGTTGGCCAATAAAATAATTTCTAGTAATTAACAAATGATAGTGTATTTTAGGTGGGACAAAATGATAGCACCGTGTTATAAATATTAAGTAATAATATAATAGTAGTTTTTATAATAGTATTTATTACACAATTAGTATTCGGTGAATCACTTACTTGTTTTCATCAGGTTGACAAGTGAATCAAAATTATGGCAAATTAGGTCTTGAAGAATTTTGGCCCATTCCTAAATTGTTTGTTTTAATTCCTTGACTCCTAAAAAATGTCGGCTACCATTGTAAACATTTCTGGCTAAGTTTCCTCATTTGTTTTCAAGAATATTAAAGTCTGGTGATCTTTCATACCAATCGATGACCTGCATATTTCTTGATTAAAAACTCTTTTACCAATTTCGATGTGTGTAGGGGGCTTTATCTATATTTACTTTTCTAACTGTTTTTCTATTAGTTCCAGATCTTTGCTGTTTATACTACCAGAAATTGCCACAATATCAATTCTTTACTAGTATCCGATGCCGCTATTTATCATAACACTACCTCCTCCCATTTGCCTTTTATAAAATACCATTTCTTCTTTCCGTAGGTGATGATAATAGAAAACCCAGCCATCTGGACCACCCAAATTAAATTTTTTTAATGTCTAAATAACACATTCCTTGACTCTTCTTTCCTCTAAACATGGTTACAGCAAACTTCTTCCATTCATCTTTAAGGGCTGTAATGAGGAGTGGGATACGTTTAATTTTTCCCCTCTTTATTTGAGATGTTGCCTGAAGAACTCTCTTGACATTTTTTGATATTTGTCTGTAAACCTGAGTAATTTGAGAAGTTGTTTAGTTGGTGTAAGAAACAATCCTTAAAATTGTTTGATCCTGTCTGATTAAAAAGAAAATAACTTTTCTACTCCTACCTGTATTTATTGAAATATCAGAAACAGAAAAGTCTTCATTTTTCATTGATTGAATGATATTTCTCTGTCACAGATAAAGATTTGGTTCACCCCATTTCCAGTATTACAAATGATCACATTAAAAGCAAAAAGTAAAGTTAATTTGTCATATCTGTTTATTATAAATGACTAAATTTGTAAAGAAACTGCACTTGGGCTGTAATTTTGTCCCAACTAAAATACATTATTTGTTTATTTCTAGAAATTATTTTTATTGTTCACCCTTTGGGCAAAATACAACTAAATTTAAGTAATTGAAGTTTTATATGGTGAAAAAAAAAAAATTAACTATGATGAAAGTTTAATAAGCGAAAAAAATCCGAGTGAGCTACCTATTTGTCCCGGACCTTATATTTGATAACAATATCTAATACATCATCCCATAAGTTTTACAAAACAGTAAACGTCGATAGCAATAAATACATACCTTATCATTTTGAATACAGTGGAATACAAATATGAAAAGTCCTTGTGAGCTGTTTAAAACTGTGAATATATAGGCCATGATGACGGATTCTTTATTCAAGTAGAGAAGCCCAAAGGTCCATGTAAGTCCTAACAGGAAGACAAGAACAACAGCTCCTCGAAGCCAAGCCCTAAAATTTAAAAATAACTAGAAATAAAAAAAAAATGGTATATTTTTTTTTAATTTCAAAAAGGAATTTTAATCACTAAGAATCCAAAAGTCTGAACTCTGCAGATATATATTTTTAAAAAAGCATTTTCAATAATATTTTTATTAAAATAACAAAATGTTTTTCTATATATAAAAAAATTAACACATTCTTATCTATATTTATACAGACAGAAATATAGAGTGGCAAGATATGGCTAAGCTTCCTCCCTACATTAATCAAAATGATTTGATCTAAAAAAAAAAAAAAAAAAAAAAAAAAAAATAATAGGTATATATAATCATCTTCACACTACAAAAAGTTACATTTGAAATTTCCCCCATAATTACTGTGTGTTTATGGTTCAACTGCTTCTTTCAACATTTACAGGCTCCATAAATAATAATTACAAGCCTGTGAAATAGGATAACTTCAAAGAAAGTAATTTCTGACAGATTAATTCTGCTAGTCACAAAAATCACAAATTACTCAGATCAATCAGCCAGGAAATACTTGCTATAAAAACCAAGACTAATGATAGAGATTTATAAAATTTGGCTTTTTTAAGCTGCAATGATCAAAACCAAAGCTGGGCAAACCAAGGACAATGTATACATTCCTTAACTTGACAAATTGGGTAAGGCATTCTTTTCTCTACTATGGCTATAGTTTTAAATCCTGACTAGCAATTTTAAGAAATTGGTTTTTTATTTTTTTTTACCAGTCTCCATCAATTTTAGACATATAAAAGAGGGAGTTCCTCCTAGGGCATTATTGAACTTCATAAAGATGTACTTTCTATGAATTGGAAAGGAAAGTTGGAAGTACCTTGATGACTTTGATGACCTTGGTTAAGGAAGTATAATTCCTATATCAAATTTTACATGTTTACTCACAAACCAATTAGAAGGGGGTGAGAACTAGATTTATCTTCAGAAAGTAAGGTCCAACTATAACCATGATGTGACATAAAGAATAGCAGATAATTTGGGTGGATCATTTAAAGTATGATTGTTATTATTCCAATGAAAGAGGAAGCTGTTTTTCATTGTTAAATAAATAAATTTCATCATGGGGTTTCAATTTTTTAATAATTGTTTTACAAGCTATGAATTGATTTCATCAGTTCTTGAACACTAATTCAATAAATAAGAAAATATATGATTTTATTCCATGATTTGAATCACTATCATTCAGCATAAGATGAAGTTGAATCCACTAGTTTATCTTGAATGCTAAGTGTAAAATGTAAAATGAAAATTTTAAGCCCGCCTCTTTGCTAGACAAAGTTTTTCTAATTTTAATAATAATAATAATAATAATAATTTTTTATTTCTGAACTGCTTGATAAGCATGTATTATAGGATTTGAATACAGAACATTTTCTTGACAAACTGGTAAGACTGAATCAGCTTTTTCTTTCAATCACTATTAAAAACTGATATATCCTATGCAAATACAAAAATATCGAGACTTTATCCACAGCCCTTTGCCAACTTGTCTTGTTTCATATCATGACTGAAAAATGAGTGTGCTTCACCACTGTTCCAGAAAATCTATAAATGTTTTTTAATTTCCTATCATCTTGACTAAGTTATACCAAATGAAAATTAATTAGTTTAAAAAAACAAATGCTAATTTACAATAAGTTAAAACATCAACAAACAAAGGATTTTCTTTCATAAAGGAATAGATTAACTACAGAGTAAGGCCTTAATAAAAATTATTACTTTCAGTTCAGAATGGTTAAGTAAATGTCTCTTGGGATTAATGAAAAATAAATATAAAATATTCTAAATCAGTACTTCAGGTTACTGTAGGTTAATACTTTTTTTTTTTTTCTTTCCCTATCTCCTTTGTGCCGTAAGGAGTGGAGTAGCCTCAAACCATCTTCTGTATTGTTCTCTATTCCAAGCCATTTTCTTCATTTCTGCCAGAGAGCAGCCCCTTTCGCCTCCAATCCTCTCCATATAACAATGGTAGGTAAGCCTTGGTCTGCCAACTGGTTGCTACCCCCGTAGTTGTGCTTTCAATAGCCACCAGGATCCACATTCATCGCCTATTCTGCAGACATGACCAAACTACTTGAGGTGCTTATCCTGAAGAATGTATATGGCCAGTACACTTTTAACGTTTCCTGAATGGTCTCATTCCGCACTCGGCCTCACCTGGTTTTACCAACGATTCTGCGTAGAAACCTCATTTCGGCACCAATTATCTTACTAATGTGCTTATCTAGGATTGTCCAGCTTTCGGATCCATATAAAAGCACCGGGAGAAACTTGATCTTTCCTACAGCAGCTTCAACCTCTTCCTCCAGTGATATTTCAGTGATATCTCTGTGTTCCTCTTGGGAACATTTACCTTGATAAAATTTTCTCCAGACTTCTAACACTTTTCATTATTAATTACTAATTGATTATATGGCAAAAAGGAATGAATCCAGCAGGATCATAAAACAGGCTAAGAACAGATCATGGGAGGAATTTGGAGCAGAGATCCAGAAGAACTATGAACAGAATATACGAAGATTCTGGAGTACGGTCAAGGGAATACGAGGTAGAAAGTCCAAACAAGTAGGATCCATAAAGAGCATAGATGGAAACCTAATTAGTAATTAGGTTAATACTTGAAGTTTTAAATATTCCACGGATTTGTATATAACAAGTAAATACATATACATTTAAAGGGAACAGAATAACACTGGTGAGCAAAATAACTGAATCAATTTTGAACTGTATTTGATGACACATCAGAACTATAAATCAATGAAGTTTTAATGCTATAGTGAAACTTGAATAAAAATAAGAAAAACTAAACAAATAAATGGGAATGAAAAATTAAAGATGAAGTGAAAATATAGTAACTGCATATGGAGTTAAACTAAATACATAAAAACATAATAAAATAATTATTTTTTAAGTTTCATATTTCATTTAATAAAAATAAAATAAAAATTATAAACCCTACAGAGATTTAAGTTCAAAAAGCAACCTAACATTGATCATTTATCTTTGTAATTGCATGTTGCATCATTAATTCATGCCTGAGGCACTGTCTTAGAACTTAGAAATAAACTTTAGATAATAGTCCAGTCAATGGAGGCAAGAAATTAGCCTTTGTCGCAACTAATTAGGGGAAAGCTGTATTTTTGCAGGGTGTTAGTACATAAAGTATACTCTAAAAAAACACAAAGTTCCGAACCCCCACCCCTCTTGCTTTCCCCCCACCCCTTCAGCAACATTGCAAGTATAGAACTCTCGTTATATGCCGACAGCTCGAAACCTAATTATGCTATCGGAGTGTTCTTTTTTTTATTTTACTTCTAATAATATTAAAAACAAATTATGTTATATACACTTTTTATGTAGATAACTTAGTTTCGCCGTAATACTTAATCATATACAGAAAACTACCACTACAAAAAACAAAAAGTAACTTCAACAAATTATAGATTTTCATCATTACGTTTTGGAAGGAAAAGTGTTAAACAAAACTTATAGATAGTATAATTAGCTTTAAAATAATGTGTCTCATAACGCACAACATTAAAACGATGACTTCATAGAGAGCGTTGAAAGAGTAATGGACACCGCTCCGCCGGTCCTAGCAGGGCCGTGCAGAGGTGCACAAACACATATACTGCTGTTCATGATCATGAATAGTCATTTAGTTGAAATGCAGCAACAATGTAATAACGTTTATTTTTAGGTTATAACTTCCAAAGAGCATTTTTTTTGCTATAATAGTTTATAGTTTACTTGTATCACTCATACAGTACAAAATTTAGCATCGAAGATTCAACTCCAAAAATCAAAAGATCTGACTGCTGGATATTGTTCACCACCCTTAGCTGTAAGTGTGATAAAAAGTAGTCCTCAAAATATCTTCGGGTTTAGGGGAGAGAGGGGGTGAAGGTCGTATGTTGTTGGCTGTCTGATCTCGGAACTCGGAAAACGTTACCATTAGCACATATATACATGAAAAAGCAAAGCAAATTTGCAAAAAATCTCATTTTACTTCTCTCTTTCCATATAATTTTAGAGCTATAGGAGAGGGAAAAATAGGAGATTTCTCTTTTTTTATATGAAAGCTGGTTAAATTTACTATATATAGTAACTCAAATATTAAATTTTGATCTAGTCCAGTAAAACACCCACGGCAGAATATTGAGAAACTCGTGCTGTTGTGAAAAACTCGTATTTGTTGGCACTTTAATCACAATAACTCCGTAACTATTTTTCCAATTCAAATTTTGAATCAAATAAGTTGTTTTGGAGTTATAGCGATAAATGCTTCGTAAAAAAAAGTTAATCCCAAAATATTACGGTGTACTCAGCGTGCTGTCATGGGTATTTTATGAGATTCAATCTAAATAATATAAAGGGTCCTATAGTAAATTTAATTTTGAATCGGAGAAACAGTTCTGGAGTTATTGTGATAAATGATCCAAAAAATACGAGTTTTTCACAACAGTACAGGTTTCTCAATGTTCTGCCATGGGTGTTTTACGGACTAGATCAAAATTTAATATTTGAGTTATTATAGTAAATTTAACCAGCTTTCATATAAAAAAAGAGAAACTTGAATCGGACAAATAGTTTCGGAGTTTTAGCCAAATGGGTACCGACAAACCTGTTATTCCGGAGAACTGCGACTTACCTTAAGTAAAAAATCTCCTATTTTTCCCTCTCCCATAGCTCTAAAATTATATGGAAAGAGAGAAGTAAAATGACATTTTTTGCAAATTTGCTTTGCTATTTTATGTATATATGTGTTAATGGTAACGTTTTCCGAGTTCCGAGATCAGACAGCCAACAACATACGACTTTCACCCCCTCTCTCCCCTAAACCCGAAGATATTTTGAGGAATACTTTTTATCACACTTACAGCTAAGGGTGGTGAACAATATCCAGCAGTCAGATCTTTTGATTTTTGGAGTTGAATCTTCGATGCTAAATTTTGTACTGTATGAGTGATACAAGTAAACTATAAACTATTATAGCAAAAAAAATGCTCTTTGGAAGTTATAACCTAAAAATAAACGTTATTACATTGTTGCAGCATTTCAACTAAATGACTATTCATGATCATGAACAGCAGTATATGTGTTTGTTTACCTCAGCACGGCCCTGCTAGGACCGGCGGAGCGGTGTCCATTACTCTTTCAACGCTCTCTATGAAGTCATCGTTTTAATGTTGTGCGTTATGAGACACATTATTTTAAAGCTAATTATACTATCTATAAGTTTTGTTTAACACTTTTCCTTCCAAAACGTAATGATAAAAATCGATAATTTGTTGAAGTTAATTTTTGTTTCTTGTAGTGGCAGTTTTCTGTTTATGATTAAGTATTACGGCAAAACTGAGCTATCTATATAAAAAGTGTATATAACATAATTTGTTTGTAATATTATTAGGAGTAAAATAAAAAAAAGAACACTCCGATAGCATAATTAGGTTTCGAGCTGTCGGCATATAACCAGAGTTCCGTACTTGTAATGTTGCTGAAGGGGTGGGGGGAAAGCAAGAGGGGTGGGGGTCGGGACTTTGTGTTTTTATAATGTTTATGTACTAACACCTTGCAAAAATTCAGCTTTCCCCTAATTAGTTGTGACACGAAACCTTTATTGACTGGGCTATAAGAGGATGACAAAGCAAAGGTACTACAGACATAAAATTAACTCAAATTTCATGGAAATAAAGAGAAGTTTATGATATATGCTGAATGCCAGTGAAAAGTAATTTATTAAATTGTGAATATATATTGGGGACAATATAATATTTAGTCGACAATCAACTAAAGAGGTACACTGAGAGAAGCTTCAGACAAAAATAAAACATGCAACAATCAGGAATTATAGTATTAACTGATTTCTTACAGATGTGACTTTAATTTGAGCTGAAGAAAATTTTCTTCTACTCCACTTTGGCCATGAAATACAGAAAGAGAGAAAAGTTAAGAAATGATTAAAGTTAAAAAAAAGAAAAGAAAAAAAAATGAAAAAAAAAAAAAAAAACAGAAAAATATAACATAAGAACTAAGGAAAACAAAATAAACCCTACAGATAGTAGAGGATCAAAGACTATTTTAATTATAGATATATTTAAAACATTATATTTACTTACAATCACAATCAATTGATATAGTAAATCAAAATGCCTCAAATTGATTTACAAATTAATATTGCTTCAAGAAAATACCCCAAACATAAAAAAGTCAAACCTTTTTATTTTATTTTTATTCAGAATAATTAACAATAAAATAAGTCCATAAGACTTATAATATGTTCTGTACTTTCAAAAATTATATATAAACAGAGAACTAATACATTTAGGAAAATTAACCAGCTTAAAAAAAATTGTCAATTAATTAATGGATCAATAAATTAATTAACCAGCTTTAAAATAAATGAAACATCCAGAAACATCACTTCTACCTTTTCCCTCTCAATTCTTTTGTGGTGTCATGATATGACCACCACAGTAATATAGATGACCAATTCTTACATTATATTACCCTTTATTCCTCCTGTCATTTGATCTTTTCATGATAATCACATGATTTCTACTGATAATTTCTTAATTTATAATTTCATTTTGTTCAGCACCCCCCCTTTTTTTTTTCATTAATATATATATAAGGCAAAAGAGGCATTTAAAATGGAAAATTATTTAGTAAGTAAATAAAATTGATAGTAAATGGAGAGGAACAAAATATTGAAAAGAATATTCAAATCATATTAGAAAGTTGAGTAACTGAAAATTTTAGATTATGCAATATAATTATAATGAAAATAAAATCATATCAGTGGCTAAAATGAGAATGTAAAATCAATGGCCAGGATCAGGAACAAATTATAAAAAAGGTTACATTAGTGATAATCCATTGGTAAATGTAAAAGGAGGAAACTATGATGATAGAAGAGGATCAAATTTGATCAGTTCAAATAGATTGAGTTCAATGAAGGGAGGTATGCCAGCAATGATTGCTGTTGATATCTCAGTATAGGACCTCTGAGTTTTTTAAGCACAATTATTATTTACAAGTAGAAATATGTGTTTGATTTCCTAGTTCACAATTTAAGAAGTTAAGCTCATAGGAAAAATAAATAAAAATCAGTGCAAAAAACGGTATGAAACAAAGCAATTGAGCGTTAAATATAGTAAGCTCATTCCACGGAGTAAGCAATTCAGATCTGGTTTCTTAACAACCGTCTACCTGAACTTAAAAATGAATAAAACCACGGGTTCGCACCATTGAGTCAACTCAAATGAAAATAAAAAAACAATATTTTAATTTCAGAAATAGCAGAGGTTCTAGTACTGTTTTAATCATAAGAATAAAATTTAGAGTGACTTCCAGCCATAATGGATTAATAGATTAAATCAAAAAGTCTTAAACTGATTTAGAATTTATTATTGCTGTAAGAATAAAAAAATTAAACAACTTTACTCAAATGTATTTACAATTTTGTCATTTTAAGCTCGTTACTAATTTAAAATTATGATCTAGGCATGGTCTACTATACATTTTATAAATGACAATAAGTCTGTTAAAAGTGCTATATTTTTTCACAGTTTTTTTTTTTTTTTTTTTTTTTTTTTTTTTTTTTTTTTTTTTTTTTTTTTTTTTTTTTTTTTTTTTTTTTTTTTTTTTTTTCGGCTGGCTCAACAGACCTTGCAGATCTTTTTTTCACTGATTATCAATAATTATATAATTCAAAATCTCACTATTTATAATCTAAGGCTAATGAATAAAAAATGGCAGAGCAATCATATGGAACATACATTATCAAACTTTGATAAAGGAGAAATGAAAATATATTAAGGAAGGAAACATAATACTCTGGTAGCATTTAGGATATAAAAAATGTAAGTCCAATTGAAAAAAACAAAGCCAAGCTTATGTACATCATTGTTGATTGTGTAGGAACTAATAAAAATATTTATGTGGTTAATTTATTTAAATCAAAATTAATGTTGTTAATTCATATTTATATCCAACAATAATAAAAGGCTTATGGCTCTTTCTGACCTAATCCAACTACATCTGTTTTCCCTTCTTCATATAGGACAATAAAACCCTAGCATTCTATGTTTTTTTAACAATATATAGGTACTCATTTCCATATATTCTTTAAAATAAAAAAAAATACACATTATTCTATTTAAAGATTTGGTCTGCTTGTTTATCTATATTACGCGACCAAATTCAATAAAAACAGAAAAGAAAAGTGAGATACTAGTTTTTGTTGGATAATATCCTACTTAATATTACAACCTTGCTAGCTCGCTGGATGAATCGTGCGTCATGATGTAAAAATGAAATTTTTTATAACAATACTGCCAGATGGGAACTCTTTCAGGAACATTAACAAATTTACATACTATGATTAACTTTTAAACCTGAAAGTATTTATAAATATACAATCACAGATAATGCACTAGTTATAACAGGCCAACCGAAAGCTAATACTAGAAGCACCGTTTGTCTCGCCACTGAGAGCCAACACGTATAGAAATGCCGGTTCAGCTGCCATAGCTAAATACCGGGGTCCTAAGTTAATGGAAGGTAGAATTTACAATCAACGGCTAAAGCAGGTTTAGTATAACCATTCTCTAATAATTCCTCCCAACATTGATATTTGGAAAAACTCGTGCTTGCAATAATATTATTAGACAAATAATTAAAATTTTTAACATTGAGGGGGGGTTGTCGGAAATGCATCCTGAAAAAGAGTATACTATCGATACTAAGCTTAAAATAATCATCTCACCGCTCTGCTGTTATAGTATACTATGTTACAAGAATACCTTCTACCAGCCAATTATATTTTGCATATTTTCCCAGTGACCTCCTATATAGCAATATAGCCTTATAGTCCCCT